>JAKFHT010003857.1:0-386239 GCA_023783455.1 Erythrocebus patas | reverse complement strand
CCATAGAGGGCTATGGTGAAAAGGAAATATCTTCCGTTCAAAACTGGAAAGAAGATTTCTGAGAAACTGCTCTGTGTTCTGTTAATTCATCTCACAGAGTTACATCTTTCCCTTCAAGAAGCCTTCGCTAAGGCTGTTCTTGTGGAATTGGCAAAGGATATTTGGAGGCCCTAGAGGCTATGGTGGAAAACGAAATATCTTCCGTTCAAAACTGGAAAGAAGCTTTCTGAGAAACTGCTCTGTGTTCTGTTAATTCCTCTCACAGAGTTACATCTTTCCCTTCAGGAAGCCGTTCGCTAAGGCTGTTCTTGTGGAATTGGCAAAGGGATATTTGGAAGCCCATAGAGGGCTATGGTGAAAAAGGAAATATCTTCCGTTCAAAATGGAAAGAAGCTTTCTGAGAAACTGCTCTGTGTTCTGTTAATTCATCTCACAGAGTTACATCTTTCCCTTCAAGAAGCCTTTCGCTAAGGCTGTTCTTGTGGAATTGGCAAAGGGATATTTGGTAGCCCATAGAGGACTATGGTGGAAAAGGAAATATCTTCCGTTCAAAACTGGAAAGAAGCTTTCTGAGAAACTGCTCTGTGTTCTGTTAATTCGTCTCACAGAGTTACATCTTTCCCTTCAAGAATCCTTTCACTAAGGCTGTTCTTGTGGAATTGGCAAAGGGATATATGGAAGCCCATAGAGGGCTATGGTAAAAAGGAAATATCTTCCGTTCAAAACTGGAAAGAAGCTTTCTGAGAAACTGCTCTGTGTTCTGTGAATATATCTCACAGAGTTACATCTGAAGCCTTTCTCTAAGGCTGTTCTTGTGGAATTGGCAAGGGATATTTGGAAGATCATAGAGGTCTATGGTCAAAAGGAAATATCTTCCGTTCAAAACTGGAAAGAAGCTTTCTGAGAAACTGCTCTGTGTTCTGTTAATTCGTCTCACAGAGTTACATCTTTCCGTTCAAGAAGCCTTCAACATGGCAAAACTCTGGCTCTACTAAAATACAAAAATTAGCCAGCAGTGGTGGCATGTCCTGTAATCACAACCACTGGGGAGACTGAGGAACAAAATAGTTTTAACTCAGGAGGCAGAGGTTGCAATCAGCTGAGATTATGCCATTGCACTCTAGCCTGAGCAATAGAGTAAGATGCTATCTCAAATTAAAAAAAAAAAGAAAAGTTAATATTTGGAGTTGGGAACAATGAATTCATTCTGAAAGTAGATTGTGGCCAGGTGCCCTGGCTCAATGCCTGTTATCCCAGCACTCTGGGAGGCCGAGGCGGGCGGATAATGAGGTCAGGAGTTGAGAACATCGTCGCTAACACGGTGAAACCTTATCTCTACTAAAAATACAAAAGAAATTAGCCGGGCATGTTGGCGAGTGCCTGTAGTCCCAGCTACTGGGGAGGATGAGGCAGAAGAATGGAGTGAAACCAGGAGGTGGAGCTTGCAGTGGGCAGAGATCGCCATGCTACACTCCAGCCTGGGCGATAGAACAAGACTCTGTCCAAAGAAAAAAAAAAAAAGAAAGAAACTAGATTGCATTCTGTCTTGAATACAGAAAGTAGACACTTTCTTTTTTTTCTTTTTAATTGTGGAAATGTTTTTCTTCCTTCCCATGATTGTAACATCCTTAGCATCCTGTACCGAAGATCAAGAATTAAGCATTTCGCTTTTATGTTTCCCTCATGGGGTAATTTTAAATTAAGTTGATCTCTTGCTATTATATTTATTTTAATCTTTGGAGTTTATTTTTTCCAACAACGAAGACTGCAGTTCGCTAATGTACTGTCAGATGATGTTGAATACACAGGAGACAGAGCCATTATCTGCTTCAGTAAACAGATTTTTCTCAAATCAAAAGCTAGAGATTATGTCAACAAGCTTTTATGGCAACTTGTTAGGTCTTCTTAGGATACGATAATGATTTTTCTTTCTAGCTTGCTTTCAAATTATATGAAATGGCGATAATTATAAGAATTTTAGAACTAATATTTTGTAAAAATAGGATCATAAAACCAAGACCCAAATCAAGTTTTAAAAATGTATATATCCAGTGTCTTAGGTCACGTTTTCTAGAAGAGCCTGGAGAAAGATTCTTGTGCATAAGCTTTTGGTAATAATGACAATACTTATTACTGTTGAAGCCTTTGTATGTGCTATAAATAATGATAAACACCTCACCTGAATTATTTTATTTACTTTTCAAAGTAATCCTGTGAAACAGGTTTTTATCATAATAATTATTTTTTAGATTTAGGGGATACATCTGCTTGTTTTTTATATGGGTATGTTGCATACTTGTAGAATAGTCATTATGCAAATGTGAATTTTTTACCCAATAGGTAATTTTTCAACACTCATGCCCCTTACCTTTCCATTTTGGAGTCTCCAGTGTTTATTATCTCCTTTTTGATGTCCATGTGTGCCCATTGTTTAGCTCCCTGTTGTAAGGGAGAACATACAGTATTTGGTTTTCTGTTTCTGAGTTACTAGACTAGGACTATGACTTCCAGATCCATCCATGTTGCAGTGAAAGACTTGATTTCATGTTTTTTATGACTGTGTAATTTCTATTGTGTATATGCACCACATTTTGTTTATCCAGTAAAGCACCAATGGACTTGACTTTCTGGAGGAGACCTCTCAGGAGAAGGGCAGACAGCAGGCTAGGGTTAGGGGACTGGAGAGTTAGAGTGGATATGGTCACACCTGAGATGTATTTCAACTTGCACATCAAACGCAGTCCTGTCTTGAGGCAAGATAACTGACCTACGTTCTCCAGGTGATGCAAAAATTGCCACATCCAGATGATATCCACTAAGGATTTTAATGATAAAGAAAAGTGATCATGACATTTTTGTTTGTTTGTTTGAGACGGAATTTTGCTTTTGTTGCCCAGGCTGAAGTGCAACGATGCAATCTCGGCTCACCCCAGCTCCACCTCCCAGGTTGAAGCGATTCTCCTGCCTCAGCCTTCTGAACAGCTGGGATTACAGGTATGCGCCACCACACCTGGCTAATTTTGTATTTTTTTTAGTAGAGACAGGGTTTCTCCATGTTGGTCAGGCTCCTCTCGAACTCCTGACCTCAGGTGATCTGCCCACCTCAGCCTCCCAAAGTGCTGAAAGTGCTGGGATTATAGGTGTGAGGCACTGTACCTGGCTGACATGTGTTAAGTAGATCAGAGACTACACAAGAATCTACCACTAGCACAACCTTAACCATGCACTAAAATCTACCGAACCAAGACTAAAGTATTACTAATGGTTATCTCTGGAAGTTTCAAGATACCAGAAGATGAAAGGAGGTCATTTTCCTTAGTTTTAAAAAATAAATTGGTTTTCATAGTGGACATAGTGTAGTAAACAAGAACACATATTTAATATGTGTTCAAAATCATATTCAGCAACCCTAGTAAGGTATGACTGAGCAATTTACATTCTTTAAAAGGGTTTTGATAAATAATTGTCCATGACCCAATCCAACTGATCATCTGTTTTGTAAATAAAGGTTTATTGGAATACCATACCTATAGCTTTGTTTGTACAATAGCAGAGTGGAGTAGTCTCCACTCTAAAAGATTTAAAAGAGAGCATGTGGGTGAAGAAATCACTCAGCTCCTACAATACTATTGTCACTTCCATGACTCATTTTATTTTCCATCAGAAGCACAACTCTAGTATTGCAGGCTCTTATTACAAAGGAAGAAAATGAGATTCAGTGATTAAAGTGAATTGCCTAAGTTCCCATAACTATCTTAATGCATGTGGAACTAGACATATGGGTAATTCTCAATACACAATCAATTCATTGCTTCTAAGAAATCAGAAATTATCTATTTCCAGGTATATTCCAGGTTTCCAGAGTGCAACTAGGAGTAGAAAATGTCGCGTATAGGCCAGGCATAGTGGCTCACGCCTATAATCCCAGCACTTTGGGAAGTCGAGATGGGTGAATCACGAGATCAGGATATGGTGACCATCCTGGCTAACATGGTGAAACCCTATCTTTACCAAAGATACAAAAAATTAGCCAGTCTTGGTGACATGTGCCTATAGTCCCAGCTACTCAGGAGGCTGAGGCAGGAGAATCGCTTGAACCAAGGCATCAGAGGTTGCAGTGAGCTAAGATTGTGCCACTGCACTCCAGCCTAGGTGACAGAATGAGACTCTGTCTAAATAATAATAAAAGAAAGAAAGAAAGAAAGAAAGAAAGAAAGAAAGAAAGAAAGAAAGAAAGAAAGAAAGAAAGAAAGAAAGAAAGAAAGAAAGAAAGAAAGAAAGAAGGGAGGGAGGGAGGAGGAGGGAGGAGGGAGGGAGGGAGGAGGGAGGGAGGGAGGGAGGGAGGAGGGAAGGAAGGAAGGAAGGAAGGAAGGAAGGAAGGAAGGAAGGAAGGAAGGAAGGAAGAGAGAAGGAAAGAAAGAGGGAGGGAGGGAAGGAGGGAGGGAGCTTTTGGATTCTATTACATAATTCTGTGCTACAGAGCAAAGGCAATCTGTAACAGACATTTTATTCCATCTGTTTTTACTATACTCACTGTAGCCCTATAGATGTCGCTAGATAAAAAGTAGTAAAGTAGTGGAATAGAATATACTTTCTATGTCTTTTGAGGGGGTGGAATCCTTAAGAATTAAATGCAAGTAGTTTTGTAAGTATGTGAAAGGCAGCCTCTCCATGCTGTTTCTGTTTTCTTTCAAACAGCTATTATCTTTTCAAATACCTGAGCATGAATGATGGAACTCAGGAATGAAAAATATATTGGCTTAGCCTGCACCAAAAGAAGGACAGAGCAGAGTCATGATCCATTCTGAAATGTGTATTTCAGATATCCATTTGGCAGGTGATATTTAGAAATAAATATCTGGAACCAGGTGCAGTGACTCACAACTGTAATCCTAGCATTTGGGGAAGTCAAGGCAGGAAGACTCCTTGAGCCCAACAGGTTAGTTGCCCAGGCTAGTCTTAAACTCCAGGACTCATGTAATATTTTGTACAGGACCTCATGTTTACAAAAATAATAATAATTAAAAATGTAGCCAGACACGGTGGCCTATTCCTGTAGTCCCAGCTACTCAGGAAGTCTAGGAAAGAAGTTTCCTTGAACCAGGAGTTTGAGGCTGCAGTGAGCTGTCATTACACCACTGCACTCCAGCTTGGGTGATAGAGTGACACCCTGTCTTTAAAAATGTTTTAAAATTAAGAAATAGTGATAAGTTGTTTGTTTGCAAATAGTTAATGAGTTATTCTGTATGTAAAGTGCCCAGCTAAGAAAGCGTGTAAATAGGATTTTCTGGGCAAGATGGCCGAATAGGAACAGCTCTTGTCTGTGACTTCCACTGAGACCAATGCAGAAGGCGGTGATTTCTGCATTTCCAACTGAGGTACGGGGTTCATCTCACTGGGACTCGAGCAGAAGCAGGCTGAGGCATCACCTCATCCAGAAAGAGCAATGAGTGTAGGCCTCCTTTCCAGCCAAGAGAAGCCTTGAGGGACTGTGCTATCTGGCAGAGATACTATGCTTTTCCTATGGGTTTGGAATCCTCGGACTGGGAGATTACCTTATGTACCTATACCAACAGGGACCTGGATTTCAAACACAAAACTGGCTGGCTGTTTGGGCACACACCAAGCTAGCTGAAGGAGTATTTTCTTTTCATACCCCAGTGGCACCGAGAAGCCCCCCAGTGAGACAGAACCATTCATTGGAAAGGTGGCCAAAGCCAGGGAGCCAAGTGTTCTCACTCAGTGGAGCCCAGCAAGCTAAGAACCACTGGCTAGAAATTCTTGCTGCCAGCACTGCTATCTGAATTCAACCTGGGATGATGGAGCTTGACAGAGAGAGGGGCATCCACCATTTCTGAGGCTTGTGTCGGGTGTTTTCTTCTCACAGGCAGCTAAGGACTGGGCAGAATTCAACACAGTCAAGAAGCATCGACGTGCTGTATTTAGGAGAATCATCTCATGTGCAAAGACACACATAGCCTCAAAATAAATGGATGGAGGAATATTTACCAAGCAAATGGAAAGCAAAAAAAAAGCAGGGGTTGCAATCCTAGTCTCTGATAAAACAGACTTTAAACCAACAAAGATCAAAAGACAAAGAAGGGCATTACATAATGGTAAAGGGATCAATGCAACAAGAAGAGCTAACTATCCTAAATATATATGCACCCAATACAGGAGCACCCAGATTCATAAAGCAAGTTCTTAGAGACCTACAAAGAGACTTAGACTCCCACACAATAATAGTGGGAGACTTTAACACCCACTGTCAATATTAGACAGATCAAGAGGGAAGGAAGGAAGGAAGGAAGGAAGGAAGGAAGGAAGGAAGGAAGGAAGGAAGGAAGGAAGAGAGAAGGAAAAGAGGGAGGAGGGAAGGAGGGAGGAGCTTTTGGATTCTATTACATAATTCTGTGCTACAGAGCAAAGGCAATCTGTAACAGACATTTTATTCCATCTGTTTTTACTATACTCACTGTAGCCCTATAGATGTACGCTAGATAAAAAGTAGTAAAGTAGTGGAATAGAATATACTTTCTATGTCTTTTGAGGGGGTGGAATCCTTAAGAATTAAATGCAAGTAGTTTTGTAAGTATGTGAAAGGCAGCCTCTCCATGCTGTTTCTGTTTTCTTTCAAACAGCTATTATCTTTCAAATACCTGAGCATGAATGATGGAACTCAGGAATGAAAAATATATTGGCTTAGCCTGCACCAAAAGAAGGACAGAGCAGAGTCATGATCCATTCTGAAATGTGTATTTCAGATATCCATTTGGCAGGTGATATTTAGAAATAAATATCTGGAACCAGGTGCAGTGACTCACAACTGTAATCCTAGCATTTGGGGAAGTCAAGGCAGGAAGACTCCTTGAGCCCAACAGGTTAGTTGCCCAGGCTAGTCTTAAACTCCAGGACTCATGTAATATTTTGTACAGGACCTCATGTTTACAAAAAATAATAATAATTAAAAAATGTAGCCAGACACGGTGGCCTATTCCTGTAGTCCTAGCTACTCAGGAAGTCTAGGAAAGAAGTTTCCTTGAACCAGGGAGTTTGAGGCTGCAGTGAGCTGTCATTACACCACTGCACTCCAGCTTGGGTGATAGAGTGACACCCTGTCTTTAAAAAATGTTTTAAAATTAAGAAATAGTGATAAGTTGTTTGTTTGCAAATAGTTAATGAGTTATTCTGTATGTAAAGTGCCCAGCTAAGAAACGTGTAAATAGGATTTTCTGGGCAAGATGGCCGAATAGGAACAGCTCTTGTCTGTGACTTCCACTGAGACCAATGCAGAAGGCGGTGATTTCTGCATTTCCAACTGAGGTACGGGGTTCATCTCACTGGGACTCGAGCAGAAGCAGGCTGAGGCATCACCTCATCCAGAAAGAGCAATGAGTGTAGGCCCTCCCTTTCCAGCCAAGAGAAGCCTTGAGGGACTGTGCTATCTGGCAGAGATACTATGCTTTTCCTATGGGTTTGGAATCCTCGGACTGGGAGATTACCTTATGTACCTATACCAACAGGGACCTGGATTTCAAACACAAAACTGGCTGGCTGTTTGGGCACACACCAAGCTAGCTGAAGGAGTATTTTCTTTTCATACCCCAGTGGCACCGAGAAGCCCCCCAGTGAGACAGAACCATTCATTGGAAAGGTGGCCAAAGCCAGGGAGCCAAGTGTTCTCACTCAGTGGAGCCCAGCAAGCTAAGAACCACTGGCTAGAAATTCTTGCTGCCAGCACTGCTATCTGAATTCAACCTGGGATGATGGAGCTTGACAGAGAGAGGGGCATCCACCATTTCTGAGGCTTGTGTCGGGTGTTTTCTTCTCACAGGCAGCTAAGGACTGGGCAGAATTCAACACAGTCAAGAAGCATCGGCGTGCTGTATTTAGGAGAATCATCTCATGTGCAAAGACACATAGGCTCAAAATAAAGGGATGGAGGAATATTTACCAAGCAAATGGAAAGCAAAAAAGCAGGGTTGCAATCCTAGTCTCTAATAAAACAGACATTAAACTAACAAAGATCACAAAAGAAAAAGAAGGGAATTACATAATGGTAAAGGGATCAATGCAATAAAAACAGCTAACTATCCTAAATATATGTGCACCCAATACAGCACCACCCAGATACATGTAACAACTTCTTGGAGACCTACAAAGAGACTTAGACTCCCATGCAATAATAGTGGAAGACTTTATCTTCCCACTGTCAATTTTAGACAGATCAAGAAGACAGAAAATTAACAAGTATATTCAGTACTTGAACTCAGCTCTGGACCAAGTGAACCTAATAGATATCTACAGCACTCACCACCCCAAATAAACAGAATATAAATTATTCTCAGTGTCACATCACATGTATTCTAAAATCAACCACGTAATTGGAAATAAAACACTCCTCAGCAAATGCAAAAGAATGGAAATCATAACAAACAGTCTCTCAGACCACAGTGCAATCAAATTAGAACTCAGGATTAAGAAACTCACTCAAAACTGCACAACTACATGGAAACTGAAAAACCTGCTCCTGAATGACTACTGGGTAAATAACAAATTAAGGCAGAAATAAATAAGTTCTTTGAAACCAATGAGAACAAAGACACAATGTACCAGAATCTCTGGGACACAGCTAAAGCAGTGTTTAGAGGAAATTTATAGCACTAAATGCCCACAGAGAAAGCAGGAAAGATCTAAAATTGACACCCTAACATCACAATTAAAAGAACTAGAGAAGCAAGAGCAAACAAATTCAAAAGCTAGCAGAAGACAAGAAATAACTAAGATCAGAGCAGAACTGAAGGAGATAGAGACACAAAAACCCTTCAAAAATCAATGAATCCAGGAGCTGGTTTTTTGAAAAGATTAACAAAATAGATAGACCACTAGCCAGACTAATAAAGAAAAGAGAGAAGAATCAAATAGACACAATAAAAATGATAAAGGGATATCACCACTGATCCCACAGAAATACAAACTACCATCAGAGAATACTATAAACACCTCTATGCAAATAAACTAGAAAATCTAGAAGAAATGGATAAATTCCTGGACACATACACCTCCCAAGACTAAACCAGGAAGAAGTTGAATCCTGAATAGACCAATAACAAGTTCTGAAATTAAGGCAGAAATAAATAAGTTCTTTGAAACCAATGAGAACAAAGACACAATGTACCAGAATCTCTGGGACACAGCTAAAGCAGTGTTTAGAGGAAATTTATAGCACTAAATGCCCACAGAGAAAGCAGGAAAGATCTAAAATTGACACCCTAACATCACAATTAAAAGAACTAGAGAAGCAAGAGCAAACAAATTCAAAAGCTAGCAGAAGACAAGAAATAACTAAGATCAGAGCAGAACTGAAGGAGATAGAGACACAAAAACCTTCAAAAATCAATGAATCCAGGAGCTGGTTTTTGAAAAGATTAACAAAATAGATAGACCACTAGCCAGACTAATAAAGAAGAAAAGAGAGAAGAATCAAATAGACACAATAAAAATGATAAAGGGATATCACCACTGATCCCACAGAAATACAAACTACCATCAGAGAATACTATAAACACCTCTATGCAAATAAACTAGAAAATCTAGAAGAAATGGATAAATTCCTGGACACATACACCTCCCAAGACTAAACCAGGAAGAAGTTGAATCCCTGAATAGACCAATAACAAGTTCTGAAATTGAGGCAGTAATTAATAGCCTACCAACCAAAAAAGCCCAGGACCAGATGGATTCACAGCCAATTCTACCAGAGGTACAAAGAGGAGCTGGTACCATTCCTTCTGAAACTATTCCAAACAATAGAAAAGAGGGAATCCTCCTAACTCATTTTATGAGGCCAGCATCATCCTGATACCAAAACCTGGCAGAGACACAACAAAAAGAAAATTTCAGGCCAATATCCCTGATGAACATCGATGCAAAAATCCTCAATAAAATACTGGCAAACCAATCCAGCAGCACATCAAAAGCTTATCCACCATGATCAAGTTGGCTTCATCCCTGGGATGCAAGGCTGGTTCAACATATGCAAATCAATAAATGTAATCCATCACATAAACAGAACCAATGACAAAACCACATGATTATCTCAATAGATGCAGAAAAGGCCTTTGATAAAATTCAACACCTTCATGCTAAAACTCTCAATAAACTAGGTATTGATGGAACATATCTCAAAATAATAAGAGCTATTTATGACAAACCCACAGCCAATATCATACTGAATGGGCAAAAGCTGGAAGCATTCCCTTTGAAAACCAGCACAAGACAAGGATGCCTCTCTCACCACTCCTATTCAACATAGTATTGGAAGTTCTGGCCAGGGCAATCAGGCAAGAGAAAGAAATAAAGGGTATTCAAATAGGAAGAGAGGAAGTCAAATTGTCTCTGTTTGCAGATGACATGATTGTATATTTAGAAAACCCCATCATCTCAGCCCCAAAATCTCCTTAAGCTGATAAGCAACTTCAGCAAAGTCTCAGGATACAAAATCAATGTGCAAAAATCACAAGCATTCCTATACACCAATAATAGACAAACAGAGAGCCAAATCATGAGTGAACTCCCATTCACAATTGCTACAAAGAGAATAAAATACCTAGGAATACAACTTACAAGGGATGTGAAGGACCTCTTCAAGGAGAACTACAAACCACTGCTCAAGGAAATAAGAGGACACAAACAAATGGAAAACATTCCATGCTCATGGATAGGAAGAATCAATATCATGAAAATGGCCATACTGCCCAAAGTAATTTATAGATTCAATGCTATCCCATCAAGCTACCATTGACTTTCTTCACAGAATTAGAAAAACTACTTTAAATTTCATATGGAACCAAAAAGAGCCTGTATAGCCAAGACAATCCTAAGCAAAAGAACAAAGCTGGAGGCATCATGCTACCTGACTTCAAACTATACTACAAGGCTACAGTAACCAAAACAGCATGGTACTGGTACCAAAACAGATATAGACCAATGGAACAGAACAGAGGCCTCAGAAATAACACCACACATCTACAACCATCTGATCTTTGACAAACCTGACAAAAACAAGCAATGGGGAAAGGATTCCTATTTAATAAATGGTGTTGGGAAAACTGGCTAGCCATATGCAGAAAACTGAAACTGGACCCTTCCTTACACCTTATACAAAAATTAACTCAAGATGGATTAAAGACTTAAATGTAAGACCTAAAACCATAAAACCCTAGAAGAAAACCTAGGCAATACCATTCAGGACATAGGCATGGGCAAAGACTTCATGACTAAAACACCAAAAGCAATGGCAACAAAAGCCAAAATTGACAAATGGGATCTAATTAAACTAAAGAGCTTCTGCACAGCAAAAGAAACTATCATCAGAGTGAACAGGCAACCTACAGAATGGGAGAAAATTTTGCAATCTATCCATCTGACAAAGGGCTAATATCCAGAATCTACAAGAACTTAAACAAATTTACAAGAAAAAACAACCCCATCAAAAGTGGGCAAAGGATATGAACAGACACTTCTCAAAAGAAGACATTTATGTGGCCAACAAACATATGAAAAAAAGCTCATCATCACTGGTCATTAGAGAAATGCAAATCAAAACCACAATGAGATACCATCTCATGCCAGTTAGAATGGCGATCATTAAAAAGTCAGGAAACAACAGATGCTGGAGAGGATGTGGAGAAATAGGAACACTTTTACACTGTTGGTGGGAGTGTAAATTAGTTCAACCATTGTGGAAGACAGTGTGGTGATTCCTCAAGGATCTAGAACCAGAAATACCATTTGACCCAGCAATCCCATTACTGGGTATATACCCAAAGGATTATAAATCATTCTACTATAAAGACACATGCACATATGTTTATTGCAGCACTATTCACAATAGAAAAAACTACTTTAAATTTCATATGGAACCAAAAAAGCCCACATAGCCAAGACAATCCTAAGCAAAAGAACAAAGCTGGAGGCATCATGCTACCTGACTTCAAACTATACTACAAGGCTACAGTAACCAAAACAGCATGGTACTGGTACCAAAACAGATATATAGACCAATGGAACAGAACAGAGGCCTCAGAAATAACACCACACATCTACAACCATCTGATCTTTGACAAACCTGACAAAAACAAGCAATGGGGAAAGGATTCCTATTTAATAAATGGTGTTGGGAAAACTGGCTAGCCATATGCAGAAAACTGAAACTGGACCCTTCCTTACACCTTATACAAAAATTAACTCAAGATGGATTAAAGACTTAAATGTAAGACCTAAAACCATAAAACCCTAGAAGAAAACCTAGGCAATACCATTCAGGACATAGGCATGGGCAAAGACTTCATGACTAAAACACCAAAAGCAATGGCAACAAAAGCCAAAATTGACAAATGGGATCTAATTAAACTAAAGAGCTTCTGCACAGCAAAAGAAACTATCATCAGAGTGAACAGGCAACCTACAGAATGGGAGAAAATTTTTGCAATCTATCCATCTGACAAAGGGCTAATATCCAGAATCTACAAGAACTTAAACAAATTTACAAGAAAAAACAACCCCATCAAAAGTGGGCAAAGGATATGAACAGACACTTCTCAAAAGAAGACATTTATGTGGCCAACAAACATATGAAAAAAAGCTCATCATCACTGGTCATTAGAGAAATGCAAATCAAAACCACAATGAGATACCATCTCACGCCAGTTAGAATGGCGATCATTAAAAAGTCAGGAAACAACAGATGCTGGAGAGGATGTGGAGAAATAGGAACACTTTTACACTGTTGGTGGGAGTGTAAATTAGTTCAACCATTGTGGAAGACAGTGTGGTGATTCCTCAAGGATCTAGAACCAGAAATACCATTTGACCCAGCAATCCCATTACTGGGTATATACCCAAAGGATTATAAATCATTCTACTATAAAGACACATGCACACATATGTTTATTGCAGCACTGTTTACAATAGCAAAGACTTGGAATCAACCCAAATGCCCATCAATGATAGACTGGATAAAGAAAATGTGGCACATATACATCATGGAATAATATGCAACATAAAAAAGAATGAGTTCATGTCCTTTTCAGGGACATGGATGAAGCTGAAAACCATCATTCTCAGCAAATTAACACAGCAGAAAACCAAACATTACATATTCTCACTCATAAGCAGGAGGTGAAGAATGAGAACACATGGACATAGGGAAGGGAACATCACACACAGGAGCTGGTCAGCAGCTTGGGGGAAAGGGGAAGGAGAGCATTAGGAGAAATACCTAATTCATGCGGGCCTTAAAACCTATATGATGGGTTGAAAAGTTCAGCAAACCACCATGGCACATGTATACCTATGTAACAAACCTGCACTTTCAGCACATATGTGCCAGAATACAAAGTAAAATTTAAAAAGAAAGAAAGAAAAGCAAACACCTGCTACTGGCTTAGTCCCAATAGGCTAAAAAGAAAACAAACAAATAAACAAAATGTGTAAATAAGACACAGTCTCTGTATTAACTGTCCTGAACATCTTTATAGAAGACATAAATGTTTTCAGCAAATACTTACAGTACAGTGAAAAGGAAATATACCCAATGCGTTCAACAATATGTGATCCATTATTTCTTATTTGCCAGGTGTGTAACTAAAAGCAGACTTCACTCTCTGCTGTTTCATATTACAACATAACTGAAAGAATTTTTTTCCTTGGTGATGGGAAGATCAAGGGTTGGGATCAACCACTTGCCAGTATCATATTGAATTCCACTTTAACCCCTAGTTCTTGATGTTAGAGGTGAAAAAAATACTGCACACCACAAGCCATACCAATGAGCTAGGTGAATGAGCTATCACAGACCATTGTCCACACATTCATATTATCTTGGAATTTTCTATTCCTTGTCTCCACCTTTCATTGAGTGAGTGATGGGCATAGGCAGCTAGACTAATGATGGTAAAGATGTGCACCTGCCACAACCACAGGCAGCAGAATGCCTGCCATGCAATGACCCTGTCTTTGGTATGGTATCCATGGTTGAGCTAGGACAGTAGCCAGCCTCTTCTTCACATTGGCCATTTTACCCATATAAATTGTTTTCCTTGGGGGTACCTGAATTCTACTGTGCCACTGTCATTTAGGGCTAAGAGTGAGGCAGAATATTTCCCTGACCCCTTCATGAGCAAGAACTGGAGTGCATGGGTGCTAGCACCAGTGATTTCCCCTCACTCACTTCTCCACCCTTCATGGGAGTGGGAGTGCAAAGTGAGGGGGTGCAGGAGCAAGAGTGAGCACTTTTGGGTGCCAGCAAGAGCAAACTCCATACTGGCCTCACAGCAGCCTCGAGGGGAGGGTGCTTGTGACTCCTAAAACCCCAGAGGAAGTGGTACACGTGCCCTTTTAGCTTTGCCATCTACACATGGCTTAAGCATTAACAGCTCAGTGGAGGGTCAGTATGACAGTCTTTTCTACCAACATTTGCAGCACCCAAGTTCTTGTCCAGTATTCAAGAGGAATGAGGATGCACTAATGAATTGAAGATGGTAAATGTGAGGGATTTTATTACTGGTGAAAGTGGCTCTCAGCAATGAAAAATGGATGGAGTGTGAAGGTAAGCTTCCCCTGGAGTCAGGCTGTTTCTGGCCAGACTGCTTTCTGACACTACACTTTCAAGCTGTCCCTCTGCAGTCAAGCCACTTTTCTCCAATGTCCAACCATAGTCTCAGACATCCAGCTGCCTCTCCTCTCTGCTGGCTGAGATTGGGGTTTCTATGGGCACAGAATGGGGAAGTGGGGTGGGCCATGAGTGGTTTTGGAAAAGGCAACATGTGAGTAGCAAAACAGGGGCGTAAGTTCTAACTTCAGGCATGGTTCCAGGATTTTTTATTTCAAGGTGGGGCTTTCACCAGGGACCTTCACTTTTCTACCCAGAATTTCCCTGCCTCCTGTTTCTACCAACAGTATGGGAAAGAACCATATTATTTGGATTGTGATTTGCCAGTAAGTCCTGCACGAGGGATTGGAGTTGTGGTTGAAAATGTTCAAGGTGAGAGAAAGATTGTCTAGCCTGGGCTAAGCTAAATCATGCAGATTTAATAAGCCTTAATCCCCCAGGCTTCAGGCTTCTTTCTTAAGGCTCTGAACCTGAGTTGAAAGAAAGGCTCTTCCCTCTACCTGAGGTCATCATTTCCAAAAGAAAGCCTAGGACACGGTGACTGACTGAACCTAATACTCTTAGGAATTAGTGACTACCAGTTTGCTTATTCTTGTAGTCTTATTACCCTAAGTTGAAACAAAAGTACCTCGACAATGAAAAGAAGAGGACCTTATTTTCAGGAATTTAATAGTCCAGTAGGAAGGACCATGAGGACAACACTACATGTATTTCATAGAAGCTTGGAGAAAAGCAGTATGTATTCTGACTAGTAAAGTCAATTGGGATGAGAAGACTTTTGATCAGGTCTCCAAGATGAGGCACAAGTTCAGTAACTAGATGGCGGGGAACAAGGTTTCCAGGAGAAGGTCACTTTGAAGGTCAAAGATACAGGGCATTTTATAGCTTATTCTCCAAGGTTAAAACGTATTCTTCATCTGAAACATAAAATATAAGATGGGAAGTAATGGGAATGTAAACATAATAGGATCATCGGACTAAAGCTCTGCTAACGAGTGTAGAGAAAGCACTGCTGGTTAAGGCCGCTATGTCTTTATTTTATTTTATTTGGAATTCTTAAGAATGAAATGCAGTTCTGTAAGAATATGAAAGGCAGTCTCTCAATGCTGTTTCTATGTATTCTTTCAAACAGCTGTAGGAAAAACCAAAACATAAAAGTGGTGAAATGTGACATAGTTCTTGAAAAGGCCTGTAGACTGGGCACAGTGAGTCATGCCTGCAATTCCAGCATTTTGGGAGACTGAAGTTGGTGGATTGCTTGAGTCCAGGAATTTGAGACCAGCCTGGTCTCAACATAGTGTGACCCTGTACCTACAAAAAGAAAAAAAAAAGTTGAGTATGGAAGTACACGCCTGTAGTCCCCAATACCCAAGAGGCTGAGGTGGTAGCATCACCAATTAAATTTATTGTACACATAAGCCCACTTAAAGAAGCCCCAAAATAAGTGTTGCTCAGAGAAATAGATGGGGTAAACTCAAATTGTGGTGGCTGCAAGTACCAAGTGTTCCTTATAAATAAAGTAAATATGTCTTGTTTAACTAGTCTGGGAGACTTTTTCAATGTAGCCATGAAATACAAAGCAAAAGGTCAAATTTAAAGGTAATTCAATAAAAGGAAGTTTCTGAGCTAGTATCAGTTGCCTAATATGGAATATAAGAGAATGATGTACATCAGATGATTATCTAATGAATCAAGTGTCTTCCTATGCTTGCATTAGGAATTGTATACTGAAATAATACACAGAAATATTTATCAGTTTCTGATGGCTCTATGAGATGAATCTCCAGTAGGGTCTCTCAATCCATCAAACTCTTGGTTTCTCAGTTTAGCTGTGATTCCTTCTTCATCCAATAAGTGCAGCATACATTTGCCGAATGCTGGTCATTTCTACCAGCTCACGCGTTAGAAAGGAATACAGCTGGCAAGACAGTGAGTCATCTTACCCCCTCAAGTCTTGGACCATGGTGAGAATTTCAACCAAAATTAATTCAATAAATAATTATTGCACAGCTACAATGTGTTGAGCTGTGTCCTAGCTACTGTGGAATACACAAAGATGGCCAATTACAGATTAAATCCTTAAGATGGTTCTAGAGGAGAGAAACCAGGATTAAGAATGCACCCAAATGACTATCATAAAAGCAAAGTGATATATCAGTCAGGAGCCAACCAGGAACAGAGGGAATTGTACTAAGTGGGAATTGAATAGAGGGGACTGTACCACAGAGAGAACTGAATAGAGGGGACTTATAATAGAAGTACTGTCAATGAGGAAACTCAGAAGCTAGTAAGAGTGGAAAGCTGACACCAATCCTATACTGGATCATCAAAAGGAGGAGCTGATGTTAATAAGCTCAGTGAATGTTGCAATGGTGAAAAAAGGAGGATTTTGAGCCATGCATGGAGAAGGTACATGATAAGAGGGGTGAGAAATATTCTGGATTCCCCCTTTTGTTCCTCAGTGAATTTCCTGCTGGTGCATTCTAGCAGGAAGCCTGGTGACATGAATCTTGGAAAATAGTATCTGCATGGATTAGGCTTCCTATGATGCAAAACAGATCTGGATAATGGGGAGGAGGGTAATCGGGGTACTCCAAGGCATGCAAAGACAGTAAGTTATAAACTAATCCAACATTTTGGAGATTCAAAGAGTCCAGGAGTTTGGGCAAAATGAGAAAAAGGATTCCAGGATCCTAGATTGTGGAGGGCTTTCCATGCTTGAGAAGGTCAATTTAGAAATATTTTGTATATTTTTTGGAAATTAAAAGCATCTAGAAATATGCTTCATTTTTATCCTTTACTCCCTGCTCAGTAAATAGGAGAGTGAACATCCTGTACATGTGTCTTTGGGATAACTTTCAATCAGAGATACTTTTACTATTTGAAATTTTTATCCCCTACTTGCTTTCCCTGCTTTTGTCTTTACCCTTAGGCTGTTGTTACGTATTCTTCATCCTGATACAGGGAAACAATTATAACAAAGATAAAGCAGACAAATGAGCTTCCCAACTGGTTTTACTGACTTTTACTTGAGTCTTCTCTCTCAAGATCTCCAGTTACTTAGGCACGAGGCTGAATCTGCTTCGTGGCATTTTGGTCTCTATAATTTTTCCAGCTGGGAGAGATCTATTTTAAGTAACAATCATAACAATCTGGCTTGGTTTTATGGTCAATTTTCTCTCTCTGAACAACCCAGAAGGTTTTGGATGATTTCTGTCAAGTGAAAAACTTCTTGATAAGAAAAGTGTGTCTGAACTCTGGATCAGGGTTGGCAAACTTTCTCTACAAAGGGCTGGGTAGCAAATATTTTTGGTTTTGTGGGACAGATGGTGTCTGCCACAACTACTGCACTATGTTGTTGTAGTATGAACGTGCCATAGATGATGAATAAACAATTGGACCTGGCTATGTCCCAATAAAAATTTATTTACAAAAAAGCAGGTAGACGGCCACTGTTTGACCACAACTGCTGTAGATTCTAGATGTTATGAATGAAATGTACATATACAGATATATCTGTCTGCAAATATCCATGGTCAAACTTTATTCTAATAAAAAGGTTTTGTGTTCTTTTGTTGTTGTTATTGTTGTTGTTGGCTTTTGAAAAAATCAATAGTGTGAATAAAAGATATTTTCCCTGGCAACTCTTTAAGGTTAAAATTCAAATGGGCCATGCTTTAGTTGACTTTGCTTGATTATAACGTTAATTCTTATTTATTTACTTATTTATTTATTTAGATGGAGTCTCACTCTGTCATCCAGTCTGTAGTGCCGTGTTGGAATCGCAGCTCACTGCAACTTCCAACTCCCTGGTTCAAGCAATTGTCGTGCCTCAGCTCCCCAAGTAGCAGGGATTTACAGGCATCTGCTAACTTTCTGTATTTAGAGTAGAGAGAGTTTTGTCCTGTTGGCTAGGCTGGTTTAGAACTCCTGACCCTGAGGTGATCCATATGTCTCAGTCTTACAAAGTGCTGTGATTACAGGCATGACACACTGTGCCTGGCCTCTTTATTCTTTATTTGAAATAAGTACAATTTTTTATGACACTAGTATGTAATAATAATGGATATTACGAAGCCCAGATTACAAATTGAAAAGCTAAGGCTCAGAGGAAATAAACGATTAACTTGAAGACCCATTTTTATTAAGGGAGGGAATTTAAACATAGACTGAGATCCATGGACCAAATGTTTCCAGATCTACTACAAAAATACTATTAAGGGTTGGGCACAATGGCACTTGCCTGGAATGCCAGAAGTTTGGGAGGCATAGGCACCAGGATCACTTGAGCCCAGTAGATTGAGACCAGCCTGGGCAACACAATGAGACCTAGTCTCTACAAAAATAAAAATCGTAAATTAGCTGTGTATGATGGTATGTACCTGCAGTTCCAGCTACTTGAGAGACTGAGGCAGGAGGATCACTTGAGCCCAGAAAGTTGAGGCTATGGTGAGCTATGATATGATCATGCCAGTGCACTCCAGCTTGGGGAACAGAGCAAGACCCTATCTAAAAAAATTTAAATAAATAAATATACTAATAAGGCTACATTTTTTTATGAAGCATATTATGCATTTAATGCATTTGGTAAGAAAAGCAACTTATTTTTTACTTATTATTATTATTTTGAGACACAGTCTCAGTCTGAGGTACTGTGCCCAGCCAAGAAAAGCAATGTTAAATGTCCTTATTAAATTTAAAAGAATAATGAAAGATGATAGTGAAACAGACGTCGTTCTGTTTACAAGAGTGGTAGCTAATGAGACTCTTTTCTTTCCATTTGTCCCTTCCTCATTGTCAATAAGATTTGCTATCATGGGGGCTGCCCTTAACATAAACGGCAGGGCCCCAAATGCCAGGAAGGATACCTAGGAAAGTGATCATTCATGTAGTTTCCACTTTGGGAAAAATTTAGTAGTCACTTAGACTCCGGCAGTGCTACTTTGATACCCCATCAGTGCCAACTCAATTACCTGCTGTTTCTGTAGAAGAGTTATTTGTTCAGAAATGCTAGTGGGGTGAGCTGTGCTTACAGATCCAATACTCAATTCAGTGAGCTGAAGTTAACTGCCTCTCTCCAGCTGCAGAAAAAACAAGCCTCCCCCGTCATTTCCACAATGGTAAAGTGAATTAATTTATTTGCCCGTACTCTGGAGAACCTCAGAATTTACAACCCCAGGAATTCCTTGGCTCAAAAACGAGATTCCTTCCCATCTCTTTACTAGTTTTTACCTGAAGGAAAAACATAACCTACAGGGAAATGATGGGTGGATACAGGGTTTGTCTAGGCAACAGACTGAAACAGGAATCATCTCAAGCATTGTAAGAATTACTGAGTAACTCGAGGTCTGGCTATGGAAGAAGAGAGATGATATATTTTTGGCTTCAAACGATTTAAAATTTCTTTAAAGGAAATTGTCAAAATTTCCCTTATTTTGTATTGTATATTGTTAATGCTCTAATCTGTTCTTCTCTAAAAACCTGGGTATCACAAATGATAAAGGAGATGGCAGATTAGCATTTCATTTTTATACAATTTGAAAATTGATGAGTCGTAATTTACTGGGTTGATGTTTAATTAATTCTCAAAATCAATTGATGCAACAAGGTGCAATTATTGAGCTCCTTCTAGCTACATAGCATTTTACAAAACACAAAGGTGGATGCCGTTTATACCCTTAAGGAGGTGGAACGAGAACAATATTCTGTACACAATAGTTTCTTTAAAAATATTATTTGACTTGTATCTGTAACAATCTTTTTTTTTTTCTTTTCTTTTCTCAATGGCACAATGTTAGATCACTGCAACCTCTGCCTCCCGGGTTCAGGTGATTTCCTGCCTTAGCCTCCCGGGTAGCTAGGATTACAGACGTGCACCACCACTCCAATCTAGTTTTTGCATTTTAGTAGAGATGGGGTTTCACCATGTTGGTCAGGCTGGTCTCCAACTCCTGACCCCAGGTGATCCACCCTGCCCCTCAAATGCTGGGATTACAGGCGTGAGCCAACATTACAGGCTCAGCCAACAATCTTACATGGTTAGTAGAGTAACCTGCTTTTTACTTTTGTTGCAAAACCATTCCCTATTAATACTATGAGAAAAACAAAAAACATGCTGTAAAAGCTAAACCTTAGAATCCACAGATAGAAACTTTTTATTTCAGACAGTGGAGCAGAATATTTGATGAAAAAATCTTAAACAAGACACATATGATATGAAGCCTGAAATTAAAAAAAAAAAAAATCAGTATGAATCTACTGAAACACTTCCAAAGTGGAAACTAATTTTGGAATTTAAAGGCTTACAGAAAGAAAAATAATTTATTTTCCCAAGAGCAAAACATGGGCTTTTGCCTTAGGACAAGATTTTATCTTAGAATAACTTCTCCTTCCATCAGCACCATGTTATAGTTGATGTAAGATGAAGACTTATGGCTTAGAGATCAAACACTAATTCTGATCTTGGAACTTAAAAAAAAATAGTATTCTTCATGAAAATATAAAGGTACTGAAAACTGCTTTGGCTACTTAATTCTTAAATGAGGATGACCTTCAACAAGGAAGAAAAAATACCAGTACCACAGTTACATTGGAAAATCAAGTAACACAGAAAAATGAATTTAAGACATCATAGTCTGAAGAATAGGTAAGATTCAATAAGGATAGTTGAGTCTGTGGTGGTCAACCTTTCTATATTTTTATTGGGAGGAAATCATAAAGTGGGGGGTGGGGGCGGAAAGACTTAAAACATGATATGCTCCAGGCTGTGGCACAAGAAAAAGTTTTAGAAATAATGTATTTTGTTTTAAAATAATTCAGTCTATGTTATCTTCTGTCTAGAGGATATTTTAATGTGTGACTTAAATGAATGCTCAGTGACCTCTCTGAGTCAAGAATTGGTCTTGAAAATAAATACACAATGATAAGTATTTAGAAAGAATAAATCACCTCACACACATTTTTATAAGTTTAAAGTTGCAGGAATTTTGGCATTTTTAGTATGCTTTTAGGGGCACGTCTAGACAAAATGCATGTGAAACACTTCTATTTTTCCCTCAAAAATGGAAACGCCGAGATACGGAAGTTGCCCAACACCCACCTTTTTTTTTGAGACGGAGTCTCGCTCTGCCGCCCAGGCTGGAGTGCAGTGACAAGATCTCGGCTCACTGCAAGCTCCGCCTCCTGGGTTCCCGCCATTCTCCTGCCTCAGCTTACCGAAGAGCTGGGACTACAGGTGTCCGCCACCACGCCCGGCTGATTTTTTGTGTTTTTAGTAAAGACGGGGTTTCACCGTATTAATAATTGTCCTTGTAATTATGTAAGTTTAACACAGCCGCTTTAGTAATAAAGCTGCGATATGGATTGTTGGCAAAAAAGACTTTATGTAGCTGCTTACATAGTTAGGTTTTCTGAGGCTGGAAAGCTGCCTTTCTTTACTATGTGAACATTGCGAATGGACCACAGGATTTTGCACGTCTAATATATGAGTTTTTGATGAATTTGTGACATGTTACCAAATATATTAATATATCATTATTCACATGAGGACAGCAAGCTCTGAATTTTCCGTGTTTGACTGATGAAAACCAACATGTCCCTTTTCTGTTTTTGTCTTGCCCACTTTTCAAAATAGCACGCAAACTCTCCAGGAATATTATAAATTGTAAATTGTCTTAACATAGATGCTCAAGAATTTGAAAAGGGAGGGGCATGTATTGAACCTGTCTTTGCAGCCATGTCCTGGGATACCCATTGTTTATTTCTTACGAAATCCTTGCGGTAATCTTCAAAAAAAGGTGCCTGGATTTCAGGGTGATCTAAAAGGACAGTTCAGTTCTGCCTTATATTTTGAGTTCTGGAAACTTGTTAGAGGTGTGTCCAAGTGACATTTAGGTCTTAAAAGAAGTCGTAGTAATTTGGGGCAGTAAGAGTCACCTGGAGACCTTGAGATTTCTAACACTGAGCTACAAGTTGCATGTATTTTTAGATCACCACAACTACATCCATGTTCTTTTTCTCTGTGGATTTTTACTAGAAAATATTGAAACCTGTTTCAGAGTCAGTCAATTTTTAAACTAGATTGGGTCAATGTGTTATTTAATAAAATTATTCTGGTATTTCTTTTCTTTTTTATTCATAACATGAAGATTTTTTAAAGTAATCGTATCAGAATCTAAATTCCCCAGCATCTTTTTTCAATATTAGCCATATACATACACAGGTATGTATACACAGACATATATCCACCCATATACACATATTTATATGAAAATACGTACATACACATGTACAAACACAAATATATCTACACATATTATGTGCCCATATAAACACAAATGTGTACACACATGAATAAACATGTATGTATAGATGTGTATACATACATATATGTATGCATAGATGTGTATACATACATATATGTATGCATACATATATACCCATGTGCATACACATATATATTACAACATATCTTAAATGAAAGAGAATCCTTTAGAACAGATGCAGAAATGAACATTATCTGATGCCACATATGATTTGCTCTAGATACCTAAGTTGTGGTCTTACCAAAGAGTTTCACCTGAGTGTAATCATGAGGAAACAACAAGGCAAATACTGAATGCAATACAAATTGCAATAAGGCAAATACTTAATAGAATACAAATCCAGTATTTTATGAAATAACTAGCCTGGACTGTTAAAAATGTCAATTTTGTGAGACAATGAACCAAAAACATGGAGGGCTAATTCTAGATTAAAAGAGTTATATATTTTTTTAAATCAAAAACAAAAGCCTATTGCAAATAAATGCCAAGCATGATCATCAACTGATGTTTGAATTTAAATATAAAGAAAAGAGGTATTTGTGACAACAGGCACTTTTTAATATAGAATGGTACAATAGATAATATCATTGCATGAATCTTAAATACCTTCAATATAATACTTATGGTTACATAGAAGTATGTCTCTGATCTTAGGAGATACATACTAAAGCATCAGTTAAGTGCCATTACTTTCAAGTAATTCAGAAGGTTGTGACTATATATATGTATGTATTATATTTACATATTGTATATTATTTGCATGTATGTTATATATGTATTTGTTGATACATGTATAGTATCAAATAGAGACTGCATAATCAAAAATAGTAGAGAGAGAAAGCAAATGTGAGAAAATGGTAAAGTAATAATTAGTAAATCTTAATGAAAGGTATAGAAGTATTTATTGTATTATTGTTTCAACTTTTCTGTAGATTTGACATTTATCAAAATAAAAACAGGGAAAGGGGATCAAATGCAAATCCACTCTCAAAGAGCTATGGAATAATGGAAAGTTATGAAGTATTTCCCATAGCACTGCTTCCCTGCCTAGCTATACTGTATGATTTGGTTGCACCATATTGTCTATATATTATAATACAATTCTCATGGTTTTCAGACGTAGCAACTGAATTTTTTTAAATCCTCAATAATGATTTTTTCTAATCTCTAACAGTGGTTTTCATTTTGGGAAATAAACAAATGCATTCAAACCATTTGTGAATATGGTGAGTTATCAAAATGGCAGCATGACGCAGTAGGAAGCGAATAGAAAGAGAGTTGGAAAATTTGACAAAGACTGTGAGCTGAGATGTAGCTCAGAGATTCATGTTCATGGGACAGGAAGCAAGTAAGCAAATGTCCCTGACTAAGTTTTCTTATGTGGCTGTTCATGAGCTAACACAACACTTGTGAAGGTGCTATGCATTAGTGAAGGTCAACATAAATGATTGGACTTATAAATGTGACACAGGAACCGGACATAACAAATACCAGCAAACAGGGAAATACTGTCTTTGTTAAAATTCAGATATTCTTGAGACAAGAAGATGGATGGTTTTTGGTATATCATGTTTTCTTTTATTTTTAATTTGATTTTTATTGACAAATTCAGGCGGTCCATACTGATGTTTCTATACATATAATATACAGTGATAAGATGATAAGATCAACATCATTAGCATAATCAGCTTCCCAAACATTTACCATTTCATTGTGTTGGAAATGTTCAATATTCTCAATCCAGCTATTTGAAATGATATTGTATATTATTGTTAACTACAGTCATCCTACAATTCTGTAGAATACTAGAAGTTATTCCTCCTCAGAACTTCATAAATAGTTGAGACACAACTGTGAAAATAACACTTGCATGCATAGTTTGGGTCCATTCATTTAAAGTGTTGCATTAAGAAATACACCAAACATTTATATAGACTTACATTTGTATGTACATAAGCACTCATGTTTTCAGACATAGCAACTGAATTTTTTAAATCCTCAATAATGATTTTTCTAATCTCTAACAGTGGTTTTCATTTTGGGAAATAAACAAATGCATTCAAACCATTTGTGAATATGGTGAGTTATCAAAATGGCAGCATGGCGCAGTAGGAAGCGAATAGAAAGAGAGTTGGAAAATTTGACAAAGACTGTGAGCTGAGATGTAGCTCAGAGATTCATGTTCATGGGACAGGAAGCAAGTAAGCAAATGTCCCTGACTAAGTTTTCTTATGTGGCTGTTCATGAGCTAACACAACACTTGTGAAGGTGCTATGCATTAGTGAAGGTCAACATAAATGATTGGACTTATAAATGTGACACAGGAACCGGACATAACAAATACCAGCAAACAGGGAAATACTGTCTTTGTTAAAATTCAGATATTCTTGAGACAAGAAGATGGATGGTTTTTGGTATATCATGTTTTCTTTTTATTTTTTAATTTGATTTTTTTATTGACAAATTCAGGCGGTCCATACTGATGTTTCTATACATATAATATACAGTGATAAGATGATAAGATCAACATCATTAGCATAATCAGCTTCCCAAACATTTACCATTTCATTGTGTTGGAAATGTTCAATATTCTCAATCCAGCTATTTGAAATGATATTGTATATTATTGTTAACTACAGTCATCCTACAATTCTGTAGAATACTAGAAGTTATTCCTCCTCAGGAACTTCATAAATAGTTGAGACACAACTGTGAAAATAACACTTGCATGCATAGTTTGGGTCCATTCATTTAAAAGTGTTGCATTAAGAAATACACCAAACATTTATATAGACTTACATTTGTATGTACATAAGCACTCATGTATACAGATATTAAAGTGTCAAGTGATTTCTTAGAAGTTGCTAAAATGTGGGAAGCTCACAAAATGGAATGAAATGAAATAAGAGCAAATACTAATTCATTATATATGGAATAAATGGCAAATATTAATTCATTATATGTAGAATACATGTGTAATTTTCAGTGGATAGCTTTGGGCAGATGATGGTATATTCATCAGAAAATCAATACAAGGGAAACATTTTGGGAATTGGCAGGCTAAACAAGTAAGAACCCTGCAGAAAAGGTCACCGTTTACGTAATACTATATTGTTTGTAATATTTAATGAGTTGCTTCTCTAAGGATTGTTTTTTCTCATAATCATCCTTCATACTTCTATGTTTGAGTCACAGGAATCTTATCAATTAAATTTTTTTTACTAGGAGAAGAAGGAAAAACTTGGTCACATTATTTCTGGCTTCAAGTTTATTTTCTTCTTGTAAAATTGTCATCCCACTTTTGCCCAATGCCCACCAATATCTATGAAATAGTAACAGCATATTTTGTTACCTTTCCTCTTCTGTAATATTTTTCTTTCACCTAGACTCTGATTCTGTATGCAACATTATCCATGTTCTGCCCTCAGAGTCGATTCCGTTTTGTAAGAAATCTACAGAAAATGTCACCCTTTAGGTAATAATATATTGTTTGTATTCTTTAATGAGTTGCTTCTCTAAGGATTATTTTTTTCCCACAATCATCCTTCATACTTCTATGTTTGAGTGACAGGAATCTTATCAATTAACTTTTTTTTGTACTAGAAGAAGGAGGAAAAACTTGGCAACATTTTTTCTGACTTCAAGTTTATTTTCTTCTTGTAAAATCATCATCCCACTTTTGCCTGATGCCCACCATTATCTATGAAATAGTAGTAGCATACTTTATTACCTTTCCCCTTCTGTAATGTTGTTCTTTCACCTAGACTCTGATTCTGGTATGCAACATTTTCCATGTTCTGCCCTCAGAGTCTGAATCACAATTTTTTTTTTTTTTTTTTTTTTTGAGACGGAGTCTCGCTGTATCACCCACGGTGGAGTTCAAGGGTGCGATCTCAGCTCACTGCAAGCTCCACCTCCTGGATTCACACCATTCTCCTGCCTCGGCCTCCGTAGTAGCTAGGACCACAGGCACCACCACTACACCCTACTAATTTTTTGTATTTTTAGTAGAGACGGGGTTTCACCCTGTTAGCTAGGATGGTCTTGATCTCCTAACCTTGTGATCTGCCCACCTCAGCCTCCCCACATGCTGGGATTACAGGTGTGATCCACCAAGCCCGGCCCTGATTCTGGTTTAACTGCCCATGTCCAAAGAGTTCAGTTGTTCCCATGTGATGTTACCTTTGTTTAGTAACAACACATGCACCAGTATGAAAAGATGACCAATGAAAATCTGACCTCACACTCTATAGCATGCAAGCCCTTCATCCTTCACATCCTTCTGAGTTTGCTTGGGTATAGCCTATGGGGACACTGACAATGAAACCAGGCATGGCTGGTTCACATCAGAAGGAGAAATTTGTAGGCCATCATCACTGTAAAAATGGAAAAAATATTGTGTGATTTCATTCATGAAATGTCTAGAATAGGCAAATCCATACAGACACAGAATTAGATTAGTAGTTGCCTAAGGTTGTAGGAATGGATGGAGGAACTTAGGGACGTATGACCAAGGGATGGATAAAAATGTTCTAAAATTGATTGTAGTGATGATTACACAGAATATGAATATTCTCAAAACCATGATATTATACATTTCAGGAGGGAATTATAGGATTTACAAATTTTACTTTAATAAACTTTTTGCCCTACAAAAAATATTGTTGAAGGCAGACTTCGAGACAATGTTCAGCCAGGCAGAACACTGGGCATTGGAATGGGTGACATTCCTTAGTCCCTGATTTCTTTTTTCAGCCAGAGACTTTGTGTGCTGACACCTGCAAGACATACACCTGCAAGCCTTATGAAAGATGTTTATGGTGTGGTGTAAATGCCCACTGCTCTATGGGGACAAAAGGTAATGCCTGCTATAACTAATGCCCTAAGGAGGGCTCAACATTCCAGTTTATTGTTTTAGATAACTGTTCACAAGAATCAGGAGCATTGCTACTCAGGGAAAGATACATAACACCAAGATTGAGTGTCTCTCTTGGTTCTTCACCGCCTGCAAAAATGAATCAATTTGCATATGATCAACATATGAAATAGTAAATACAGTATTTGATCAAGACATTGATTTTTCTAATTAACATTTAGAACTGTTTCTTAATAAAGCCAGACAGTAAAAAACAATACAGTTTCTTTAACAAATATGTCACTTAGAAGCTATTTTATGGTGGGTTCATTCTTACTTCAACTTTTGTTTTCATATGATTGTATCAGATGCTTTCAGAACACTTGAAATAACTCCCTAAATCAATAATTCTTGGGATTAAGATGGAAGAACACTGTTCTAATGGACTCATTGACCCTTTAACTTGGAGTAACTCAATTTGTTTCCTTGTCTTTAAAATGCACCTGCTTCTAATGGGCTGATCTAATTTCGTGAACTCATTCTTTAATCTGTATGCATGTGTGTGTATATATATGCACATATATACATACATATATTGTCATGTGTTAAGAAAACAAGAGATGGATGTAACAGTGAGAAATAATATATCCTTTAATGTCAAAACCACCTGATAAGGATGGAGATTGGAAAAGAGAAGACCTTCTGGCTGGCTCCAAACCCCAACTAAATTTTCAGGTGCAAAATTTTAGCAGGAGCTGTGGAAAGTTAATTATATGTATAAGAAAACAATATTTTAGAGAACTTGCTGATCAATCTTGGTGTTGAGAAATGATGGAAAGAGAAAAAAGAAATATTTGAGAAACATGAAGCTAGGAAATATTTTGGGTCTGGGTAAATTAACGACTTGTTTTCTTAAATAGTCATGAGCAGGTTTTCTTTTCAACTTTTATTTTAGATTTAGGGAGTACACATGCAGGTTTCTTACCTGGGAATATTGCATGATGTAACGCATGTTTGGAAGTTGCTAATGTGCCTTCTCTGTGATTGTCCACCTCTCTAACTTCCCCAAGTCAAATATTAGTAGAGCCACAAATTGCTTGGAAGAGTGGAGTGTCATAGCCAACTTTAGAAGTAACCCTCAATGATCCCCACCTCCTGATCTTCATGTCATTGTGTATTGACTGTGGATTATACTGGTTTCTACTGAATATAAGTGTGGGATAGGACACCTATTCTGAGCTTAAATTCTAAAATAGCAAATGCCATGCCTTCTGTCTCACCACTGTATCCTTTCTTGCCACCTCACTTAGTCATTCTGGTGAAGCTAGCACCGGGTAGCACTACACGAACTGACAAGCAATAAGGGTGATCTCCAGCTGACACCAGGAAGCATTTGAGGCTCTGTCTTCTAGCCTGCAAGACAATGTTTCCTTCCAACCACCCATTAGGTGAACCTGAACGATTTCCAGTGGAGAT
Source organism: Erythrocebus patas (assembly GCA_023783455.1). Lineage (NCBI taxonomy): Eukaryota > Metazoa > Chordata > Mammalia > Primates > Cercopithecidae > Erythrocebus > Erythrocebus patas. The sequence continues at coordinate 356,910 of JAKFHT010003857.1, read as the reverse complement.
TTGAGATGACCATAGAGCTGGCTGATACTTCTAAGAGATTCTGAACCAGAAGACCCAGCTGAGCTGTGCCTGGATTCCTCAGCTACACAAACTGTGAGATAGTAAATAGTCTTTTTAAGATGCTGAATTTGGCGATAATTAGGTTATGCATCAATAGATTGCTGGGTGTGGTGGCTCATGCTTATAATCCCAGCACTTTGGGAGGACAAGGTTTGCATATTACTTGGCTCCAGGGCTGGACACCAGAATGAGTAACATAGCAACACCCCATCTCTTCAAAACATACAAAAGTAGTGTGGCATGGTGGCATGCACCTGTAGTCTCAGATACTCTGGAGGCTGAGATGGGAAGATTCACTGAGGCCAGGAGATTGAAGCTGCAGTGACCCCTGATTGTGCCAGCCTAGGTGTAAGATCCTGTATAGATAGATGATAGATAGATAGCACCATGGGAACACAAGGAACAAGGAAGTCCTCTAGAGAACTGGTGAAGTGAGGGCTGAATTGCCTTTTAAAATTTAAAGTGTACAAGATATGCTTGTCTTTAGTATCTAGTTTCTTTCTTCTGTTCAATGAAAGAAAGGAAGAGAAATAAATAAATAAATAAATAAATAAATAAATAAATAAATAAATAAATAAATAAATAAATAAATAAATAAATAAATAAATAAATAAATAAATAAATAAATAAATGATGGAAGGAAGAAAAGAGGGAGGGAGGGAGGAAAAGAAATAAGGAAAGAAGGAAGGGAAAGAAAGAGAAATGACTCCTAAAACTTTAACTGTTAACTGCAATTTAAACAATTTAAAAATGCCATTAAACAATTTAAAAATGCCATTAAACAATTTAAAAATGCCATTAAACAATTTAAAAATGCCATTAAACAATTTAAAAATGCCATAAACATTTCAAATATCATTTAATTTGCAGTGGAGAATCTGAGGCTTTCTTAGTTAGACTTGAGGCACAGAAATATAAACACTGGAAATAGTGAACTAAAATTTTAAGCCAGTGTTGTTTATAAATTTTAAAGCAATTAAAGTATTTGATAAATATGCCTTAGGAAAGAAAAGAGGGAGGGAGGGAGGAAAAGAAATAAGGAAAGAAGGAAGGAAGGAAGGAAGGGAAAGAAAGAAAGAAGAAAGAAAGAAAGAAAGAAAGAAGAAAGAAAGAAAGAAAGAAAGAAAAGAGGAAGAAAGAAAGAAGGAAAGAAAAGAGGGAGGGAGGGAGGAAAAGAAATAAGGAAAGAAGGAAGGAAGGAAGAAAGAAAGAAGGAAGAAGAAAGAAAGAAAGAAAGAAAGAAAGAAAGAAAGAAGGAAGGAAGGAAGGAGAGGTAGGGAGGGAGAGAGAGAGGAGGGAGAGAGAGAGGAGGGAGAGAGGAAGGAAGGAAGGAAGGAAGGAGAGGTAGGGAGGGGAGAGAGAGAAGGAAGGAGGCAAGAAGGAAGGAAGGGAAAGAAAGAAAAGAGGAAGAAAGAAAGAAAGAGAGAAAGAGAAAGAAAGAAAAAGAAAGAAAGAAAGAAAGAAAGAAAGAAAGAAAGAAGGAAGGAAGAAAGAAAGAAAGAAAGAAAGAAAGAAAGAAAGAAAGAAAGAAAGAAAGAAAGAAAGAAAGAAAGAAAGAAAGAAAGAAAGAAAGAAAGAAAGAAGGAAAGAAAAAGAGGGAGGGAGGGAGGAAAAGAAATAAGGGAAAGAAGGAAGGGAAAGAAAGAGAAATGACTCCTAAAACTTTAACTGTTAACTGCAATTTAAACAATTTAATCCCTAAGGAAAGTAGCCTGTAACCATGAAGTATATGATAACAGAAAATCTTGTTGAATTCATTTTTTTTTCTGTAAGTAATTGGGCTTTTCTTGATTTTAGCTGTAAAGTTTTGCTATAGGAAATTGAATATTCTTAGAATGGACTCACCAATCACACTTAATTTCACCACCACTGATTACCCAACCTCGCATCTCTCTACACACACACACACACACACACACACACACACACACACACAGAGACCATACTGAAGCAAGAAATTTTCCCTGACCCTTTTGTGGGTGGGAACTGGAGTACATGGGTCCTGGCATGGGCAAACTCCACTCACTGGAATCTGCTCCTCTTAACCACTCCAAGGAGGGAGCACACAGGTGACAGATGCAGAAGGTGGAGGACATTTGGGTGTGCCTTTGGATGCCAGTCTGAAGGAACATCGTGCTGGCCTTACTGCAGCATTTAGGGGGGTGCCCAACACCCCTAAAGCCCAAGAAAGAGTGTTATAGTGGTGTTGCTTTAGCTTTGCTATCCTATTGATGGCTTAAATATGAATAGGTCAGTGGAGGATGAGTATGACAACCTTTTGCAATCACACTCGTGGCATCTTAGTACTTCTTTGGCATCCAGGAGGAATGAGGTTGCAGGAACACATTGGAGATGGTAAGTATTGGGGATGGGAGGTTTTATTGCAGATGACAGTGCTGCTTAGCGGGAAAGGTTGCTGAGAAAGGGGACAGAGTGGGAAGGTAATCTTCGGAAGCTGCACCATCAAGCCGTCCTTCTCAAGTTAAGCTGCTGCTCCCTAATGTTCAACAGTAGTCTCTAATGTCCAGCTGCTCCTACTGTTCTTCTCTCTCTGCCAGTGGAGCCTGGGGTTTTGTGGCCATAGGATGTGGATGGGGAAGGCCACGGGTGGTTTTGGAAAGGGCAACATTCAAGTGTGAAAACAGGAATGTGGTTCTAGGCTTCAGGGTGGGGACATCACTGCAGACACCCCTCTTCTGCCCAGAATTTCCCTGCCTCTGTCACTGTCGATACCAAATTTCTCTCATTGGTCAGCATGTTTCAAAAATCTTGAAATTGTGCCTTCCTCGTGCAGATAACTTGAAATACAACATGCTTTTAATAGACTGAAAACCAAACACAATACAAATTCTCATTATTTCCTTGATCGTAAAGAAGTCCATATGTGGATAACCAACACTTTCTAATTTTTATTTCTTTTTTTCCATACCAAGTCTTCCTTTTTCCACCAAATTCAGTCAGTCTTTCTGGTTGTAGTGGAAGGAGTTGAGGTCCAGAAGGCCCAGGTTCTAACCATACTCTGTCACTAAGAATGGCCAGGTCACTTCCAATCCTCTTTCTAAGAATGATGAGTGAGTTTAAATTTCTTTCAATTTATGTTCTTAACTACTATATATTTTTTTAATACAAGTTTTCTCTCACATAAATTTTTTCTGCCTCTTGATCTCATGTCCATTAACCCAGTTATCTTTCTTTAATTTCTAAGGTAATACAGTACCTTCATCAATGATTTTGCTCTCAATTCTGCCCCACACTCATACTCTACCTCTTACATTTTAGGACCATACCAAGTAATTATTTTAAACCATGTGTTTGACTAATCACTTGATAGTTGAAAGACATTCGTCAGTTTACTGTTTTTCATCCACCAGGGAACTTTCCAATCCTACTCCAGTTATATTTTCAGCCCTAGGATCCCTATTGGCTGGCTTACAATATCTTAAATTATCTAGAACTTTTCCTCAGTTTCATACTATTTTCCCTCTCAGTGATATTGTTTCTGTTTCTGTTTGTAAGTAAAATTCAACCTAAGCAAATGTTCACATAAAGTAATATAACAAAAATTTAACATAGCACAAAATTTTCACCTAACATACATTTTCAACTTTTTTTTTTTTTTTTGACATGGCCTTGTTTTGTTGCCCTGGCTAGACTGCAGTGGCAGTCACAGTTCACTGCAGCCTTGACCTTCCGAGCTCAAGTGATCCTCCCATCTCAACCTCCTGAGTAGCTGGGAGTACAGACTCCCATCAGAAGCTTGGCTAATTTTCATTTTTTAAACTTGTGTAGAGACAAAGTCTCTTTAGGTTGCCGAGTCTGGTCTTGAACTCCTGGGTTTAAGTGATCACCCTGGCTCAGGCTTGCAAAGTGCTGAGCTTTTAGATGTGAGTCACAAAACCTGGATAACCTAAGATTCTTTAACCTAACAAAGTTAACTTAAAAAATGTACATGTGTGCAATACAATTCTGTTGACTCTATGTACAGTGTGGCAGAGCAGAGCTCTACAACTTATTCGTCTTGCTAAACTAAAGTTACATGCCCATTCATTATTTAGTTTTCTCTTAAAATGACCTTCTGTAAAGGTAAATATACATCCCATTGTATGAGAAAGCTCCGTGGCCATGACCTTGATCATTTACTTACATGATTTGCATCCTCTTTCTTGGTGCACAGGGGATATACTCCATCCATACCTGTCAATATGATATTGCTAAACATAGAATGCTGTCTCAGAGCTAAGTGGTAAGGTGGACATCATTTTGGTGGAGTTGCGATGGAACAGTGAAGACACACATCTAGTAGAGTGTTCAGTGACATTTAATTCTTATGACATTACTCACAGTACAAAAAGGTCAAACATCAAAACATTAAATTTGCATGGTGTTTTCCCCTCAGTGTTCAGCTATTATTTGAAACCACTTTTATTTTATGTTAGTGGGGATTCTAGAAGATGAGAGTTCTTTTTCTATGTCAAAGTAACAAATCAATATAAATTTAACACCTTAAAACAATACCCATTTATAAGCTCACAGTTTCTGTGGATTGGACCTCTAGCATAGTGTGACTCAGCTAGTTCTCTCCTTTGAGTTACAAGAAGAAAATAAAATTGAGTAGTGTTATCTTCCTCCTGGGAGCTTGAGCAGTGAATTGCTTCCAAAATCATCCAGGTGGCTTGGGAGAAGGCAGTTGTAGAACAGAGCTCTTTGTTTATTGACAAGCTGTTCTCAGCTTCCAGTGAGTCCTCACTATTCCTGGTTTATGGCTCCTTTGAAGCCAGCAATGATAGGTTAAGTCCTGGTTATGATGGGAATCTTTCTGCCTCACTCTTCCCTCTACCTACCTCTTCCACATCTTTTGTATGGCCCCATCATCTTTTAAGGGTTCATGCGATGAGACTGGACTATGTGAATACTCAGGATATTCTAGTTTATAGTCCACCAATGAGTAACCTTAACTACATCTGCAAGGTCCCTTCACAGCAGACTTGAGTCATGCTTGAGCAAATAACCAGGGAAAGGATACTTGGGAGATGTCTTTTGAAGTGAAATACCAACATGAATAGCAGCCAACCTCATGTACAGGAAATCTCTAAAGCCAAAATCAAACCAACAATGGAGTGATAAGAGAAGCCAGAGGCAAGGTGGGGGTAAATCAATGCTAGGTGTTAAACCATGTGATCCTAGATTCAGATTCTTCTTGTGATTCAGAGTCAGAGGAAGAAATGCAGATCCCTCTCCTTTGAGGTAGAGGATAAATGTAGCAAATGGATAGAGACAGTAGCTGTACTACCTTGTGCTCTTCTCTACTGTTCTTTAGCTGTATTGAACCTCATGCATGCTATGCGTTTACTCTGTGAAAGACAATATAATCTCAAGACTCAGCATACCAAAGGGAAAAGTGAAGCTTGGAAGCTTAGTCATGCAAAAACTGCTTTTCTTTTTTTCCTAAACTGATAGCTGCAATATCACAGCCTTGTGTCATAGCCTTGTCCATAAGCAGTTCCCACAATGGTAGGAAGCCATGTTTCTCCTCAGATGGCCACTCTCACAAATTGCAGACAGGCACATTCCTTGTGAGCCCCCAAATTTTTCAGAATACATATCCCCAGTATGATGTATCCCTAAAATCAAACTCTGTCGAATCTCTTTCTAACGATGTCAACTACTGACTTATTTTCCCAGATACAGGACAAGGATAAGACTAGAAATCATTCCTGAACCCATCCTAAGAAACATGTGGGGCAGACTTTTCTTCTACCCCTCTTTCCACATGTTTATCCTACATTAAGTTCTAGGGTACATGTGCATAACGTGCATGTTTGTTACATATGTATACTTCACTATAACATTTTGGTGGAGTTCGATGGAACAGTGAAGACACACATCTAGTAGAGTGTTCAGTGACATTTAATTCTTATGACATTACTCACAGTACAAAAGGTCAAACATCAAAACATTAAATTTGCATAGTGTTTCCCCTCAGTGTTCAGCTATTATTTGAAACCACTTTTATTTTATGTTAGTGGGGATTCCTAGAAGATGAGAGTTCTTTTTTCTGTGTCAAAGTAACAAATCAATATAAATTTAACACCTTAAAACAATACCCATTTATAAGCTCACAGTTTCTGTGGATTGGACCTCCTAGCATAGTGTGACTCAGCTAGTTCTCTCCTGTGAGTTACAAGAAGAAAATAAAATTGGAAGTAGTGTTATCTTCCTCCCTGGGAACTTGAGCAGTGAATTGCTTCCAAAATCATCCAGGTGGCTTGGGAGAAGGCAGTTGTAGAACAGAGCTCTTTGTTTATTGACAAGCTGTTCTCAGCTTCCAGTGAGTCCTCACTATTCCCTGGTTTATGGCTCCCTTTGAAGCCAGCAATGATAGGTTAAGTCCTGGTTATGATGGGAATCTTTCTGCCTCACTCTTCCTCTACCTACCTCTTCCACATCTTTTGTATGGCCCCATCATCTTTTAAGGGTTCATGCGATGAGACTGGACTATGTGCGTACTCCAGGATATTCTAGTTTATAGTCCACCAATGAGTAACCTTAACTACATCTGCAAGGTCCCTTCACAGCAGACTTGAGTCATGCTTGAGCAAATAACCAGGGGAAAGGATACTTGGGAAGATGTCTTTTGAAGTGAAATACCAACATGAATAGCAGCCAACCTCATGTACAGGGAAATCTCTAAAGCCAAAATCAAACCAACAATGGAGTGATAAGAGAAGCCAGAGGCAAGGTGGGGGTAAATCAATGCTAGGTGTTAAACCATGTGATCCTAGATTCAGATTCTTCTTGTGATTCAGAGTCAGAGGAAGAAATGCAGATCCCTCTCCTTTGAGGTAGAGGATAAATGTAGCAAATGGATAGAGACAGTAGCTGTACTACACTTGTGCTCTTCTCTACTGTTCTTTAGCTGTATTGAACCTCATGCATGCTATGCGTTTACTCTGTGAAAGACAATATAATCTCAAGACTCAGCATACCAAGGGAAAAGTGAAGCTTGGAAGCTTAGTCATGCAAAAACTGCTTTTCTTTTTTTTCCTAAACTGATAGCTGCAATATCACAGCCTTGTGTCATAGCCTTGTCCATAAGCTAGGTTCCCACAATGGTAGGAAGCCATGTTTCTCCTCAGATGGCCACTCTCACAAATTGCAGACAGGCACATTCCTTGTGAGCCCCCAAATTTTTCAGAATACATATCCCCAGTATGATGTATCCCTAAAATCAAACTCTGTCGAATCTCTTTCTAACGATGTCAACTACTGACTTATTTTCCCAGATACAGGACAAGGATAAGACTAGAAATCATTCCTGAACCCATCCTAAGAAACATGTGGGGCAGACTTTTTCTTCTACCCCCTCTTTCCACATGTTTATCCTACATTAAGTTCTAGGGTACATGTGCATAACGTGCATGTTTGTTACATATGTATACTCGTGCCATGTTGGTGAGCTGCACCTATCAACTCGTTAGCACTCATCAACTCGTCATTTACATCAGGTATAACTCCCAATGCAATCAATCCTTCTCCCCTTCCCCTTCCCCATGATAGGCCCCGGTGTGTGATGTTCCCCTTCCCGAGTCCAAGTGATCTCATTGTTCAGTTCCCACCTATGAGTGAGAACATGCAGTGTTTGGTTTTCTGTTCTTGTGATAGTTTGCTGAAAATGATGGTATCCAGCTGCATCCATGTCCCTCAAGGACACAAACTCATCCTTTTATGGCTGCATAGTATTCCATGGTGTATATGTGCCACATTTTCTTAATCCAGTCTGTCACTGATGGACATTTGGGTTGATTCAAGTCTTTGCTATTGTGAATAGTGCCGCAATAAACATATGTGTGCATGTGTCTTTATAGCAGCATGATTTATAATCCTTTGGGTATATAGCCAGTAATGGGATGGCTGGGTCATATGGTACTTCTAGTTCTAGATCCTTGAGGAATCGCCATACTGTTTTCCATAATGGTTGAACTAGTTTACAATCCCACCAACAGTGTAAAAGTGTTCCTATTTCTCCACATCCTCTCCAGCACCTGTTGTTTCCTGACTTTTTTAATGATTGCCATTCTAACTGGTGTGAGATGGTATCTCATTGTGGTTTTGATTTGCATTTCTCTGATGGCCAGTGATGATGAGCATTTTTTCATGTGTCTGTTGGCTGTATGAATGTCTTCTTTTGAGAAATGTCTGTTCATATCCTTTGCCCACTTTTTGATGGGGTTGTTTGTTTTTCTTGTAAATTTGTTTGAGTTCTTTGTGGGTTCTGGATATTAGCCCTTTGTCAGATGAGTAGATTGCAAAAATTTTCTCCCATTCTGTAGGTTGCCTGTTCACTCTGATAGTAGTTTCTTTTGCTGAGCAGAAGCTCTTTGGTTTAATTAGATCCCATTTGTCATTTTGGCTTTTGTTGCCATTGTTTTGGTGTTTTAGACATGAAGTCCTTGCCCATGCCTATGTCCTGAATGGTATTGCCTAGGTTTTCTAAGAATGTTGGATATTGGCCCCTACTCGGTTCTGGCTTGGAGAATTTCAGCCGAGAGAGCTCCTGTTAGTCTGATGGTCTTCCCTTTGTGTGTAACCTGAGCTTTCTCTCTGGCGTCCCTTAACATTTTTTCCTTCATTTCAACTTTGGTAAATCTGATAATTTTGTGTCTTGGAGTTGCTCTTCTCGAGGAGTGTCTTTGTGGCATTCTCTGTATTTCATGAGTTTGAATGTTGTCCTGCCTTACTAGGTTGGGGAAGTCCTCCTGGATGATATCCTGCAGAATGTTTTCCAACTTAGTTCCATTTTCCCCATCACTTTCAGGCACACCAATCAAATGTAGATTTGGTCTTTTCACATAATCCCATATTTCTTGGAGGCTTTGTTCATTTCTTTTTACTCTTTTTTCTCTACCCTTCTCTTCTCACTTCATTTCATTCATTTGATCTTCAATTGCTGATACTCTTCTTCCAGTTGATCAAGTCAGTTACTGAAGCTTGTGCATTTGTCACATAGTTCTCGTGTTATGGTTCTCGTCTCTATCAGTTCTTTTAAGGTCTTCTCTGCATTGATTATTCTAGTTATCCATTCATCCATTCTTTTTCAAGGTTTTAGTTTCTTTGCACTGGTTATAGTTCCTCCTTTAGCTCTGAGAAGTTTGATTGACTGAAGCCTTCTTCTCTCAACTCGTCAAAGTCATTCTCCATCCAGCTTTGTTCCATTGCTGGCGATGAGCTGCATTCCTTTGGAGGAGATGTGCTCTGATTTTTTAATTTCCAGCTTTTCTGCACTGCTTTTCCCCATCTTTGTGGTTTTATCTGCCTTTGGTCTTTGATGATGGTGATGTACTGATGGGGTTTTGGTGTGGGTGTCCTTTCTGTTTGTTAGTTTTCCTTCTAACAGTCAGGACCCTCAGCTGTAGGTCTGTTGGAGTTTGCTTGAGGTCCACTCCAGACCCTGTTTGCCTGGGTATCAGCAGCAGAGGCTGCAGAAGATAGAATATTGCTGAACAGCGAGTGTTGCTGTCTGATTCTTGCTCTGGAAGCTTCGTCTCAGGGGTGTACCCACATGTGAGGTGTGAGGTGTCGGTCTGCACCTAGTGGGGATGTCTCCCAGTTAGGCTACTCAGGGGTCAGGGACCCACTTGAGCAGGCAGTCTGTCCATTCTCAGATCTCAACCTCCATGCTGGGAGATCCACTGCTCTCTTCAAAGCTGTCAGACAGGGCATTTACCTCTGCTGAGGTTTCTGCTGCTTTTGTTTAGCTATGCCCTGTCCCCAGAGGAGAGTCTACAGAGGCAGGCAGGCCTCCTTGAGCTGTGGTGGGCTCCACCCAATTGAGCTTCCCAGTGGCTTTGTTTACCTACTTAAGCCTCAGCAATGGTGGGCCCTCCCCAGCCTCACTGCTGCCTTGCAGTTAGATCTCAGACTGCTGTGCTAGCAATGAGGGAGGCTCTGGGGCATGGGACCCTCTGGGCCAGGTGTGGGATATAATCTCCTGGTGTGCCATTTGCTAAGACCCTTGGTAAAGCACAGTATTAGGGTGGGAGTTACCCGATTTTCCAGGTGTTGTGTGTCTCAATTTCCTTTGGCTAGGAAAGAATTCCTTCCCCTTGCACTTCCCAGGTGAGGTGATGCCTCACCTGCTTCAGCTCTTGCTGGTTGGGCTGCACCGTGGACCAGCACCAACTGTCCAACATGCCCCAGTGAGATGAACCTGGTACCTCAGTTGAAAATGCAGAAATCACCCATCTTCTGTGTGGCTCATGCTGGGAGCTGGAGGCTGGAGGTGTTCCCTGTTGGCCATCTTGGGTGCGTCCGCCAGGCTGGCTTTAAAATAGATAGACTGCTAGCCAGACTAATAAAGAAGAAAAGAGAAGAATAGACACAATAAAAAATGATAAAGGGATATCACCACTGATCCCACAGAAATACAAACTACCATCAGAGAATACTATAAACACCTCTATGCAAATAAACTAGAAAATCTAGAAGAAATGGATAAATTCTGGACACATACCCTCCCAAGACTAAACCAGGAAGAAGTTGAATCCTGAATAGACCAATAACAAGTTCTGAAATTGAGGCAGTAATTAATAGCCTACCAACCAAAAAAGCCCAGGACCAGATGGATTCACAGCCAAATTCTACCAGAGGTACAAAGAGGAGCTGGTACCATTCCTTCTGAAACTATTCCAAACAATAGAAAAGAGGACTCCTCCTAACTCATTTTATGAGGCCAGCATCATCCTGATACCAAAACCTGGCAGAGACACAACAAAAAAGAAAATTTCAGGCCAATATCCTGATGAACATGAAAATCCTCAATAAAATACTGGCAAACTGAATCCAGCAGCACATCAAAAGCTTATCCACCATGATCAAGTTGGCTTCATCCCTGGGATGCAAGGCTGGTTCAACATATGCAAATCAATAAATGTAATCCATCACATAAACAGAACCAATGACAAAAACCACATGATTATCTCAATAGATGCAGAAAAGGCCTTGATAAAATTCAACACTTTCAGGCACACCAATCAGATGTAGATTTGGTCTTTTCACATAATCCCATATTTCTTGGAGGCTTTGTTCATTTCTTTTACTCTTTTCTCTACACTTCTCTTCTCACTTCATTTCATTCATTTGATCTTCAATCTGATACTCTTTCTTCCAGTTGATCGAGTTGGTTACTGAAGCTTGTGCATTTGTCACGTAGTTCTCGTGTTATGGTTTTCATCTCTATCAGTTCTTTAAGGTCTTCTCTGCATTGATTATTCTAGTTATCCATTCATCCATTCTTTTTCAAGGTTTTAGTTTCTTTGCACTGCTGGTAGTTCCTCCTTTAGCTCTGAGAAGTTTGATTGACTGAAGCCTTCTTCTCTCAACTTGTCAAAGTCATTCTCCATCCAGCTTTGTTCCATTGCTGGTGATGAGCTGCATTCCTTTGGAGGGGGAGATGCGCTCTGATTTTTGAATTTCCAGCTTTTCTGCACTGCTTTTTCCCCATCTTTGTGGTTTTATCTGCCTTTGGTCTTTGATGATGGTGATATACTGATGGGGTTTTGGTGTGGGTGTCCTTTCTGTTTGTTAGTTTTCCTTCTAACAGTCAGGACCCTCAGCTGTAGGTCTGTTGGAGTTTGCTTGAGGTCCACTCCAGACCCTGTTTGCCTGGGTATCAGCAGCGGAGGCTGCAGAAGATAGAATATTGCTGAACAGCAAGTGTTGCTGTCTGATTCTTGCTCTGGAAGCTTCGTCTCAGGGTGTACCCTGCCATGTGAGGTGTGAGGTGTCAGTCTGCACCTAGTGGGGATGTCTCCCAGTTAGGCTACTCAGGGTCAGGGACCCACTTGAGCAGGCAGTCTGTCCATTCTCAGATCTCAACCTCCATGCTGGGAGATCCACTGCTCTTCAAAGCTGTCAGACAGGGCATTTACCTCTGCAGAGGTTTCTGCTGCTTTTGTTTAGCTATGCCCTGTCCTCAGAGGAAGAGTCTATAGAGGTACGCTGACCTTCTTGAGCTGTGGTGCACTCCACTCAATTCGAGCTTCCATGTGGCTTTGTTCACCTACTTAACCCTCAGCAATGGTAGGCATCCCTCCCCTAGCCTCACTGCTGCCTTGCAGTTAGATCTCAGATTGCTGTGCTAGCAATGAGGGAGGCTCCATGTGCGTGTGACCCTCTTGGCCAGGTGTGGGATATAATCTCCTCCTGTGCCATTTGCTAAGACCCTTGGTAAAGCACAATATTAGGGTGGGAGTTACCCAATTTTCCAGGTGGTGTGTGTCTCAATTTCCTTTGGCTAGGGAAAGGAATTCCCTTCCTCCTTGCACTCCCCAGGTGAAGTGATGCCTCATCCTGCTTCAGCTCTTGCTGGTTGGGCTGCACCTGTGGAGCAGCGCCAAATTGTCTGACATGCCCCAGTGAGATGAACCTGGTACCTCGGTTGAAAATGCAGATATCACCCATCTTCTGTGTGGCTCATGCTGGGAGCTGGAGGCTGGAGGTGTTCCTATTTGGCCATCTTGGGTGCGTCCCGCCAGGCTGGCTTTTTAAAAAGATTAACAAAATAGTTAGACTGCTAGCCAGACTAATAAAGAAGAAAAGTGAGAAGAACCAAACAGACACAATAAAAAATGATAAAAGGGATGTCACCACTGATCCTACAAGAACACAAACTACCATCAGAGAATACTATAAACACCTCTATGCAAATAAACTAGAAAATCTAGAAGAAATGGATAAATTCCTGGACACATACACCTCCCAAGACTAAACCAGGAAGAAGTCAAATCCTGAATAGACCAATAACAAGTTCTGAAATTGAGGCAGTAATTAATAGCCTACCAAAAAAAAGCCCAGGACCAGATGGATTCACAGCCAAATTCTACCAGAGGTACAAAGAGGAGCTGGTACCATTCCTTCTGAAACTATTCCAAACAATAGAAAAGAGGACTCCTCCTAACTCATTTTATGAGGCCAGCATCATCCTGATACCAAAACCTGGCAGAGACACAACAAAAAAGAAAATTTCAGGCCAATATCCTGATGAACATTGATGTGAAAATCCTCAATAAAATACTGGCAAACCAAATCCAGCAGCACATCAAAAGCTTATCCACCATGATCAAGTTGGCTTCATCCCTGGGATGCAAGGCTGGTTCAACATATGCAAATCAATAAATGTAATCCATCACATAAACAGAACCAATGACAAAAACCACATGATTATCTCAATAGATGCAGAAAAGGCCTTTGTAAAATTCAACACCTTCATGCTAAAAACTCTCAATAAACTAGGTATTGATGGAACATATCTCAAAATAATAAGAGCTATTTATGACAAACCCACAGCCAATATCATACTGAATGGGCAAAAGCTGGAAGCATTCCTTTGAAAACTGGCACAAGACAAGGATGCCCTCTCTCACCACTCCTATTCAACATAGTATTGGAAGTTCTGGCCAGGGCAATCAGGCAAGAGAAAGAAATAAAGGTATTCAAATAGGAAGAGAGGAAGTCAAATTGTCTCTGTTTGCAGATGACATGATTGTATATTTAGAAAACCCCATCATCTCAGCCCAAAATCTCCTTAAGCTGATAAGCAACTTCAGCAAAGTCTCAGGATACAAAATCAATGTGCAAAAATCACAAGCATTCCTATACACCAATAATAGACAAACAGAGAGCCAAATCATGAGTGAACTCCCATTCACAATTGCTTCAAAGAGAATAAAATACCTAGGAATACAACTTAAAAGGTATATGAAGGACCTCTTCAAGGAGAACTACAAACCACTGCTCAAGGAAATGAGAGGACACAAGCAAATGGAAAAACATTCCAGGCAATGGATAGGAAGAATCAATATTGTGAAAATGGCCACATTGTTTAAAGTAATGTGTAGATTCAATGCTATTCCCATCAAGCTACCACTGACTTTCTTCATAGAATTGGAAAAAACTACTTTAAATTTCATATGGGACCAAAAATGAGCCTGTGTAGCCAAGACAATCCTAAACAAAACGAACAAAGCTAGATGCATCATGCTGTGTGACTTCAAACTATACTACAAGGCTACAGTAACTAAAACAGCATGGTACTGGTACCAAAACAGATATATAGCCCAATGGAACAGAAAAGAGGCCTTATAAATAATACCACACATCTACAAGTACCTGGTCTTTGACAAACCTGACAAAAACAAGCAATGGGAAAAGGATTCCTATTCAATAAATAGTGTTGGAAAAACTGGCTAGTCATATGCAGAAAACTGAAACTGGTCCCCTTCCTTACACTTTATACAAAAATTAATGCAAAATGAATTAAAGACTTAAACATAAGACCCAAAACCATGAAAACTTTAAAGAAAACCTAGGTAATACCATTCAGGACATAGGCATGGGCAAAGACTTCATGACTAAAACACGAAAAGCAATGGCAACAAAAGCCAAAATTGACAAATGGGATCTAATTAAACTAAGAGCTTCTGCACAGCAAAAGAAACTATCATCAGAGTGAACAGGCAACCTACAGAATGGGAGAAAATTTTGCAATCTATCCATCTGACAAAGGGCTAATATCCAGAATCTACAAGAACTTAAACAAATTTACAAGAAAAAAACAACCCCATCAAAAGTAGGTAAAGGATACGAACAGACACTTCTCAAAAGAAGACATTTACGTGACCAACAAACATATGACAAAAGCTCATCATCAGTGATCATTAGAGAAATGCAAATCAAAACCACAGTGAGATACCATCTCATGCCAGTTAGAATGGCAATCATTAAAAAGTCTGGAAACAACAGATGCTGGAGAAAATGTGGAGAAATAGGAAGGCTTTTACAAGTTGGTGGGACTGTCAATTAGTTCAACCATCGTGGAAAACTAGGTGGCGATTCCTCAAGGATCTAGAACTAGACATACCATTTAACCAGCAATCCCATTACTGAATATATACCGAAGGGGTTATAAATCATTCTACTTTAAAGGAGAATGCACATGCATGCTTATTGTAGCACTGTTCCCAGTAGCAAAGACTTGGAACCAACCCAAATCAGTGTTAGAGTGGATAAAGAAAATGTGGCACATGTATAATAAGGAATACTATGCAGCCACAAAAACAATGAGTTCATGTCTTTTCCAGCATCATAGATGAAGTTAGAAACCATCATTTTTGGCAAACTAACACAGGAATAGCAAACCAAACCCTGCATGTTCTCACTTATACATGGGAGTTGAACAATGAAAACATATGGTCACAAGGAGAGGAACATCACACACTGGGGCCTGTGAGGGGGTGAGGGAGAGGTAAGGGATAGCATTAGGAGAAACACCTAATGTAGATGACGGCTTGATGGGTGCAGCAAACCAGCATGGCACATGTTTACCTATGTAACAAACCTGCATGTTCTGCACATGTATTGCAGAACTAATGATATAATTAAAAAGTGCAGGAAAAAAACACACATTAAATTGTAAACATTTTTGGCTTTGCAGGCCATCTGATTGCATGGTAGATATGTAACTCAGGTGCTATGCCTTGAAAGCAGCTGTTGATATATCAAACAAATGGGCACATCTGTGTTCCAATAAAACTTTATTTACACAAAGCAGGTATATGTTGGTATGTAGGCAAAAATTCTCTCACTGTACTTTTCTCTACTCTCACACCACAACAATCATCAGCACAGAAGAAGACTTCTGTGACCAAATATGGGCTTTTACCCACAAAAGAGTGTACACCATGTGGTTGTCATGTAATTCAGTTTCAATAGTCTCTACCCACAGATAGCATCAGATCCCACAGGTTAAGGACTCAGTTCCACAGACCACACTTTTCTTTCCCCTAGTCACAAGTACAGGCCTCTGGAACTTCTGACCAAGCAACTTCTAGTTGGGGTTCTGACAATCTCCTCCTTGGGTTTGATTAATTTGCTAGGCAGCTCACATAACTAAGGAAAACCCTTACATTTAGTGGTTTGTTAAGAATGATATTTTAAAGTATACAGAAAAACAGCCAGATGAAGACATATAGGGCAAAGTCTGGGGAAGTGACTCAAGTGACAAGTTCTATACCCATGGAGTTGGGGTGTGACACTGTCCCAATACATGGATAAGCTCTTCATCCCCCTTCTGTTGACCTCCATGTGTTCAGCTCTCCAGAGGCCCTCTGAACTCTGTCCTTTGGATTTTTAGGAGGCTTCAGGACATAGGATGATTAATTAAACCATAGGACACTGGTGATCAACTTCATCTTCATCCCACCTTCCCTCTCAGGAGGTAGGGCATGTAGCTAAATGTCCCAACCCTCTACTCCTGTGTTAACCTTTCCAGTGGCCAGTGCTACCCTGAACCTATCAGACAAAAGACACATAAAAGGTAGTACTTAGGAGGTCCCAAGGACTTATGAGTTATAAGCCAGAAACAGTGCATAAAAACCAATAGGTATAAATGTCCTAACACTACAGCCAGATTTGCCATGGGATGTAGATTGTAGACTCCTTGTTTATAGCATCTAATATTGTTTGGCCAAAAATATAATAGTTTGCCAGGGCACACTGATATCTAACATTTTATGTCCTTCTCTCCCCTTAAGTATCCTTAATTTTAGCACTCATGTTTATAAAGTAAAATTTTCCTACTTTATCAATCATATTATTTACCTTTTTTACTTATTTTTTTTGTCCAGAATGAAGGAAAAATCCTTTATTTCTTATTTACACAGTTTTCAAAGTCACATGGAAAATGAACTATAGTTGTCCACAACTTTAAGAACTGGAAACCGTCTAGAAATAATTATCAAATTTATTCTACTTTCCAGATGTTTATTATCTATCCATCTTGGATTTGGAAATGTTACAGTATTTAGGAGAGCATTGTCATTAAAAGATGAAGTTATTATCAGAAGGCTGTCACAAGAAGCTTTTCAAATATTGAATAAGAAAGTTCGTAATCTCTGAGAGCCAACACAATGAACATAGTTTGCTTAGACTTCATCCTTTGAAATGTGGTGGCCTATTTCTTAAATCATGCCTGCGATGTTATGATCGAGTGAAAAATAAAAGTGGGATCTCTAGATCCCAATTGTACTTGCTATAAAATTTACAGTATTAAGTTTTTGTGCTTAATTTTCTGACATGGTGTAAGGATGTGTCCATCTGAAGAAGTTTAAACATTAGCTGCTTCTATGTAGTGAGACAAAACACTAGCACAGTGCTACCAACTTCCAGCTCAATATTATTATGAATTAAATGCTGCTAATAGTTATAACATGTACACAGAGATGATTATAGAGCCCTCCCTACAAGACAAGAACATGCTATTGTGAATAATGCTGCATAGTGAATATACTGTGAATAAACAACATACTGTGAATATGCTCATGGCAGCTCTATTCACAATAGCAAAGACATGGATTCAACCCAAATGCCCATCAATGATAGACTGGATTAAAAGAAATGGTACATATATAACATGGAATTCTATGCAGCCATAAAAAGGAATAAGATTATGTCCTTTGCAGGGACATGCATGGAGTTGAAAGCCGTAAGTGGGAGCTGAATTATGAGACCACATGGAGGGGAACATTGTATACTGGGGTCTGTCAGAAGGTGGAGGACAGGGGGAGGGAGAGCATTGGGAAGAATAGCTAATGGATGCTGGCCTTAATACCTAGGCGATGGGATGATCTGTGAAGCAAACCACCACTGCCCACATTTTCCTGCATAACAAATATGCACATCCTGCACATGTAACCCTGAACTTAAAAAGGTGGAAATTAAACAAAACAAAACAAAACATGGTAAAGGTTGCTAACACCTTCTATCTGTGACTGCTCACAGCAAACCTAGATGCCTATTGTATGACACATGAAACAGAGATTTAGGATAGTCAATAATTTGCATTACTTTTAAGGGACAGCCAGAATCCAAATGTTTGTATAGATGATGGAGGTTTTGGGCTATAAATGGACCAATCTATCACCTGTGATTCTGATAAGGACAGTGAGTACCCAGGAATGAAATGAGGAACCTCTGTCCTTGGTTGCTGTTGTATGAGACAGGATATGGTGAGGCTCTATGGTGAGTGAGGTACGCTCTAGAAGCCTGGTTGGGACTCTGTTGCAAGCAGTAACAACTGCTCTGAGAATCTGTGCCTATCCTCAGGCTGACCTGATAGGGCCAGGTAATTGCAACCGTTCTTAGGAAACAAAGTGATAGCCATTCATAATCCATTTATCTTGATGGTATACTGATTGATGTTTCTTATCGAGGAATAAAATGAAATGAAAATGAGAAAGACTGGGTTTAAGAGTTATTGGCAAGCTAGTTTGAATGGAGTATAATTTAAAAATATGTGGGGAAGCCCCCCCATAAGACAAGAGCTTGCTATTTGTGAATAGTGCTGCATCATAATGAATATATTGTTTTGTGTAATGTACATATTGTGTTTCTGTCTCATTGCTGCAGAGGTTCTTGAAATCAGTCTTCTCTAATCCTAGATATTGAAACTCCCTGTACTCACTGTGGGCAACCCCACACTCTATGCTGGTTTTGTGTTTCACCATGTAGGTGCAGCTGATGTTTAAAGTTCTACAGATGCAGATATCCCTAGATTTTGTTGGAAAATTTAGCACAAAAATCTAATACTGTAACTTTCATAGTGCCTACAAGTTGGGGTCTAGACCTACTAGGGAACTTAAAGAGGCAGGTCCTTCTTACCATGGTTTCTCCTGGTGTGTTCTTTTCTTTCTTTTTTAATTTTAGAGACAGTGTCTCACTCCAAGTTCAGTGGTGCAATTGTAGGTCATGGCAAACTTGAACTCCTGGGTTCAAGCAATCTTCCCACCTCAGCCTCCTGAGAAGCGGGAATTAAAAGTGCTTGCCACCTTGTAGAGAAGGCATCTTTCTATGTCACCCAGGCTGGCCTCAAACTCTTAGGTTCAAGTGATCCCCCCACCTGAGCCTTCTGAATAGCTGGAACTAAAGGCCCCATGCCACCTTGTAGAGACAGGGTCTAGCTATGTTGTTGAGGCTGGCTTTAGACTCCTTGGCTCAAGCAATCCTCTCACCTCAGTCTCCTGAGTAGCTGGAACTAAAGGTGGGGTCTTGTTACCCAGGCTAGCCTTGAAATCATGGACCCAAGTGATACTCCATTTCAGCCTCCCAAAGCACAGGGATTACAGGGGTGAACCACTGTGCCTGGCCATGTTCTTTCTTTAATATCTACTTCAAGTCTGTCCATTCAGGAACCTTCTGGGCTCTCTTCTAATATTGGCCCTCAGAGCTGATTCTGTGTGGTTCTCAGGTCCCCTTCTCTCTGCAGACCCGTCCCCTTTGACTCCTTGTGATAAACCCCCTGCTTCAACAATGGGAAGAGGGTGGAAATCAATTTGTCTTGTTGTCCACAGCAAAGTTCTGTGATTACTATTATGAATCAAGACTACACCCTAGAATGTTTTGTTGTCCTCTGAAGGTAATGAACATTCCCTGTATACATCACACTAAAAAAAAACACCCATAGTATGTGTGATTGTTAATCACAATTATTGTGGTATATAATCACAATTGTGATATTGTCACTTATAGCATTGAGTGTTTTTATCACTCATAGCACTGAGTGAAGTCCTCCAAATGATAATAGCAGCTGTGATAACACTCATTATGCTGTTGATGCATGCCAGATATTTAATCTTCGAGGCAACATTATGAGGTGAGTACAATGAGTATATCCACTTCTTATAAATGGAGAATTTAGAGCTGTGTACCAAGTATGAAAGCTGACCAATAGAAATGTTAAGTGGTCAGCCAAGTGCAGTGGTGGCTCATGCCTGTAATCTCAGTTTCAGGAGGATGCAGTACGAGGATCATTTAGGAACAGGAATTGAAGACCAACCTGGCAATATAGCAATATCCCACTTCTGCAAAAATAAAGAAAATAATTAGCTGGTTATGGTGGTGCGCGTCTCTAGTCCTAGCTACTCAAAAGGCTGAGGCAGAAGGATGGCTTGAGCCCAGGAGATTGAAGCTACAGTGAGCTATGATTGCACCACTGCACTCTAGACTGGATGACACAGTGAGACCCTCATCTTAAAAATATTTTTTTAAAAACAGGAAATGTTGAATTGTTGAGTCAAGAGTCCAAGGGTTAGGCCATAATGCAACTCTGCTGTTTAGCTAATTTAAATTAAATTTAACTCATTAATATCGAACCATGTTTGTCTGATGCAGGTGAAGGGAGCATGAGTGATATCCATCTTGCACCAAATTTACTTTCTGATAATTCACTTACTGCTGTATGAACTTGGACCAGAAAGTAACCATTCTGTACTTGTGTTTCTTTAACTGGAGGGTGGAAATTAAGTAACAATGTACAACTCTAAAGGCTAACATGAGTTAATTTATTAAATACTTATAAGCATCACGATCTACATTTGCTCCTCATAAACAAAGAAATTAGCTAAGGTTTGCAAGTGCAAAGTCATGATAAGACTACAGGAAAGACTGGGAACTGACATGGTTGACAAGACCTGATTTGATTATCAAAGTCTTTGGAAAAAAATTTTGGGGCTTTTCTGACAATCTGTGGAAGAGGCAGACTCACATGAACCCTCCCTCAGTTTAGGCCCAAAAATATCAAGATTCTAATGTCAACCTGCAAATTAGCATAGATCATTAAGTCATTGAATAAATTGTTGAAAGCAATGCTCTAAAAATAAAATGAAATGGAAACTCATGTTTTAAATATTGATGATTCTGGCATCACTGCAGTCCTTTAATATAGATGTTGCTGCTGTAGGGTGAATTAATTAATTAATTTGCATCAGGCCTCCAAAAATCAATGTACTTCTTTCTAATGTGCATGCTCCCAAACAAGTCTGTAAGACAGCTGTCAAAGTAGGACATCAAACCCCACTTTGGTTTCCATCCACTCAATGACTTTAGTTTGACAACCCTTATGGAATCTTCTGGGGCTCTGGCATTTTCAATACATAATGAGAACACATTTAGGGAAATTCATTGGTCATTAAGAGCCTTCTAAAATTCAATGTAAAATATCTATTTAAGCTATTGGCATTAGAGTGTAGATATATTTGGTTTATGGTCATGTAGAAATCTCTTTCCAACATTGTCGTAGAAAAAAATTTGCAGAATTTTTTTTTTGAGTAAAGGTCATTTTTTTTTATCACTGATGAAAGTGCAGTTTCATTTTATATTTTAATCTTTCTATTGGTAATTATGTCTGTCACTATGCTAACTGTTCATGGTGTAAAGATGAATATGGGCTGTTCTGCCTATGGAGTACCCTGGCTGTCTATGGAATAGCCATTTTCCTATACTCTGTCACTTTGATAAACTTGTTATGTTTTCACTTCAAAAAGGGTGAATAAAACCCAATCCTTACCCTCAAGAAGATTAAAGTCATTAGAGAGATAAGCACTTTAAAAACTATTAACATTACATCATAATGTTGACCAGATGTCCACACATTTTAACTGCAAGCCATAATTTATCTTCCCAGCACTTTGTCAGGAGATCAACCGAGGCTAATATGGTGAAACCCCATCTCTACTAAAAATACAAAAAATTAGCCCGGCCTGATGGTGAGCGCCTGTAGTCCCAGCTACTCGGGAGGCTGAGGCAGGAGAATGGCGTGAACCCAGGAGGCGGAGCTTGCAGTGAGCTGAGATCCGGCCACTGCACTCCAGCCTGGGTGACAGAGAGAGACTTCCTCTCAAAAATAAATAAATAAATAAATAAATAAATAAATAATTGGGAAAACATCAAAAGAATAATACTATTTTGTGACATGCAAATCATATCAGATTACTATTACCATATGATCCAGCAATTGTACTCCTTGATATTTCTGCAAGGAGTTGAAAACTTACATGTATCTCCACAAAAACCTTGCACAGATGTTTTGTAGCAACTTATTCATCGTTGTCAAAACTTGGAAAAAACCAAGGCATCATCCTTCAGAAGCTAAATGGATAAATAAACCGTGATACATCCAGACAATGGAGTATTACTCAGCACTAAAAAGAAAGAAATTATCAAGCCACAAAAAGACATGGAGGAAATTGGAATGCATAGCACTGAGTGAAAACACCAATCTGAAAAGGTTACATACTATGTAGACATACTTATAGGATATTCTGCAAAAGCCAAAAGCTTGGAGACAAAGATCAGTGTTTGTGGTTACCAAATATTTGGAGGAGGGAGAAATAGGGTAGAGCTCAGAGGAAGTTTAGGGCAGTGTAGCCACTTTGTATGATACTGAAGTAGTCATTATGCATTTGTCCAAACCCATAGAACGTAAACACAGAGTAAACCCTAGTGTGAACTATAGAATTTAAGGGATGATAATGTGTTCATGTAGGTTCACTGATGATAACAAATGAATCACTCTGGTGGAAGATGTTAGTAGTAGCAGAGACTGTTTGTAGAGGGGTAGGGGGTAGATGGAAACTCTCTGTATCTTTCTCTCAATTTTCCTATGAACTGATATTAAGAAAATAAAGTCTATTAAAATTATATGAAAGTAAAACATCAGTGTCTAAAATTGCCGCAACACAGTCACACCCATTTTATTGCATATGGTCTGTGGCTACTTTCACATTATAGTGGAAAGTTCGGCAGTTGAGACAGAGACCACGTGGCCTGTAAAGACAGCAGTTTGTAGTACTGGGTCCTTCACATAGAAAATTTAGTGATTTCTTCTGGTGATCTCCTGGATTATCCTATAATTCTGAGCAAGGTGTCATCATAATCAAAGCAGGAGTAGTTAGTTTAGCTTTTCTGCATTGTTCAGAGAGCTTTTTGAGCTGGATCTTGAAGAATGAGGTGGGGTTGAGGTTTACAGATATTTCTGTCATCTTCCCACATCATTATTATATTCTGTGGCATTTACTGGAACGAACACACATCCCTGAAGGCACCTGGGGCAGTTATTTAAAAAAAAGTAGACGTAGGACACTAATTTCTCATGCTGCCATTGAAAAGAGACAGCCTTACCAGCATAACTGAGTTTTTGACAATTTGTTTTAAATAATGTCTAGTTTATAATTTTCACTGTTATTCTGCATAATGGCATAAATTTGTAAAGTCAATATATAACATCAATTGCCCAAAAAGACACTTTTTAAAATACATTGGCTCATGCCAAATTACTCATATAAGGAGAAGATTTCAGCTTTGTGATTTTGTAATGTGTTAACCTGCCTAGACTAAATTACTTTTCCTAGAATCCTCTCCCACCTGTGTGTTCTATCTTTTGTGCCTCACAAAAGTCCTTTTTATCCTGGTTTTGTGATGAAGCGCAGGACCCTGTCTTAAGGTCTTTATGAAAGTCAAGAAAAATCTTGAGTTCCTTCAAGGGAAATTCCAGGCAGTTGGCTAACCTTGAAAAGTAAATGAGCAACTTGATATCCAAGAATGTAATTGTACTTTAAAACAACAGACAAGGAAGCTAGAGCCAGGAGATACTAGGTTACCTGTAGGAACTAAAGATAACATCTTAACGTAAGTCCCTGAGTTGTTTTTCAGAAACCTAGACCCTCACAAAATGCATTCACTGGCATGCAGATCTCAGTTAAGGGGCAACTGAGGACTGAACTCTAACCACCATTCTTTATTTTAAATGTCTTCCTGAGGGGGCTGGAGGAAGTCATGTCCATGAGTCAGAGCTAACATTCTTTTCTGCTGACCCCAAGTTTCAAACAAAACTTCTTTCTCTTAGCTAATGGCAAATCAGAGAATCTTTGAATCTGCCTATGACCTGTGAGTCTCCTGCATCAAGATATCCTTCCTTTTAGGGCAAAATCAATGTATAACCTCCTTGTATTGATTTAAGATTTTGCCTGTAGCTTCTACTTTCCTGAAATTTACCCCTGTGTTTACAAACCCTTACCTGCAAGCCACTAGGCAGGTAGGATCTTAGGCATGAACTGCCCAACTCTCTTTGCTTGGTGCTTGCAAAGAAGTGCTTCACTTCCTCTCGCTGCCGTCCTAATGTTAGTGCTTGGCTTTGCTGTGCCAGGCGAGCAGACCCCAGTTCAGTTCTGAACAACATCAGGGCAAAAGTGAAGCTGCAGCCATATTGCTTTTTTGCACTCAAGACTGGGGAAACAAATGAAAGCTTTGGTAGCTCAGGCCTGTTGGCTCTTACCTGTGGCCTCACCTCCTTTGCATGGGGGTAGCCATGGGACCTGAAGCTGCTCTACCTTTTTCTGGACTTCTTTTCAGGTGTGCATTCAGCTCTGTGAATAAGGGGCCAAGCTTTTGCTGCAGGATGTCTAGGCATCAGAGGGCAGAGAGAAAAAGACATGGATCACAGATCATCCTCCTGTTTCTAGATCATGCCTGTGGCTCCCAGATCATTCCCACTCTCCAATTTTATAGGCAGCCTCCACTCCAGGAACCAAGAATTTCCCTTGTGAAAGGAAAATAAAAACTCAGGACCCCAATTTGCTATGCAAAAGAAAAACAAAACAAAAAAATTAAGCTAAAAGCTGAGTCATGCAAGAAGTGGCCTTTTCCTTTTGTTCCTAAGCAGATAGTTATAGATAAAAGGTTAAACATCACCACAGGTGGTTGCTCTATGTTCTCTGTATCTTACATAAAGTACCCATTTACTGAGTTGAAGAGGAATACACAGTTGACTATTCCTCTACCTGCTCCTTTTCTCTCGCAACCTGTAGATTGAGTAATATGACCATACCCTCCCTCCTTCCCCTCTAGCCCCCATTTCCCCTTTAAATATTGAAGCCCTCAAAATGATCTTTGGAGAAAGGCACAGACCACACAGCGTTTCTGTGATTCGTGTTGATCTCTTCTGGACATGTCTTTCTTCTTGGCAAAATAAATTTCTAAGTTGATCGAGACCTGTGTCAGATACTTTTTGGTTTACACCCTCAAGGAGAATCCAGCTTCCCTCATTGCCCAACTGCACTGGGAGTTGTTTGTGGTCTTTTGTGAGCTGATTGGTCATGTTAATCACTCTCTTCTTAGAAGACAGAGTTAAGACTTCAGTGATGTGGTTTTTATATTGTTTCCTGTCCTTCCATGCATGTGGGTCATCACCACCACCCTATCTACACAGTAACCTCCTCAAAAACAGTGGCGTCACATTCTATTCTTATGTCCTTATTCCTTTTCTGATGCCCTGAAAGATAAATGCAGAGTAGCATGGTTACCCAAGGTACAAACACATGCATCCTTTTAAGTCAGGTGAACTAACACTTGAACAATCAAAAGAAAAGGTCACCATGATATACAGAGTAGTGCAAACAGACTCACTCAAAATGCAGTATGTGGATGGCACGCAGGCAGGGCTTTAAATTGCATATATCATGTGCTTGATTGCAAATGAGGAAAACTGTAATAGTCAAAGCTATCTAACATGTAGGTTGTGGTACTAGACACCTAAGGACTCATTGTGTTGTGTCAGGTAAAAACACATCTAGATGTAGGAAAAGAAAACTTTAATCTAAAAGATTATTGCAATAAGGAGGGGTACTATTCTAATAATGGGAGGGGGAGTATTGGCATGTGGAGTTGCACAGAGAATAAGATCTTGAAGCCTGTCAAAGGTCAGGCAGAAAGAATTTAGAGACAAACCACTGGAAAAGGACCAGGCGTGGGCAAGTGGGTGGCATAAATGGACCAGACAATGTCTTCCTGTGGTAAGGTCACTTAATTCTCTGGAGAAGGGGCTCTTAAGAAGGGTCTATGTGCTGGCTCAAACTGAGATTGGGTCAAAGTTCAGGATCTTCCCAGTGAAGCAGAGAAGTGTAAGTGAACTAGGTCCAATCCATGAATAAGCATTGCATTCTGATGTATCTGTGGGGAACAATGTAGCTAACATTTTATGAGACAAAAATAGGAATTGAAGGGTTTGTGTGTGTCTTTGCTGTAAGTAAAAATAAAGGTGGAGGACATCCATGAATCTTCTCTAAAGCATAAGGGAATGGTGTTTTTTGCAGTAACTGCTTTCTCAGAATACACAAAACAGGTAGAGGTGGTATTTCTTTATCGCTACTGTTTTCCTAGAGCACAGGTAAAGTTTAACATTGTCAATTGCATGTGTGATTTCTGGTTCCTTCAATAACCTTCAAAGCCAGGGCTACCCATGTCTAACATGTAATGTTGCATGTAAACACACACACACACACACACACAAACACACACACAGAGAGAGAGGAGGCGCCAGAACTCATATTTTTCCTGTGTACTAGGATACATGAGTGAGCTTATTGAACCTAGTCTGTCTACTCTGGTATATGATTAGGCGATCTCCTCTAAAATAGGTACTCTTATTCCCATTTTCAAAGTTCAGAATCAATCACAAAGTGGTCAGATGAACTTCTCTAAGGAAGATTTACATTTTAACTTTTCTAACCTTCCTACTTAATAGTAGGACAAGTGTCAAATTCCACTGTCACTGGATTCCTGCCTTTCTGTCTTCTACATTTTACCCTAAAATAACCACAATAAAAGAATGGTTCTTAGTTTTTGGTAGTGTGCTTCATGGATGTCAAAGGAATAAAACTTGAGAACAAAAAGGCAGAAATCTAGAAAAATAACAAGAGCATTCACTCCCATCACCTCGATGAAAACTGCAAACCTGTCATTATGTTTTCTCACCAGAAGGTAGAGATTCAGTGGTAGGTGTTGGTTGGAGTAAGACATATAAATCTTGAGACAAAGGGAGCTCTATGTTTGAGGCAAGGTCACAAAATATCAAGTGAAAGTCAAAATGACATCCTTCCATTTTCTCCATGGTTACTGTCTTTGGCATTTTTCTGAAATCACAGTATGATAAGAAGGAAGGTATGTCTGTATCAAACCCCATGCATAAGTTCAAGTCACTGCCCTGTGATAGAGTAACCTGAAAAGGAAGATTCATTTGATAAACAAAACAAAACCTGAGAAAGATCTGCATACCCACTGGCAATAAAAATTTTAAAGCAGGCTAACCAGCACCATTTCCCTTTCCTCCCTTTTCTGTCTTGTCCATCATTAAAGTATATCCAACTGAGATGTCAAATACTTTGCAGAATCTCCTTATCCACAAAGCAAGACCAACACTTACAACCAAATCGAAAAGATTTCTAGATGGTCTGATTTAGAAAGAATATATTGAACCACAAATAATGGATTCATGGATTTTCCATGCTAGTCAAATACGAATAATTACAGTTTGATTCTGCAGTGGGAGTTACTTATGGGTGCCAGCTAATCACGGCCAGAGAAACTGGTCCTGACTGGCTTTTCTTGTGTGCTCGGAGGTGGCCAAACATATTTCTAGATGATAAATGGGTCATGCCAGGGAGTGTAAACTGTACACATTTGAAATGTGCCATGCTATGTTGGCTCTTGTTGAGAAAAGCTGCAGAAGAGGCAGGCTGAATTATACTGCATCTTTGTCCTCAGAAGCTAAAGCTCAGATCACTCTGTGGTCACGGGCCGGCAGATCACTCTGTTGTTGTGGGCTGGCAGGTGAAATAAAGGAGGAAGAGTTTGGAACACTGACAGAAAAAAGGTCTTTAATTTGATATTCATAAACCATAGCAACTGGCAGTTGAGAAAAAATTATTTAGTAACAGATGTCAACACCGTAGAGGTGAATAAAAAGGAACACCCCAAGATGGACGTGTTACAGAAGCAATAGTGAAACTGGTTTACCCAAACTTTTTGCATCCTCACTTCTAGGATATGATGGTATCTTTTCCGAAGCAGTGACATCTTTTAGAACAAAATATGGGAAGGTATACTGTGGTTGGCTGCAAGGGAAATGCAAAGAACATCTCTGAAGCAGATGTCTTCTGTTTTAAACAAAACAAAACAACACATTATGGCCCCTGCAAAATCTCTCTTTTCCTTTCCTAAGGGTAGACGAAATTCATATTTTTTTGTGATTGCTCTCCCAAATGGGATGATGTTGTCAGCTATGAGTTACCAAAGCTGCCTCTTTTGTCTCCTTCCCAGAATACACAAAACAGGTAGAGGTGGTATTTCTTTATCGTTACTGTTTTCCTAGAGCACAAGTAAAGTTTAACATTGTCAATTGCATGTGTGATTTCTGGTTCCTTCAATAGCCTTCAAAGCCAGGGCTACCCATGTCTAACACGTAATGTTGCATGTAAACACACACACACACACACACACAAACACACACACAGAGAGAGAGAGAGAGGTGGGGGGGGGAGTGAGAGAGAGAGAGAGGCACAGAGAGAGAGGGAGAGAGCGCCAGAACTCATATTTTTCCTGTGTACTAGGATACATGAGTGAGCTTATTGAACCTAGTCTGTCTACTCTGGTATATGATTAGGACGATCTCCTCTAAAATAGGTACTCTTATCGCCATTTTCAAAAGTTCAGAATCAATCACAAAGTGGTCAGATGAACTTCTCTAAGGAAGATTTACATTTTTAACTTTTCTAACCTTCCTACTTAATAGTAAGACAAGTGTCAAATTCCACTGTCACTGGATTCCTGCCTTTCTGTCTTCTACATTTGTACCCTAAATAACCACAATAAAAAGAATGGTTCTTAGTTTTTGAAGTAGTGTGCTTCATGGATGTCAAAGGAATAAAACTTGAGAACAAAAGGCAGAAATCTAGAAAAATAACAAGAGCATTCACTCCCATCATCTCGATGAAAAACTGCAAACTGTCATTATGTTTTCCCTACCAGAAGGTAGAGATTCAGTGGTAGGTGTTGGTTGGAGTAAGACATATAAATCTTGAGACAAAGGGAGCTCTATGTTTGAGGCAAGGTCACAAAATATCAAGTGAAAGTCAAAATGACATCCTTCCATTTTCTCCATGGTTGCTGTCTTTGGCATTTTTCTGAAATCACAGTATGATAAGAAGGAAGGTACGTCTGTATCAAACCCCATGCATAAGTTCAAGTCACTGCCCCTGTGATAGAGTAACCTGAAAAGGAAGATTCATTTGATAAACAAACAAAAACCTGAGAAAGATCTGCATACCCACTTGCAATAAAAATTTTAAAGAAAGCTAACAAGCACCATTTCCCATGCCTTCCCTTTTCTGTCTTGTCCATCATTAAAGTATATCCAACTGAGATGTCAAATACTTTGCAGAATCTCCTTATCCACAAAGCAAGACCAACACTTACAACCAAATCGAAAAGATTTCTAGATGGTCTGATTTAGAAAGAATATATTGAACCACAAATAATGGATTCATGGATTTTCCATGCTAGTCAGAAATACGAATAATTACAGTTTGATTCTGCAATAGGAGTTACTTATGGGTGCCAGCTAATCACGGCCAGAGAAACTGGTCCTGACTGGCTTTTTCTTGTGTGTGCTCGGAGGTGGCCAAACATATTTCTAGATGATAAATGGGTCATGCCAGGGAGTGTAAACTGTACACATTTGAAATGTGCCATGCTATGTTGGCTCTTGTTGAGAAAAGCTGCAGAAGAGGCAGGCTGAATTATACTGCATCTTTGTCCTCAGAAGCTAAAGCTCAGATCACTCTGTGGTCACGGGCCGGCAGATCACTCTGTTGTTGTGGGCTGGCAGGTGAAATAAAGGAGGAAGAGTTTGGAACACTGACAGAAAAAGGTCTTTAATTTGATATTCATAAACCATAGCAACTGGCAGTTGAAAAAAAATGATTTGGTAATAGAGGCCAGGTAGAGAGGTGAATAAAAGGAACACCCCAAGATGGACGTGTTACAGAAGCAATAGTGAAACTGGTTTACCCAAACTTTTTGCATCCTCACTTCTAGGATATGATGGTATCTTTTCCGAAGCAGTGACATCTTTTAGAACAAAATATGGGAAGGTATACTGTGGTTGGCTGCAAGGAAATGCAAAGAACATCTCTGAAGCAGATGTCTTCTGTTTTAAACAAAACAAAACAACACATTATGGCCCCTGCAAAATCTCTCTTTCCTTTCTAAAGACTAGGTGAAATTCATATTTTTGTGATTGCTCTCCCAAATGGGATGATGTTGTCAGCTATGAGTTACCAAAGCTGCCTCTTTTGTCTCCTTCTCAGAATACACAAAGCAAAGGTCAAAATGTGATTTTTGGTGAATATGTACTTTTTTGTTTCTGTTTTCAAATGATAGAGACCAAGGGGGGAAAATGAATGTCTTAATCCTACAGCCCCCTCCTAGGGAATCTGTGCCACAGGGAAATGGAAATGACAGTGGGACTGAGTGATCATGTGGTTCAACTCTCTGCTTTTTCTTCTACCAACTACCTCCTCCTGCTATTCCATCAATCTCCACTTTTCTACTTTTGTGCTTTTGTTCTTCTCCTTCCAGGTTCTCCCAGGGTTGTACACACTCATTTATTTATTCACAGGCACACAAATGGTTTACCTTGAGTTTGCAGCAAAACAATTATATTCTTAATCAAGTCAAGGAAATAGACTACATAATTTCTTGTTAAGGGTGAACATCTCTTTAAAAAAGACCATAATGTATCTTCAATTGTGTATGTCCAGCTGGTCTTGGGATGACTTAAATCCATTTAGTTATTTTCTAAAAGTCACAGACAATGCTTTTCCAAATAATTCAAATTATCAGGGTAAAAAAAATCTTTTGTTTTCCTAGATATTTAAATTTCTTTTAATTTTTTTGTAAAATTTTGCTTTAAGTTCTGGGGTAGATGTGCAGAACACGCAGGTTTGTTACATATGTGTACACAAGCCATGGTGGCTTGCTGCATCCATCAACTCATGACCTATGTTATGAATTTCTCCTAATGCTATCTCTCCCCTAGCCCCCACCCACCAACAAGCCCCAGTGTGTGATGTTCCCCTCTCTGTGTCCAAGTCTTCTCATTGTTCCTACTCCCACTTAGGAGTGAGAATATGCTGTGTTTGGCTTTCTGTTCTTATGTTACATTGCTGAGAATGATGGTTTCCAGCTTTATCCATGCCCCTGCAAAGGACATAAACTCATACTTTTTAATAGATGCATAGTATTCCATGATGTATATAGAAAAACTTAAATCATTTGAACATAGAAATAAAGTATACTCCAGGATATAAAGGTTATTCCTTAAGATCGGATGGAATGTCAAACTCCAACATATATTTTTGGTTTTTCCTTTTTTCTTTTCTGGAAAGATACTTGGAGATTTAAGTGACTTATCCAGTAATTTTAGCATTGTTCATTTCCCACATTGAAATTAATTTTTCATCCTTTGAATAATTTGGACTAAGTTTCCCCTCATGATGTTTTTCAATGAGCCTTTTACAGTGAAATAACGATGCATGTAAATCCTCTCTTCTAAAAGGAGGAATTTCTATTTTACATCCCATTCTGTTGAAGATTGTAGGTTTTCTCCGTTAAAGATGAGTTATTCTAAATCATATCCAGCTAATTAATCAATTGCTATTAAACCACAGTAAATTGTGTTGTGCTGGGTTTTCATAGTGAAGATGTTTCTACCAAAAAACAAATGCTGCTAGACCTATTCTAAAGATCTCTGATGCAGTATCTCTTCAACAGCGTGCAGACCACTTATTACATTTTCAATATGATATTTAAAGGTACAATGTTTTTTATTAATAGTACTGAGAATATTTTACTTTTATTGCCACAGAGAGGGAATTGAGATAACATGGAAGATCCACCCTTAAAGTCCCACACTGCTGAAAGAATAACACCTAATTTCTATATTAAACATTTAGATTGTTTTCTTTGGGGTTTCTGTTTTATTTACTGGTGAAGAAATGACTCTTTAACTATATTTCAACTGATGTTGCATTAATATTTAAAGTGATGGTTTCAACCAGAGGAAAACTTTCATTATGGGAGGAACAACAGAAAATATTCCACTCAACTTTCTCTGAAATATTGCAAAACTTTAAAACCATTCTCTTAAAACATTGATATTCACCACCTTATTTAATAAAATAAGTAGAGTGGGAATAAATAGCCCAACAACACAGGTCCTTTATATTGTTTCATTAAAAAAGAAATTAGATAAATCCTCAAAATATATAAAGCAATAACTTAAGACTGAAAGGTATCTAGTATAATGGCCACAATGACACCTCGCCTGTTTTCAGAATTTTATATATGCTGCATCCTCAAAGCCCCTCAGCAAATGGATTGTTATGGCAACTTTACAAAGAAGGAAATTGAGGTGACAGACCTTAATAATTGCCTGGAATCCAAGTTTAACTAAGGCAAGGAAATGGATTAGGAGTCCAGGTGGGTCTACTGAGTGTGAGTTTGTAATGATACACCCAATCATAGAAGGATTCACTCTTCTTTAGGAGGAAGAAAACTCATACTGACTAATCCACATGATCAGTGGATCAGGGACTTAGTACAAATAATTCTAAAAACATTTATTAAGCTCTTTTTGTGTATACAAACACAGAGCACCATGAGAAGAAAACTGGACAGAGCAAGACGAGACAACTTACTCCTTATGTGAAACTAATTAAAGATGAATTAGAGACTTAAATGTTAGACCTAAAAACCATAAAAACCTACAAGAAAACCTAGGTAATACCATTCAGGACATAGGCATGGGCAAGGACTTAATTTCTAAAACACCAAAAACAACAATAACAAAAGCCAAAATTGACAAATGAGTTCAAATTAAACTAAAGAGCTTCTGCACAGCAAAAGAAACTACCATCAGAGTGAACAGACAATGTACAGAATGGGAGAAAATTTTTGCATTCTACTCATCTGACAAAAAGCTAATATCCAGAACCTGTAAAGAACTCAATCAAGTTTACAAGAAAAAGACAAATGACCCCATCAAAAAGTGGGCAAAGGATATGAACAGACATTTCTCAAAAGAAGATATTCATACAGCCAACAGACACATGAAAAAATGCTCATCATCACTGGCCATCAGAGAAATGCAAATCAAAACCACAATGAGATACCATCTCACACCAGTTAGAATGGCAATCATTAAAAAGTAAGGAAACAACAGGTGCTGGAGAGGATGTGGAGAAATAGGAACACTTTTACACTGTTGGTGGGACTGTAAACTAGTTCAACCATTGTGGAAAACAGTGTGGCAATTCCTCAAGGATCTAGAACTAGAAATACCATTTGACCCAGCCATCCCATTACTGGGTATATACCCAAAGGATTATAAATGATGCTGCTATAAAGCCACATGCACATGTACGTTTACTGTAACACTACTCACTATAGCAAAGACTTGGAATCAACCCAAATGTCCATTAATGACAGACTGGATTAAGAAAATGTGGCACATATACACCATGGAATACTATGCAGCCATAAAAAGGATGAGTTTGTGTCCTTTGTAGGGACATGGATGCAGCTGGAAACCATCATTCTCAGCAAACTATCACAAGAACAGAAAATCAAACATTGCATATTCTCACTCACAGGTGGGAACTGAACAATGAGATCACTTGGACATAGGAAGAGAAACATCACACACCAGGGCCTATTGTGGGGAGCGGGGCGGGGGTAGGAATAGCATTAGGAGATATACCAAATGTAAATGACGAGTTAACAGGTGCAGCACACCAACATGGCACATATATACATATGTAACAAATCTGCACATTGTGCACATGTACTCTAGAACTTAAAAGTATAACATTAAAAAAAAAAAAGGCAAATAATACATGAGAGAGAAACGAACTCTAATAATTATAGAAAAAACTTTTGGTTAATAAGAAAAAAATATTTAACCAGGATACTGCATACTCTAAGGATGATTTTTAATTTTTAATTTAATTTTATTTATTTTATTTTATTTTTGGAGATGAGGTCTCACTCTCACTGAGGCTGAGTTACAGTGGTTCAATCACAACTCACTGCACCCTCCACCTCCTGGGCTCAATCAAATCTTCCCACCTTAACCTCCAGTGTCTGGGATTAAAGGCGCGTGCCACCACATCTGGGTATTTTAAAACTTTTTGTAGACATGGGGTCTTGCTACATTTTCCAGGCCGGTCTCGAACTCCTGTCTTAAGTCATCCTCCCTCCTCAGCCTTCTAAAATGCCAATTTTACAGGTATGAGTCACCATGCCCAGCTTTCTAAGTATGACTTTTAACTGTTTTGTTTATTTGTTTGTTTTGCATGAGAACATCATAATCCTGTCAATACAATATTGATTAATATTTTTACTTCTGTTTCTTTAAATATAAAGTTTAATTTTTAAGGGCTCCTTAAATTCAGGTTTGACAGATCTTTGTATTCCAACTTACAGCTCCTGTTTCCGGTATAGGGTTGGGTTTCTTCAAAAAATAAAAATAAAAAAATATAAAGAAATTAAAGTCCATATGTAAGACTGTCCAAAAACTGGTTAGTGTCTTTCTTTGGCATTTTTCTAAAATTCAGCATCACTGCCAATCAACTCCAGAAATGGCTATCTTAAGGTCGAACACAACAATGCACAGAGATTCACAAGATGAGGGAAAAAATACAATCATATAACCAATTTTGGTGAATGGCAGATCACATATACAACGGTGGTACTACAAGATTTTAGTATTGTATTTTAACTGTACCTTTGCTGTATTTAAATATATTTCATCACAGAAATACTTTAAACCCATATTTTTCAATGTACATATTCTTTGTTTAAACATGATTTTAATACTGAATTTTTACAGTATCTTTTCATGTTTATATATGTTTAGATACGTAAACACTGACCATTGTGTTACAATTGCCTGGAATATTCATTATGGTAACACAACGTACAGGTCGTAGCCTAGGAGCAATAGGTAGTTTCACACAGGTGTGTTGTAGGCTATGCTATCTAGGCTTGTGTAAGCACATGCTATGATGTTTGAGCAATGAAATCACCTCGTGACCCTTTCTCAGAATGTATCCCTCTAGTTAAATAACGCATGACAACAAGATTCCCTTTTAGCCTTTGACATTAAGGCATTTATACTCCAGCAGGCAAACCAAATTTCACTGAAATAAAAGGGACCAATATAAGAAAGCATATATTCAACTTCCAAGTGTCTTCTAGGTGATACGTTCTGGAGGGAACAGAGAAAGGAGTGAATGATGAGAACTGCGAGTTTGGTTCCCATGCTGTGGTTAGCACAGCATGTAGAAATGTAGAAAATAATGTAGAAAATAAAACACAATTTCGAGACTCTCTAAATTTATGATGTCAAGGAGGGAGTTAAACCCTGAAAAGTGAGTCATGGAGCATAC
The DNA here is from genome assembly GCA_023783455.1 of Erythrocebus patas. Classification (NCBI taxonomy): domain Eukaryota; kingdom Metazoa; phylum Chordata; class Mammalia; order Primates; family Cercopithecidae; genus Erythrocebus; species Erythrocebus patas. Next base: position 321,676 of record JAKFHT010003857.1, on the reverse strand, counting down.
TTGAATTCTACTTCTTAGATAATAGCTTAACTGTCCTCTTTATTGCTCTTGTTCTGTAAATGACTAGGAAAGACCAGAGACTAGGCCTTCCCCTTCCAATTACTTATCTTTGTTATGGATTAATTGTCTCCTTTATTGTCCTGTACTTAACTCAGACCAGATGGTGTCCAAAATCCCTTCACAGTCACTTATTCAGTGTGGAAAGTTAAATACACCTTTCCCCAAAGAATAAGACTACCTTGACTAATTAGATCATTGTAACTGCGTCAAATATCAGATTTAAAGATGTTGAAATTCTAGTAAACTTCTCTGAACCTTGTCTATATAAGCAATCCCAAAATTCCACATTTTGAAACACTGACTTCCATTATTTGGAATCTATGCTTCCCAGGACAGCCTGTCCTTAACTTTGTGCTTGAATAGACTCTCTTTAAACTAATTTCTAACCTTTTATGTTAAAGTTGGCAATAATGACCCCCCAAAGATGTCCAGGTCCTAATCATCAGAAGACACAATTATGCTGTTACTTGTCAAAGGGAAGTTGTTTATTTAATGTTAGGTTGATATTATTTTATGTTAGATTTCTAACTATATGTGTAACTTCGTGTTCATGGACAAATAGCAAGCCTATAATGTAATGACTGGTTTCTGTGGTGATTGAGGTATATAGGAAATACAGTTTATGCTTTGTCCTGTTTAATTAAAAACTTTAGTGTTTAACAGTTACTTAACCAACAGCAAATACAAACCAAATTTTTTTGTTTTTTAAGTTGTAGTTGCCATTAGGGCTGTTAATCTGCTGACTATGAGATGGGGAGATCCTCTTGAGTTGTAAGGTGGGACCAATGTAATCGCAGGGATCTGGTGTGATGCAAGAGGGAAGCAGAAGAGGTCAGAGTCAGACAAAAAGATGTGAGGACTGTGCCAGAGTCAGAGAGAGGCCACGTTGCTGGGTTTGTAGAAGAAGGGAGGGGACCATGAACCAAACAAAGTTTTCATTCCTTAGAATTTAGAAAAAGCAAGAAACCACCTTTTCCTTAAACATCTGCAGGTATACAATCCAGCCAACAGTTTGATTTTTACTCTAGTGAGACCAGTTTTGCCACCCAGTCTCCAGAGCTGTAAGGTAATATGTGTCTATTATTTTAAGCCATTCTGCTTTTAGTAGTTTGTTACAGCAGCCAGAAACAAACAAACAAACAAACAAACAAACAAATACACATGCAAATACGTGCCCAAAAGCACTGCTCTCAGACATTAAGTGGACTCATGCTTCTTTCTTCCAAAAGAAGTCAACCTTACCTTTCTGATGCTGCCTGGACAGCTGCAGCCTGTTGTGGATAAGCATATCCTGGGCACCATGCCATGTTGTAGACAACTCCTCACACTTTGTCTCCACCTTGAAAGCAGGGGTCATGCCTCAGTCATGTTTGTGTTTCTGTTGAATGTTCTGTGGGTGATTAATAAAGGTTACAAGAGGACACAGATAAACACACCCTGAAGTACTTAAAAATTGAGTTGGGTGAGTAATCTCAACGTTGCCAAAACTTAACCACACTACTACAGAATTGGTCAGCTTGGTCCTCCCAGGAACTTGTTAGAAATGCAGAATTTCACGTCTTCACCTTGGACTGAGTAAATTAGATCTTACAAGTTAACAAGATAATGAGGAAGTTCCCATGCAGATTTAAGATTGAGGAGAACTCCTCTAGGCAAGTGGCTCTCAACTATAGCTGCACCTTGTAAATCAAGGTCAGCATCTGGTTTTATTGCTTTAAGGAGGTGGCCTTGACATCAACATTTTACACAAAGAGCTCCTCGGGTCATTCTAATGTGGAGCAAATAATAAGAAAAACTGTTTAAGCATCAACACTGTTTTTCACAGAAGTTGGCTTTCACCTAATTCAGGGTCAGCCATCATTCACCTAATATCAATCCTCAATCCAAGATGTACCATATTCATGGAATAACCACTTTCTCATGTCAGTCCTTTCTTCCTTCTTTTGGGAGAATGTATTTCAGGTACTACCTTCCTACAAAATGTAGAACATATTTCTCTTTGCAAAATCATCTTATATTATTCAAAGACATGTTTCTGAGTTGAAATATAAAGGCAATCCTTTAAGAAGTAAAGAATACTTATCTTAGAAAACACTAAAATTCTCACTTCACTGTTATGAAACTCAAATTATTATTTAAAAACTTATATAAAACTTCATTGTGAAACTCAAATTATGTTTTATTTAAAAATTGGTATGAAATTTTGTAAGGGCATATGTCACAGATTTTCTATTTTGAAAATAAATTGTAGAGTACACAAACAAAATGAGTGGTAAATTTCATAATATCTCCATTCTTAGAAAGCTAGAGAAAATATTTGTATCTTAGAGAAAAAGCAGTTGTTGTGTGGTCACCTATCAAGGCAAAATGAAACTAATTTCAAAATTTGTCAAAACAATATAATAGTTATTGGCATTATCAAAGCATATACACTTGTTTTAGATTTTGCTATTATTAGGATATGGAAGGAAGACTTTTGCAGAGTTGTTGTACTGACATTTTTATGTTCTTCAATAGCCTTTCTTCTCCAACTCTTACACTGTCACTTCTGTGTGGTGCTTTTCCCAAGTATAACTGGAAAACAGTCTTCCATACTGCCTGGCTTAGGGTTTTTCTGACGTAGCATAAGATATCTGCAAAGCCCACCACTCATGGGCTGACAAAAATCATAGTGCCAATGACCCCACCCTTGGCCACTGCCTATCAGGAATTGTAAAATACGTGGCTTATCCATTTGATGTCTCAGATAGACAATTTTAAGGTGTATTTCACAGGCTTTTCAGAAGGTCCCTGACAAGATTAAATATGTGTTTTTCTGGAGATGGGTGAGTCAATGAAGCATCCTTGTACTAGGTGTTCTCTATTTTATTTCTTTGTTCTAGGCTCCTTCTTCCTGGAACTACATTCTTACCTAAAGTACCCACACAGAAGCTTTTCCCACCACTGTTAAGGGAAGCCTAGGTAAGACAATAATCACATTATTTGTTTATTTTTCTTCCTCATTAGCTTGCGTTTCTCTTGTAGATGAAGTTTTTAACTCACATATCTTTGCAGCCCCTTACAACTACCACAAAACTTCGAATAAAATAGGCACTCAAAAATTATTTTCTGATTTGGTGAATGGATTTCAGGGTCCCACTTCTTCAAGAAGTTTGCTTCTGATATATCTAGTTTTTTTCCAATGCTAACATGTTTCACCTGCCCTTTTCCAGCATTTTCCTATGGCATAGTGAAGCACTTAAGTCCTGTTCATTGCAAGATATTTAAGCAATTAACTCTTCTTCATGACTATGTTTCAGTCTCAACTTGTCTATCCGTTTTACAGACAATCTCCTGAAGACAGAAATTCATAAAATTCATTTCAAGTAAGAAAACATATGATTTCTTGGTTAACAGTAAAAGATACCTAAGTGGCGATGATTATTGTGATGAAGATGGTGATGATGGTGATGGCAATGAAGTTGATGATGATGATGATGATGATGATGACGATTGTCATGGTGATCATGGTGATGGTGATAATGATGATGGTATTGGAAATAATGATGATGATGGTGAGGATAATGATGGTGATGATAATGATGATGGTGATGATTGTGATGATGATCATCGTCATGGTGAAGTTGGTGACAGTGATGATAACGATGAAGATGATGGTAATGATGATAGTGATGATGGTGGTGGCAATGCGGGTAATGATGAATGTGATGGTAACGGCAATGTTGGTAATGATGACTGTGATGAAGATGATACTGATGGTGATAATGGTGGTGATGGTGGTAGGGATGATGGTAATTATGATGGCAATAAGGACAGTGATGATGACAATAACGATAATGTAATGACCGATAAGCAGCCATGCTATATTCACTATAAAAGCTGAGTTCAGATATTAGCAGACATCCATGGTTAATTTTTTACCTGAAAGTGGGTCACATTGGAAGGTCTATCTCTATACAAGGCATAGATATGCTGTTCAACATATCATCATGCTCAATTCCAATTTCTGAACTTCTATAGCAACAATAGCTGTATTGTTTCATCATCAAATATTATCCTAGTTGGAATAGATGTATCCCATAGGAAGGCAACCGAAACATTTTCATTTACATATCAAACCAGCTTATCAAAGGAGATTCCAGAACTTTTAATAAATCCTGTCATTAACAAGGAGGCATTACACTAATCTAAATAACTCAGGCAGAGGAAGACAAATACCGCGTGATCTCACTGACATGTGAAATTTTAAAAGCTGACCATATAGAAGGGAAGGTAGAACAAAGGTTACCAGGACTGGGATGTGGAAAAATTGGGGAGATGTACTGTACAAACAAACAGTACAAACTTTTAGTTATTATAAAGGATGAACAGGTTCTCGAGAACCAGCGGACAGTATGGTGATGATAGCTATCAATAGTATATCATATACTTGAAATGTACTAAAAGAGTAGGTCTTAAGTGTCCTCACTAAACACACACACACACACACACACACACACATGCTAACTACATGAGGTAATAGATTTGTCAACTAACATTATTGTGGTAATATTTCAAAATATGTACACATAGCAAAGCATAAAATTATGGAACTAAAATGTATATGATTTGTAAACTCTATAATACTGTACCCTTATTTTGCTGTACTCTGTGTTCTAAATTTTTTTATTTTCATAATTTTTATTATTATACTTTATGATCTAGGGTACACAACATGCAGGTTAGACGCATATGTATACATGTGCTATGTTGCTGTGCTGCACCTATTAACTCATCATTTACATTAGGTATATCTCTTAATGCTATCCCACCCCCTCCCCCACCCCACAGCAGGCCCTGATGTATGATGTTCTTCCTGTGTCCAAGTGTTCTCATTGTCCAGTTCCTGTGTATGAGTGACAACATGCAGTGTTTGGTTTTCTTTCCTTGCAATAGTTTGCTGAGAATGATGGTTTCCAGCTGCATCCATGTCCCTGCAAAGGACACGAACTCATCCTTTTTTATGGCTGCATAGTATTCCACGGTGTAAATATGCTACATTTTCTTAATCCAGTCTGTCACTGATAGACATTTGGGTTGATTCCAAGTCTTTGCTATTGTGAATAGTGCCACAATAAACATACATGTGCATGAGTCTTTTTAATAGCAGGATTTATATCCTTTGGGTTATATACCCAGTAGTGGGATGGCTGGGTCAAATGGTATTTCTGGTTCTAGCTCCCTGAGGAATTGCCACACTGTGTTCCACAATGGTTGAACTAGTTTACCGTCCGACTAACAGTGTAAAAGTGTTCCTATTTCTCCACATCCTCTCCAGCACCTGTTGTTTCCTGCCTTTTTAATGATGGCCATTCTAATTAGTGTGAGATGGTATCTCATTGTGGTTTTGATTTGCATTTCTCTGATGGCTAGTGATTAATGAGCGTTTTTTCATGTGTTTGTCGCCTGCATAAATATCTTTTTCTGAGAAATATCTGTTCATATCCTTTGCGCACTTTTTGATATGGTTGTTTGTTTTTTTTCTTGTAACTTTGTTTGAGTTTTTGTAGGTTCTGGATATTATCCTTTTGTCAGATGAGTAGATTGCAGAAATTTTCCTCCATTCTGTAGGTTGCCTGTTCACTCTGATGGTAGTTTCTTTTTGCTGTGAAGAAGCTCTTTAGTTTAATTAGATCCCATTTGTCAATTTTGGCTTTTGTTGCCATTGCTTTTAGCATTTTAGACATGAAGTCCTTGCCCATGCCTATGTCCTGAATGGTATTGCCTAGGTTTGATTCTAGGATTTTTATCATTTTAGATCTAACATTTAAGTCTCTAATCCATCTTGAATTAATTTTTGTGTAAGGTGTAAGAAAGGGATCCAGCTTCAGCTTTCTACTTATGGCTAGCCAATTTTCCCAGCACCATTTATTAAATATGGAATCCTTTCCCCATTTCTTGTTTTTGTCAGGTTTGTCAAAGATCAGATGGCTGTGGATAGGTACTATTATTTCTGAGGGCTCTGTTCTGTTCCATTGGTCTACATCTCTGTTTTTGTACCGGTACAGTGCTGTTTTGGTTACTGTAGCCTTATATTATAGTTTGAAGTCAGGTACTGTGATGCCTCCAGCTTTATTCTTTTGGCTTAGGACTGTCTTGGCAATATGGGCTCTTTTTTGGTTCCATATGAACTTAAAAAGATTTTTTTGCAATTCTGTGAAGAAAGTCATTGGTAGCTTAATGGGGATGGCATTGAATCTATAATTTACCTTGGCAGTATGGCAATTTTCATGATATTGATTATTCCTATCCATGAGCATGGAATATTCTTCCATTTGTTTGTGTCCTCTTTTATTTCACTGAGCAGTGGTTTGTAGTTCTCCTTGAAGAGGTCCTTCACATCCCTTGTGAGATGGTATCTCATTGTGGTTTTGATTTGCATTTCTCTGATGGCCAGTGATGATGAGCATTTTTTCATGTGTCTGTTGGCTGCATAAATGTCTTCTTTTGAGAAAGTGTCTGTTCATATCCTTTGCCCACTTTTTGATGGGGTTGTTTGTTTTTTAATTTGTTTCAATTCTTTGTAGATTCTGGATATTAGCCCTTTTTCAGATGAGTATATTGTAAAAATTTTCTCCCATTCTGTAGGTTTCCTGTTCACTTTGATGGTAGTTTCTTTTGCTGGGAAGAAGCCCCTTAGTTTAATTAGATCCCATTTGTCAATTTTGGCTTTTCTGCCATTGTTGTTGGTGTTTTCATCATGAAGTCCTTGCACATGCCTATGTCCTGAATGGTATTGCCTAGGTTTTCTTCTAGGGCTTTTATGGTTTTCGGTCTAACATTTAAGTCCTAATCCACCTTGAATTAATTTTTGTATAAGGTTTAAGGAAGGGATCCAATTTTGGCTTTCTACTTATGGCTAGCCAGTTTTCCCAGCACCATTTATTAAATAGGAATCCTTTCCCCATTTCTTGTTTTGTCAGGTTTGTCAAAGATCAGATGGCTGTGTAGATGTGTGGTATTATTTCTGAGGGCTCTGTTCTGTTCCATTGGTCTATATCTCTGTTTTGGTACCAGTACCAGTGTTTTGGTTACTGTAGCCTTGTAGTATAGTTTGAAGTCAGGTAGCTGTGATGCCTCCAGCTTTGTTCTTTTGGCTTAGGACTGTCTTGGCAATGCAGGCTCTTTTTGGTTCCATATGAACTTTAAAAGATTTTTCCAATTCTGTGAAGAAAGTCATTGGTAGCTTAATGGGGATGACATTGAATCTATAAATTACCTTGGGCAGTATGGCCATTTTCATGATATTGATTCTTCCTATCCATGAGCATGGAATGTTCTTCCATTTGTTTGTGTCCTCTTTTATTTCACTGAGCAGTGGTTTGTAGTTCTCCTTGAAGAGGTCCTTCACATCCCTTGTAAGTTGGATTCCTAGGTATTTTATATCTCTTTGAAGCTATTGTGAATGGGAGTTCATTCATGATTTGGCTCTCTGTTTGTCTGTTATTGGTGTATAAGAATGCTTGTGATTTTTGCACATTGATTTTGTATCCTGAGACTTTGCTGAAGTTGCTTATCAGCTTAAGGAGATTTGGGGCTGAGACAATGGGGTTTTCTAAATATACAATCATGTCATCTGCAAACAGGGACAATTTGACTTCCTCTTTTCCTAATTGAATACCCTTTATTTCTTTCTCCCCTGATTGCTAGCCAGAACTTCCAACACTATGTTGAATAGGAGTGGTGAGAGAGGGCATCCCTGTCTTGAGTTTTCAAGGGAATGCTTCCAGTTTTGCCCATTCACTGCTCTGATCTTAGTTATTTCTTGCCTTCTGCTAGCTTTTGAATGTGTTTGCTCTTGCTTCTCTAGTTCTTTTAATTGTGATGTTAGGGTGTCAATTTTAGATCTTTCCTGCTTTCTCTTGTGGGCATTTAGTGCTATAAATTTCCTCTACACACTGCTTTAAATGTGTCCCAGAGATTCTGGTATGTTGTATCTTTGTTCTCATTGGTTTCAAAGAACATCTTTATTTCTGCCTTCATTTCGTTATGTACCCAGTAGTCATTCAGGAGCAGGTTGTTCAGTTTCCATGTAGTTGAGCGGTTTTGATTGAGTTTCTTAGTCCTGAGTTCTAGTTTGATTGCACTGTGGTCTGAGAGACAGTTTGTTATAATTTCTGTTCTTTTACATTTGCTGAGGAGTGCTTTACTTCCAACTATGTGGTCAATTTTGGAATAAGTGATGTGGTGCTGAGAAGAATGTATATTCTGTTGATTTGGGGTGGAAAATTCTGTAGATGTCTATTAGGTCTGCTTGGTGCACAGTTGCATTCAATTCCTGGATATCTTTGTTAACTTTCTGTGTCGTTGATCTGTCTAATGTTGACAGTGGGGTGTTAAAGTCCTCCATTATTATTGTGTGGGAGTCTAAGTCTCTTTGTAAGTCTCTAAAGACTTGCTTTATTAAGCTGGGTGCTCCTGTATTGGTTGCTTATATATTTAGGATACTTAGCTCTTCCTGATGAATTGATCCCTTTACCATTATGTAATGCCCTTCTTTGTCTCTTTTGATCTTTGTTGGTTTAATGTCTGTTTTATGAGAGACTAGGAATGCAACCCATGCCTTTTTTCTTTTCCATTTGCTTGGTCGATATTCCTCTATCCCTTTATTTTCAGCCTATGTGTCTCTCTGCACATGAGAGGGGTCTCATGAATACAGCAAACTGACGGGTGTGTACTCTCTATCAAATTTGCCAGCCTGTGTCTTTTAATTGGACCATTTAGTCCATTTACATTTAAGGTTAATATTGTTATGTGTGAACTTGATCCTGTCATTATGATATTAGCTGGTTATTTTGCTCATTAGTTGATGCAGTTTCTTCCTAGCATCGATGGTCTTTACATTTTGGCATGTTTTGCAGTGGCTGGTACCAGTTGTTCCTTTCCATGTTTAGTGCTTCCTTCAGGAGCTCTTGTAGGCAGGCCTGGTGGTGACAAAATCTCTCAGCATTTGCTTGTCTGTAAAGGATTTTATTTCTCCTTCACTTATGAAACTTAGTTTGGCTGGATATGAAATTCTGGGTTGAAAATTCTTTTCTTTAAGAATGTTGAATATTGGCCCCACTCTCTTCTGGCTTGTAGAGTTTCTGCTGAGAGATCTGCTGTTAGTCTGATGGGCTTCCCTTTGTGGGTAACCCAACCTTTCTCTCTGGCTGCCCTTAACATTTTTCCTTCATTTCAACTTTGGTGAATCTGACAATTATGTGTCTTGGAGTTGCTCTTCTCAAGGAGTATCTTTGTGGATTCTCTGTATTTCCTGAATTTGAATGTTGGCCTGCCTTGCTAGGTTGGGGAAGTTCTCCAGGATAATATCCTGCAGAGCATTTTCTAACTTGGTTCCATTCTCCCCATCACTTTCAGGTACACCAATCAGACGTAGATTTGGTCTTTTCACATAATCTCATATTTCTTGGAGGCTTTGTTTATTTCTTTTCACTCTTTTTTCTCTAAACTTCTCTTCTCACTTCATTTCATTCATTTGATCTTCAATCACTGATACCCTTTCTTCCAGTTGATCGAGTCAGTTACTGAAACTTGTGCATTTGCCACATAGTTATCGTGTCTTGGTTTTCATCTCTATCAGGTCATTTAAGGACTTCTCTGCATTGGTTATTCTAGTCAGCCATTCATCAAATCTTTTTACAAGGTTTATAATTTCTTTGTGCTGGGTAGTAATTCCCCATTTAGCCCAGAGAAGTTTGATTGTCTGAAGTCTTCTTCTCTCAATTCATCAAAGTCATTCTCTGTCCAGCTTTGTTCTGTTGCTGGTGAGGTGCTGCGTTCCTTTGAAGGGGGAGATATGCTCTGATTTTTAGAATTTCCAGCTTTTCTGTACTTCTTTTCCCTATCTTTGTGGTTTTATCTACCTTTGGTCTTTGGTGATGGTAATGTACAGATTGGGTTTTGGTGTGTCTGTCCTTTCTGTTTTTTATTTTTCCTTCTAACAGTCAGGACCCTCAGCTGCAGGTCTTTTGGAATTTGCTCAAGGTCCACTCCAGACACTGTTTGCCTGGGTATCAGCAGCAGAGGCTGCAGAAAAGTGAATATTGTTGAAAAGTAAATGTTGCTACCTGATTGTTCCTTTGGAAGCTTATTCTCATAGGTGTACCCGGCCATGTGAAGTGTGAGGTGTTAGTCTGCCCCTAGTGAGGGGTGTTTCCCAGTTAGGCTACTCAGTTGTCAGGGACCCACTTAAGCAGGTAATCTGTCCATTCTCAGATCTCAAACTCCATGCTGGGAAAACCACTACTCTCTTCAAAGCTGTCAGACAGGGACATTTACATCTGCAGAGGTTTCTGCTGCCTTCTGTTTGACTATGCCCTGTCCCTAGAGGTGGAGTCTACAGAGGCTGGCAGGCCTCCTTGAGCTGTGATGGACTCCCCTCGGGTCAAACTTCTTGGTTGCTTTGTTTACCTACTAAAGTCTCAGGAATGGCGAGCACCCCTCCCCCAGCCTCACTGCCACCTTGCAGTTAGATCTCAGACGGCTGTGCTAGCAATGAGGGAGGTTCCATGGTGTGGGACCCTCAAAGGCCAGGATATAATCTCCTGGTGTGCTGTTTGCTAAGACCCTTGGTAAAGTGCAGTATTAGGATGGGAATAACCTGATTTTCCAGGGTTGTGTGTTACGGTTTCACTTGGCAAGGAAAACTAATTCCCTTCCCCCTTGTACTTCCCGGGTGAGGAGATGCCTTGTCCTGCTTCAGCTCTCGCTCGTTGGGCTGCAACCACTGTCCTGCACCCACTTTCTGACACACCCCAGTAGGATGACCCCAGTACCTCAGTTGAAAATGCAAAAATCACCCATATTCTGTGTCACTCATGCTGCGAGTTGGAGGCTGGAGCTGTTCTTAATTGATCATCTTGGAACCACTTCTCTCTAAATTTTTATATTATTTTTGTTAATTCTACTTTTTTATTATCCAATGAGAAATAGGTTAGATATATTTTTGTGGTACTGTAATTGCCATTTTAAAGTATGGATATTATAATTTAAATTGCTTTTTTGCTTCTAATACATCACTAAATCTTGTAGCTACATATTTAACCATTAACTAGTGTACAGAAGTTCAATGATTATACAATGGCAAGACCCTACCTCCTCTCCCACCAGTATGTTAAACATAGAATTAAAGGAAGAAAATTTAAAGTGACTATCCATTGAAGGATAAAATAATTGGTCAAAACAGATTAACTTGAATGTTATTAGGAAAAAAAAGGTACTAAATTCAAAATCATTAGTGATGATAAAATAATTTTATAAAAATGTACAGTATTATTTTCTTATTAAGCTTAACTCAAATATATGAATTGGCATATATGGAGAAAATGACAAATATCAGTACACTATTACACATTTACAAGAGGTAATCTGTACTTTACAGAAAACTAATTACATAGTTAGTTGTGAATTATGGGAACAACATAATTATTAAGCATTCTAAAAAGCATGACGGCTCTTCAAATAAAATATCATGTTACTTAATGTTCCACTTTTAGCACACAGATAACTGCTTTTGCTATCTGATAATCATTATTTGTTATTACTGAAAGTTTGCTTGAGTTTGGCTTATTGATTTTTTCCCCCATTTCTTCCTGACCTAGGTTTTTCTCCTTCACTATATTTCCTATCTACATGCATCTGAAAAGAGACGACTCTCTGGAGAGTTAAAGTATGATGAGGTGGCGATGATATGGGAAAGGTTACAGCACAGAAGGTTTCTGCACATTTGTATTCAGAAAATTCTTCAATTGGAAAAACAAAAACAAAACAAAACAAAAAAATGTTTCCTCTGTTTTCAAAGAAAGTGAGCAATTTCTGGAAATTTCCCTGGATAAGATAATGACTGAAGTTTCTTTATAAAAAGCTAAAAGAAGAAATTTTAAAAACTACCAATAGAGGTATGTATTTGCAATGTGCTGTGGTGTTCACTCAGGAATAACACTTTGCTCTTCATTTAATAGCAGGGCCCCTTCCTGTCTAACACAGTGGAATCATGTCTTCACTAAAATACCAAAAATTAGCCTGATTTGATGGTACACACCTGTAGTCCCAGCTACTCGGGAGGCTGAGGTAGGAGAATCCCTTGAACCTAGGAGTTTGAGGTTTCAGTGAGCCAAGATTATGCCACTGCATTCCTGTCTGGGTGACAGAGCGAGATTCCATCTCAAAATACACACACACACACACACACACACACACACACACACATGTGTATATATACACATATGTATTTATACACATATATCTGTATATATGTAAGCATTGCTATTAGAAGGCAAATGTTTATATTTGTGACATCTGTGTTGTTTTTAAAACTGGAAAAACTTATGAAATATGTGAGATTTGACCTTATTTTGGAAAAAAAATATTGAACATTGTCTGGTATCTATAATGATCTGGGAAAGTCATGATAATGTTTCTTAGACTCCATGGCAAATAAAGCCTAATTCCAAAGACACACAGTTGATCAGATGGCATTGCTTCTTGGTTCTTGAATAAAAAATTTTTTATCATGTAAATGTTTCTTAGGGTTATTGTACGAAAAACATTTTTTCACCATTTAGTTTTTGGTTCTATATGAAAAAAAATGGCTCTGTATTATGATAGTACACTTTGGAATCTTTCAGCTAACAGAGACATTGGGATTAAAGATATCGTTATATATAACCCACAAAAGAATACTCGTCTTTAATATATATGCCCACAAAACCAACAACACTGGTTTATAAAATAAGAGAGAGTGTCTCATTATGAGCTCAATTTTCTATAATCTAACACTGTCTGAATATAGTTCAAGATGGAAATTTCTTTCATTATAATTTTTTAAAAACTACTAAGACCTTGTCAGCCACACTGATATAACTAGAAGCAAAATTTATGCTTAAAACACCCTACATATGTATATTTATTAGAGAAGTTAATACTGTTTCAAATGAGCCATATTTCACTCTATGATGATCACAAAAACTTTGAGCCATATAGCACAGTTTTCATAGAGATTGATACAATGTTTTTTATTTCTTAAAGGGGTACAGGTACAGTTTACTGTATAACCATGTTCTCTTGAATCTAGGTACTAGGAATATAGGAGCTGGAGGTAAATTGTCTAATATAGTTAGCAGAAGTTACATTTCCTTAGTACTACTCATGCATTACCTAGGGCAAATTATGACTCATTCTTTATTGTAAAAACATAATTCATTTGCAGGTAGCAAATTATCATGTTTATGGCTAGTAATTTTAGTTATTATTTTCCCTAATGTAGATTTCCAAGGGTACTATATGCCCACTAACATTTGGAAACTATTGACTAGAATTAAAATAGCAATTTGGTTTCTAATTTTCTTGTTACTACATTTGCAGCATTCCTAAGAGATATCACCCACTTAGAATGTATGTCTTATTTTATTAAGCCGTTCCCTCCATGAGAAAAGAGGAGTAGTTAATTTGATACAGTACACTTCATGTTTCACTCTCAAATCACGTGCAGAAAAAAGGCCTTAAGTGGTTTAAACAGCCACACACACAAAGAATGTCATATAATGAGAAGCATTGCAGTATCTGCAGAGGCCACTAACTGAGAATGACACAAAGGACACACAAATAGAACACCTTGAATCTGAATTTTTAGGGGTTATGACAGTGATATATACAGAGGGACAGCTGGCTCTGAAATTAACCAGATATTATTATAATTTACTGTTTTTGTCTTAATTTTTAATTTTTAATTATTATAGACATTGTATATATTATATGGACATTATATATATTTATGAAATACATGTGATATTTTTCCCAACTCTACTCTTTTAGTTATTTTCAAATATACAACAGTGATTAACTATAGTCACCCTACTGTGCTACTTAACACTAGATTTTATTCCTTCTATCTAACTGCTATTTTTGCACCCATTAACCATCCTCATTTTATCCTCCCCTCTGCATCACTCCCCTTCTCAGCTTCTGATAACCATCATTCTACTCTATATCCATGAGTTCAATTTAAAAAAAATTTAGCCCCCAAACACGAGTGAGAACATGCAAAATTTTTCTTTCTGTGCCTGGCTTATTTCACTTTACATAATGTCCTCCAGTTCCATCCATGTTCTTGTCAATGAGAGGATTTTTTTTCTTTTTTATGGCTGAATAAATTTCATTGAGCATATGTGGTGCCAGGCAGGAATGGGCTGCTTGGGGACCCAGAGACCTCCCAGGACCTTTCTGCTGCTTCCTCCCTGTATTTCACATGACTCTCTAACATAAGTCAACACTAGGTGAAGTCAGAAGCTTCTCCTGCAAAGAGACCTTCAGTTTCTTCAGTGGAGGTGTGTGTTCAGGAAAGGAGGATCTACCTTTCCCACTTCCACATTTGGGGCAGTCACAGTATTTGAGGTGTCTCCCCACTCCTGCAAAAGCAGTCCATTTCTTCAGAGGATATGTGGGAACTCTCAGGATTGCAGTTGATCTGGAGCTAAAACTCACAATGCAAACCTCTGCATGCTGCTCTGTCGAGAGCTGCAATCCAGTACTGCTTTCTGTCAGCCATTTTCCATTGTGCATACGTGCCTCATTTTCTTTAGCCATTCATCTGCTAATGATCACTTATGTTGAATCCATGCTTTGGTTATTGTGAATAGTGCTGCAGTAAACATGGGATTGTTGATGTACCTTCAATATAGTGATTTCCTTTCTTTTGGGTGTACACCTGGTGGTAAGATTGCTAGATCATACGGTAGTTCTATTTTTAGTCTTTTGAGGAAACTCCTGACTGTTCTCCACAGTGGCCCAACTAATTTACTTTCCCACTAACAGTGTACAAGTGGTCCTTCTTTTGTTTTCCATATCCTCACCAACATTTGGGTAATTTCCTCTCAGGCAACCTTGTCAGACTATGTTCTTTTATTACATCTTTCCACAATTTTTAAACATCAGTGCTGTGTCACATAGGATAGTAGGCTTGAAAAATAAGAAAATGTCCTTGGTTTCAATGATTTTGCAATCTAATAAGAAAGATAAATAAATGAAGGGTGAAGGCATAGTGCCATCGCACCTGGAGGAAGAAACTGCCATGAGATGGTGGTATGAAAACTTCAGGATGCTTGGATGGATTCTTACTTTATGCCATGTCCCATGAGAAGCAAAGGTCAAGACAAGAGTAAACATGCAGGGATTTTATTCTGCAAAATGTCAGTGTAAGAGAAAATGAAGAGAAAGTCATTTGCCTCTTCTTCTGTCTCTTCCATTTTATATAAATGGATTTGTTCAATGGGTGCCTGTATTGAGTGCCTGTATTGCCTGTCTTTTTCAGTTGGTGTGATGTTTTCAACATGTATCTGTGATGTAGCATGCATTGGTACATGTTTCTTTTTATTGCCAAATAAAATTTCACTATATAAATTTGTCACATTATATTTATCTACTCATCAGTTGATGCTCTCTCACTCCATTTTAGAATCTTAATAAACAATCTCCTGTTTCTTATGCTAGTTAAAAAAGATCTGTCCTCAAGTTTTCTTATCTCTATTATTGTGGTCTCTTTCCTCTGACACAATTCTTGGTGTTTGTTCTCCAGGACCATAATAGGTACTGTGAAGGTTTACAGTTAGCTCCTCTGACCTCCCAGCTCTAATTTTCAGCCACTGGACAAGACTCAATCTAGCCACTTACCCCTGACAATTATAAGGGCATGATTTGCTTTCAGCCTTAATATCTAGCTTCCCACTTGTATTAAACCAAAGTGGGCCACCATATTTCTTTCACCACACATGGAGCACACTCGAATGTGCCCCAGAATCTCTGATAGGCATATTTCTCTTGCATGTAATTTATCACTCTCTGATTTTTGCTTATCTAAGTATCAAATTCTGTGGAAACTCAGTTCAGGAATTTCACTTCTGTGTGTCCAATGAAGCCGATATTATACCAACAAATGCTCAGGTAATAAGAATAAAATCTAGGGAAGAGACACAAACCAACTATCTGAAGTCAGAAGAAAGTAAATACAAGCAGGCTGATTTTGGGCGGAAGTTGGTACATGAATAGAACAAACCACAAGCTTGAGTTTTCCATTCTTACAGATTTTAGCCAGAGAATACATCACAGTTAACACTTCAGCTAGAATTCTAATAGAATGACAACAGCTTTTCTAGTCAGAAGAAATTAAAGAATTTGGGGCAACTATATGCTTTGGAAAGCGAAGGGGTACATCCCAAAATGAAAATACACACAAGGAACCCTAAATTCTGTGTATAAATTTGTCTCAACTCTCTAGTTGACACATGTACATGCAATTCATAGTTAAATCATCTTAAAAAATAACTAAGTTGAAATTTTATCTGCCATCCATAAACTATGTAGGTATTTAGTGTCTAATGAAAGTGTTACCCAGAAAAAGGGATCTCAATACAGACCTCAACAGACAGTTCTTTCATCCTACTCAGGAAGGAATTTAAGGCAAGTCACTTGTGGTAAAAGAAGCAAGTTTATTAAGCATATCCTGTTATGTGTTTTGGGACATCTGGACTTTCTGTTGTTGTAGGAGTGTGTCCTGGTAAGTATCTTTAGGTTGTCTGTTCAGCTATAAACGTCTTCTGACCATAGATCATGACTGACAAGAAATATGCCTTGCTAGCTTTAAGATGGAGTTGATTTTTAAATGGTGTCACTCTGGCTCTCCTAGGAACCTGCTTTCTTACAAAAGCAATTGTCTGGCTAAATGCATGCACACACACACACACACACACACACACACACACACAGTCATTATAAAAATTAATAGGGTCCCCAGTAACCACAAAGTAACATTTCCAACATTCAGAAAAAAAATCAAAAGTTACTCAAAATACAATGAACAAGGAATATGAGATATATTATCAAGAAAAAAGACCATAAACAGAAATCAGTCTACCTTTCCTTTAAGAGGAACCAGATGTTGGAACTACAGGACAAGGTAGTTGTCTGTGGCAGCCATTATAATATGCTTCAGATGAGTAAGGAATATATGTCCAAGACGACTGAGAAAATAGGGAATCTCAGTAGAAAAGGAAGAAGAACAGAAAAGAAAATCCAAGTGGAAATACGGAAAGTGAAAAATATAATACCTGATATAAATAATTAACTGGATGGATTTGGCACAAGCATTGATAGAAAAGAATAAGATATCCTAAAGACAGACTTCTAGAAATTATTGAGAATGACAGAGGGAGACAAGAGATGTTGAAGAAAATGATCATACCACCTGAATCAGTATCACAATGTAAGAAAGATTTACCTAATGTTTAGTTAGAATGTCAGGAGGAGAGGGGGTGGGGAAATGCTACACCAGATAACATTGAATAGAATTTCCCCAATGCAATGGTCTATAACCACATTCAAAAGTTTAATAAACATCAGCAGAATAAACAGTAAGAAAAGCGTATTTAAATACAGTGGAGTCAACTGCTGTAACACAACAATAAAAAGAAAATCTTGAAAGCTGCCAGAGGAAAATGATGAATTATTTATACTTTAGATAATTGCCCAGTCTTCTTCACAAATATGGAGACAAAAAGACCATGGAGCCACATTTTTGACATGCTATTTAAAAATTATTGGGTTTTAAACTGAGCAAAAGTATTGTTTAAGACTGAAGGTATCAAAAGGTACTTTTAGGGAAAAGAAAACTAGAAATGCATCACTTGCAAAACTGAATGATATGGAAACTTAAGAACTGAAGGTAAAACTTAGATCTAGAATGAATAATATCAGAAGTGGTAAATCCTGAGGTAAATGTAAAAGCCTGTGTAATGTACAGTAAGCTGGTAGGGAGTTAGTAAATGAACCTGAATAGTTGTTAGTTTTCTGAATTTTATGTGTGGTGGTAAAATATTATGTTTAGGCTATGAAAAGCTAAGAATGTGTGTATTCCCTATTGCAACCACTAAAGTTAGCTCAAAATCCAATCAATAATTGAAAGTAGAATCTAAATATCTGAGTAGTGAAATAACCTGTTCAACAAATGCCCACAACATGAGTTTACCTGTGTAACAAAACAGCACCTGTACCCCTGAACTTAAAGTTAAAAAAATAAAATCACAGAAGTAGTCAAGAGAAAAGGAACAAAAATAAGATCAAAAGATAAATACTAGCTTATAATAAATACTGATGGAATAAAAAATT
This sequence comes from Erythrocebus patas, assembly GCA_023783455.1. Taxonomy (NCBI): domain Eukaryota; kingdom Metazoa; phylum Chordata; class Mammalia; order Primates; family Cercopithecidae; genus Erythrocebus; species Erythrocebus patas. Next base: position 303,418 of record JAKFHT010003857.1, on the reverse strand, counting down.
CAATAAAACAGAAATTGATACAATGGGTCAAGAAAAAATACATAGTCTATACACAAGTGTTTTATACATAGTCTGAATGCAAATGGATGGGAAAAAATATGCTGTGAAAGCAGCAAGCACAAATATACTAAAGTGACTGTATTAATATCAGAAAGAAATGGTAATATACATCTCCAAAAAGACTTTATAAGAATGTTTATGATATAGATTTACACCTAGTAGCCTTCAGTTTAAAATTCTCCAAGTGAAGCATTCATTAGTCACAGTAACCAAGATATGGAAACAAACCGAATGTCCATCCACAGATGAATGGATAGAGAAACTGTGGTACATACACACAATGGAAATATTATTCACCCATAAAAAAGAAGGAAATTCTACCATTTGCTATAACATGGATCTAGAACCTCTGTATGTTGAGTGAATGGCCAGCCACTACTGGACAAATACAATGTCATTCCACCTATATGAGGCATTTAAAATAGAATAGTGATTGCCAGAGATTGGAGGAAGAGAAAATGCAGAATTTTTTCTCATGGGTATAAAGTTTCAGTTGTGCAAAATAAGTTCCACAGATTTGCTGTAAAAACTAGTACCTGCAGTTAACAATGCAGTATGGTGCATTTAAAAATATGTAAAGATAATATATCTCAGGATTCTAAGTGTTCTTACCACAAAATATGTAAAGAGAATGCATCTCATTCTAAGTATCGTCACTACAAGGAAATTTTCAGAAGTGATGGATATGTAGATATTTTTAGGACCTTGATTTTGATGGGGATATCATGGGAGTATACATATGTTCAAACTCATTGAAAGGTATACATTAAATATGTGCGATTTTTGGTATATCATTTATACCTCAATAAAGCTTAAACAAATTATTCAAGTATACTTTAATTGGAAGATGTAACCAAATACTTAAGCAAAGTGTGGTATTTTCATACAAATATGTACTCTGGAATACAAAGGAATAAAGTAACAGTACACACAAGAAATAGATAAATCTCAAAACTCTTCTGCAGAGTGAAAGAAACATTACACAATAGAATGTGTAGTGTATTATTCCACTTAAAAAAAGTTTCAGATGGGCAAAACTAACCTACACTGGGAAAACCTGAAGATGGCAGTTACCCCTGAAAGGGCTTGAGATGGTGTTGCTAAGGCTCGACTTGACCAGAAAGAGAAACGAAAGATTTCTCTAGGTTGGCAATATTTTCCATCTTGAAAGGGGTTTGGTTTTGTGGATTTATATATCTGTCAAAACTCAGAGAATATATGTTAATATGTGCGCATCTCACTTCACAAAAAACTTGTATCAATAGCTACAAATAAATATTAAAATTTAGTTCCCATTATGCATGCTGAAAAATGTAAAAGAAATGTACTAATGTGTGAAATTTGCTTTGAAATGAATCCCAAACTAAGATGGATGAATGAATGCATACAGGGATGCATAGATGTATAGATATTTCATGAAAACAGTATACTAGTGTATGAACTTAAGAAGACTATTTATAGTAATATAAAGGGAGCATTCACCTACCACAATATATATTTAAAATTACTTTAAAATTATTTTAATGTTGCCTTATGTCTGAAAGTTTTCTTAAATAAAATAATGAGGTCAGGGAGTGTCAGCTCAAACTCTATTTTCTGTTTGAAGCCTTTATTTGAAGTTTCTGCTTTGTTTCCCTAAAATTCTGTCCTGTTCATTCACTCAATAATTCAGAATGTAGACACTCTTGGTGCATAACATATGTCAGTCTGTTATACATCTTTGTAAGTGTTTTTCTGCTATCTTCAAGAGAATACAAATCACCTAAAGAAAAAAATGGTATGTTCTTTCACTTTCTTTTTCTAGTTCAAAGCATACAATATCCCGTAGGTTCTTTATAAGTGTGTATTAATAAGTGGCTTTTTTGTACCCTAGAACTATACAGTTATTAATATTATCAATTTATAACTTAAGAAGAGATACACTGCGTGCTTCTTTCAAAATGTCCTATGTACCTCGTATTTAGTACAATTATATATTCATGATAATTGAAAATAAAAATAGAAACAAAAAAGGAAAAAGTACATTACTTATTTAAACATATTATAATTTTCATAACACTTTTACAGTTGGAGAAAGGTAAAACATTTATCCCTATGTTGCTTTTTTTTTCTTTTTTTCTTTTTTTAAAGAAAATTAAATGATCTCTGCATTTGAGACCAAAAATACACTTTGTTGGTTGGAAAACAATGAAGCACTGAAAACATAGAGTCAATTCTTTCTGATCTCTATGTAGCCTCTAAAACTTCAGGAAGACTAGAGCTGGTACCAATGGGAATTTCTCTTTTGGGCTCGAATTCAATCTAGTCATCTCACTAAAATGCAGATGCTTTCAACGTTTCCGTAATCTGAGAACCAAGTTGTATATTTCCATGTAGTGAGAATCTTATCCCGACTCACTGAGAACATTGCCAATTGAATAGTCTTCTGAAATTATACAAAAACAAAATAAATCTACAGAAAGAGGAGGATATAGGTATATTTTCCCAGGCAGAACTAAGAATCACAGTTTGTAACTTTACTGACAAATACAAACTCCAGGAGGCTATTTCCACAGGACAGTACTATGTACGCAGTTCTCAGATTATCTGTTTTATCTTTTTGATTCATTTATTTTTTTCCCACAAATAACATAAACTGGTGCTATTTCTGTATTCATTCACTTTGCCATGTATTACAACATTTTCCCCAAAGGCTTTAAATTATTTATCTTGTTTCTCAATGATTCTGCAACTTTTGCAATGGTATGTATGCTTTTGAAGTCTTTGTTTTGTTTTGTTTTTAGAGGGAGTCTTGCTCTGTCACCCAGTCTGACTGGAAAGCTATGGTGCTATCTCTGCTCACTGCAACCACTGCCTTTCAGGTTCAAGCACTTCTCATGTCTCAGTCTCTAGAGTAGCTGGGACTACAGGTGCACACCATGACACCTAGCTAAATTTTGTAATTTTAGTACAGATGGAGTTTTGCCATGTTGGCCAGGCTGATCTCAAACTTCTGATGTTAGCAGATTCACCCACCTTGCCCTCCAAAAGTGCTGGGATTACAGGCATGAGACACAGCACCCAGCCTGAGTTTAAAATCTTCAGAAGATATTTCACTTTTTTCCATTATGCTCCTTTTTGTTGAAGATCATACTTATTAAGAGCCTTGATCTTTGAAAACTATCAAAGACAAAGACACAAGATTCTGTTTGGTAATTTCGTATTTAAAGATATTTCTCCCAAATGACTGATATAGTGGAAACATCAACCTACACTTCCATTGCAAGATTTCTTTGTTAAATGCTAGATAATGATTTATTTACATATCATTCACATTAACTGAGGGTTATTGATACTGTATATTATCTTCTAAGGAATTTTAAGGAGCCTGTAATTTAGAGAGGAAAAAAAAATATATTTACTTCTCACAATTAATTTTTGAAGTGTATCTTTAAATACAAATTCAAAAGAATGTTTTTCAGCTCATCTTTTGTCTCCCTTATTAGCCATCACAATCAAGAGTCTTGGAAGTGAAAAAAAGACCTATTTAATACTATCTTGTTATTTTTTTTGTGTTGAACTAGTCACCTTCAAGCTTATTACTCTTATTGTACTGTGATGATCCACCACCCTCTGTGAGGAACGCTTCGTTGCATTAGAGCAAAGCCTGGCCATGGCTATCCTCTTTCCACCAAAGATCTAGTACCTGAAAGTAAATGGTGGTTCCATCACATTTGTACATGGTGTCTTCATGGCTCTCTCCAAACAATAAAATAGAAACTCCCACTCTGTGCTTGACACTGTAATTGCCCAGTGGTTTTACCTTGCCATCTGTCTAGACAGAGTTGATTTCTCAAGATAGGGGAATTGCAACAGAGAAAGAGTAATTCATTCAGAGCTGACTGTGTTGGAGACTGCAGTTTTCTTATTACTCAAATCGGTCTCCCCAAGTATTCAGGTATCTAAGTTTTTAAAGATTATTTGGTTAGTCCTGCAAAGGCAGACTGGTCCCCAGGAAAGAAGAGAGTGTTTTCAGAAAGGGCTATCATCAATTTTGTTTCAGAGTCAAATTGTGAACTGTATTCCTTCCCAAAGTTAGTTCAACCTACACCCAGGGATGAACAAGGACAGTTTAAAGGTTAGAAGCAAGAAGGAGTTGGTTAGGTCTGATCCCTTTCACTGTCATAACTTGCTCAGTTATAATTTTGCAGAGTGTTTCAACACCATGAACATTATTCATCCACACCTTGTGACAACCAAATAGTAAATCCTCCCTTAGAAACTCTGAAAGTCCTTTCTCTCTGTAAATATTGATTTTTTGACATCAATGCTAGTTTACTCTTTTGGTCTCTATGTTTCCCCCAGTCACTCCAATTTGATCGGATTGTAGGAAATTTACATTTATTTCTTTTCCTCCCAATTACACACACACACACTCGCACACATACATACACATTTTGTCTCCAGGAAATAGAAGGAGTCCCATTTATTTAATAACTTGTTTATATGCCCAACCTTCCAGACATAGCATCCTCTTCCCATAACAATTTTTGTCAGTTCTCAATCCTCTTTGCTCCTTCCTTTTCTAGCAAGAGAAAGCAGCATATGCTTAATAGAACTCTGCTATTCATTGGCCAAATTTTATCATAAGTCCACAATAATAATACTATCATTGGTGAACGCTATGTGCCAGCCACTACAGTAAAACTTTTACATGCAATTAAATTATTTATCCACAATTTCCCTATTATAGGAGTTCCTGTTTTGCTTTTTGTTTTTTCTCATTTTACTGTTGAGTACCCTGAGTTTTAGAGAGGATACATGGCTTTCTCAAAATTACAGAAGTATAGTGTTTGCTTTCAGTGTCTTTTCAAGGATGATTTATGTAGAAGAGAAAATCTCATTATTTTTTGCTTCACTTTGAATTCATCTAGTATTTTTAATAAGCCCTCTTTATATATGATCAGCATAAGACAATCTCACTTTTCTTTCATAGGCATACAATATTCATGTGACTTTGACTATAAAAATCTATATTATAACCTATGACAATTTTATATACTTTTAGTTACAATATTCTGAAAACATTGTGTTATATTAGGTCAAAGTAAACTATCAGCTGGATACTTTGTTAAATTGTTGTGTAGAAAATTATGCTATTTTTGCATTTTACATTTTCCTAAGAAGTTATGTGTGTTAACTAATTTTTATTAGCTATATATATATTTATACAGTGAAGACTGCATTTATCTCTAAACAAAGTCTCTTTGAAGACTGAAAAATACAGAGGTAGTATTCTGAATGTTAGTTGGGAATTCAAATATCTTGAAAATTACTAGCAGCTAGCCATACGCTTTTGAAGTAAAAGTGCCACTTATGATTTGGAGTTTTAAAAGTACGCAGAAGTTTAGGATGGTAAGAATTTTTTGAGGGGTAAACGTGTGAGAATACTTAAAATATTTTTAAGCAAAGGGTATTAAAATATATAGCTTAATGTTTTAATCTAATATGGGAGTAAACACTTTTGCTGTAAATATTAAGCCAACTGGAACCATGTAGAATGCAAATAAGCATTGTTTTACAATGATGAAGCAAAATGTTGGTTTAATAGCAATGTAAGATACATACACTGAAAGAAGCAAAAATAATAAATGGCTGGAAGAGATGTTAAAGCCTCAAATTCTGAGATGGGCATTACCAGGGAGAAGCATTGCTAGGGAATTGAAACGTTCTGCTCCTCTAAATGACTCCATATCTGATCGTTCAGCTGAGGAGCATTATTTTAGTATATAATACCCAATACAGATAGCAGAGATGGGCTATATTGTGAGAATCATGTGCAATTTAAAGTTGGAATATCTTGCTTAACTGTCTGCCTGCTATTTTACATCTATATCTGACACTGACCACTGCCCTGAAAACCGTTCCCATTACTCTTTTCTGAAGAGCAGATACATAATATATTTCTCACATATATCACATGTTCATAGGTAAAAACATGAAAAAAAGTTGTGAACTATATTCTACATTTTACATACAAAAATATCCTGAATATATGTTGAAGTTAGCAGGAAGTTCATCTTTTACTCCTTGAGAATAAAATTGACAGAGGGAAGAATACCTTATGTCTTAACAATGTTTTGGACACATAGCAAAGTTCAAGTCCAGCTTTATTTTTTGAGGAATTAAATGGGGGTCATAATATTTTTCCAGAAAACATTGCATATATGTACAGTAGCTGTGATCAGAGCGATGACTTGAGACTTTCTAAATACGCAGATCATGCAGTGTACAGCTAGAGTAATTAGCCATTTATCTCTTTGTATAATGGAAGATGCTCAGAGGTAAACCCATTATTACCCAAAAGACATCATTGCTACTGAAGCTTCATGAAGAATCCACTCAGAAAGCAGAAACAGCCTTAAGAGTGGGTACATAACATAGCCTACAAGCAGACTTCAAATTACCCCATGAAATCCCTACAAATTCAGAAAGAAGCATTTAGAATTACACAGTGAAAAGTTACTGTGTGGAAATCAAGACTTGCAGCCTTTGATTCTTACCGTAATAAGGGGCATAGACTTGGGGGTGGGGGGAGAAAAATGGTAGCCTGAGTTTACAATTCTGTCAGACACATTTGTGTGGCATTTTGAAAGAAAGTAAGATTAGCTTGCTTTCAAAAGACATAGTTTGCTTTCAAAAGAACTGAGCTCAGTTTGTTTTCAAAAATGCTTTCTCAGTTCCTATACACCACCCATTTATGAATGATCTATCAACCAGAATTTTATCAAAATCTGACAACTTATTAAAATATTGTATTTCCTGTTGAGAACACCTCTTTCCTTAAGAAACTGGAGAGTTTTCTCCACTTACATAAAAATGGCACTCCTTTTACTTGTCCCAACATAATGTCTTTCTCATTTGGTAAACACGGTAATAGACCTTCTTAGTTATTGATTATTACAGAACAGAATATTCCAAAAGTTAGCGGCTTAGAAAAACACAGGTGTGTCATCTCACAGCGTCTCTGGTTAGGAACCTGGGCACAGGTTATCTGGGTCCTCTGACCATTATCCTGTTTGCTTAACAGGGAAATATTCCACTTTCAGCTCATGCAGTCCTGGCAGAATTCAGATTTGATTTATTGTAGGTTAGCAGGCTAATGGATGGGTTGATGGATTTGAGGACCATTTGACAGAGGTCTCTATTTGTTCGTTGCTGTGCTATCTTCCGACACATGGCAGCTTGCATCTTGAAAGTGTTTAAGTCAAAATGGAAGTAGAGGTTGCCTGCTACCAAGATAGTGGCTACAAACCTTTCTGACCTAATCATGGAAGTGACAGTTCATCTTTTTTTTTTTTTTTTTTTTTTTTTTTTGACGGAGTCTGCGCTCTGTCTGCACGCTGGAGTGCAGTGGCGGATCTCAGCTCACTGCAAGCTCCGCCTCCCGGTTCACGCCATTCTCCTGTCTCAGCCTCCCGAGTAGCTGGGACTACAGGCGCCGCCACCTCGCCAGCTAGTTTTTGTATTTTTAGTAGAGACGGGTTTCACGTGTTAGCCAGGATGGTCTCGATCTCCTGATTGATCCGCCCGTCTCGGCCTCCTAAAGTGCTGGGATTACAGGCGTGAGCCACCGCGCCCGGCCAGTTCATCATTTTTAATATATTTCATTTATTAGAAGGAAGTAATTAGGTCCCAACCACACTCAAAGAGGGAATTATAATAAGGGTTTGACTGTTCAGGAGGTGGGGTTGTTAGGATTTCTCTTAGAAGCAGCTGAGCCCATAAAATTGCCACATGAGAATGAAAAGTTATTCAAAGAGATAACGAATCCCAGGCATTGAACACACTTATGAGTAGAGAATAACCAATCAATCAATACAGCATACTGGACCAATATCCATTGTGCTTTTTAATAGTTCTTTCTCAGTGTTTCAGGGTAGGTTATAAGCAAAGTTATTTTTTAAATACTGGAAAATTATTTCCACTGCTTTTCTTGTCCCTTCACATGATATAATATTCCCATATGGTAATCAGAATACTCAAACCCCTTAAAAATTTTGCTGTTAATAGAATAATAGAAATAAAGTAATTTTGTTTTGTTTGTTAAACTTCCAGGAATGATAAATCCATATCAAACTGTGCAAATTAAGTTTCATAATGGAGGAGATAAAGTTTCATAGTAGAAGAATGATACAGATCTTTGCTGCATGTATTTTTAAATTAAACTTAGATTTTTAGTAAGGCTTTCTGATTATTAAAAAATGTTCAGCACTGGTGACTCACTGGGCATGGTGGCTATTATCCTAGCATGTTGGGAGGCCGAGGCGGGCAGATTGGTTGGGTCCAGCAGTTCAAAACCAACCTGGGCAACATGGAAAAACCCCATCTCTACTGAAAATACAAAAATCAGCTGCGCATGGTGGCATGTGCCTGCGGTCCCAGTGGCTTGGGAGGTTGAGGCGGGAGGATGACTTGAATCTGTGCAGTTGAGGCTGCAGGGAGCCCAGATCATGTGACTGTGCTTACTCCAGTATGGACAACAGAGAAACACACTGTCTCAAACAAACAAACAAACAAAAATATGGTCACAATAGAGAATATCCGAATATATAATGAGGTAAACAAAGTTCTACAACTGAAAACAAAATCACTGTGCACCTTTTAAGGAGCTTTATTGAGATATAATTCCCACACCATACAATTTACCTGCATAAAGTCCATATTTAGTGGTTTTAAATGAATTCACAAAGTTGTGCTACAATCACCACAACCAATATTAGTCCACTTACGTTTTAACATACAAACCCCTAGCTTTTTTGGCCTATGCATTCATATATATTATATATATATATTTTAACTTTACATAATATATTGTAAGCATTTCCCATATTCATGAATATTCTACAAGAGTATGATTTATAGTAAGTACACAGTAATTAAAAAACAGAAACCTTACTTCTTTGATTATTTATTCTCTGCCAAGCATGTTATTGAGTAATGGATTGTATCATTTAGTCTTCACAATAATCTTATGAAATAGGAATAGACTGTAATTTTTTAAAAATTAGAGATATCATAGAAGGTTAAATTTCTTGGCCACAGTGACACACTCAGGAAGTAGGGAATGGGTGGGATAAAGGGGTCTAATTCATCTTTCTTTCTTTCTTTTTTGACACTGAGTCTCAACTCTGTCATTCAGACTGGAGTGTAGTGGTACAAGCTCAGCTTACTGTAAACTCTGCCCCCAGGTTCAAGTGATTCTTCTTCAGCCTCCTGAGAAGCTGGGACTATAGGAGGGCACCATCGTGGCTGCCTAATTTTTCTATCTTTTTTGGATAGAGATAGGGTTTTACTATGTTGGCCAGGCTGGTCTTTAGTTCTTGGCCTCAGTGATCTGCCTGCCTAGGTCTCTCAAAGTTCTGGGATTCAGGTGTGTGACACTGACTCATCTTTCTTTAAACATAGATCTCAGTTAAGTTGGCTGACCAAGCCTGTAGTGTTGAATATTAAAATGTTTCCACTTTTGAGATATGATTTTTGTATTTGTAATCTATTGCTGCATTAAAACATCCCCTTAAAACTTGGCAACTTAATTATCGACATCATAAGTTCTGTGTGTCAGGAATCCAGGAGCAGATGAACTGAGTCCTCTGACATAGAGACTCCTATAGAGTTGCAATTAAATGTCATCTGATATCAGGGGAACCGCCCCCAATATTTCAACATAGGTTCTTTATATTTTCCTTAAGTGTCAGCCAGTCTGAGAAATAAAGAGAAAGAGTACAAAGAGAGGAATTTTACACCTGGGCCACCAGGGCTGATATCACATATTGGTAGGACCATGATGTCCACCTCAGCCTCAAAACCAGCAAGTTTTTTTAAGGATTTCAACAGGGGAGGGGATGTATGAACAGGGAGTAGGTACAAAGATCACATGCTTCAAATGGCAAAAAGCAGAGCAAAGATCACATGCTTCAAAGGGCAAAAGCAGAACAAAGATCACATGCTTCAAAGGGCAAAAGCAGAACTCCTCATGAGGGCCTATGTTCAGCAGTGCATGTATTGTCTTGATAAACATCTTAAACAACAGAAAACAGGGTTTGAGAGCAGAGAACCAGGCTCACCAAAACTTTACCACGATGGAGTTTCCCAACGCTAGTTAGCCAGAGGGTACTGTAGGAGACCAGGGTGTATCTAAGTCCTTATTTCAACTGCATAGGGCAGACATTCCCAGGGCAACCGTTTATAGACCTCCTTCCAGAAATGCATTCCTTTCCCAGGGTTTTAATATTAATATTCCTTGCTAGGAAAAGAATTCAGTGATATCTTCCCTACTTGCACGTCCATTTATAGACTCTCTGCAAGAAGAAAAATATGGCTTCTTTTGCCTGACCCTGCAGGCAGTCAAACCTTATGGTTGTCTTCCCTTGTTTCCTAAAAGTTGCTGGTATTCTATTCTTTTTCAAGGCGCACTGATTTCATATTGTTCAAACACACATGTTTTACAATCAATTTGTACAGTTAACACAATTATCACAGTGGTCCTGAGGTGATGTACATCCTCAACTTCTGAAGATAACTGGATTAAGAGATTAAAGTAAAGACAGGCATAAGAAATTATAAAAGCATTATTTGGGAACTTATAAATGTCCATGAAATCTTTGCAATTTATGTTCCACTGCCATGGCTCCAGCTGGTCCCTCTATGTGGGGTCCCTGACTTCCCACAACAATCTGGATCTGAGGTTTTATGTGAAAACTTGACTGGATAAGAATCTGCTTCCAGTCACACTGATGTCACTTTTTGCCAGTCTCAGTCCTTTGCTAGCTGTTGATCAGAGATGGCAGTTCTTTTACAGGCAATCTTTATTGTAGGACATCTCCAGTGGTTGCAAGTGGTGTCCCTCAGAGGAAGCAGGTGAAAGGTGATATGCAAGATGAAATTCTAATCCCAGTAGTGATGGCCCATTTATTGCTGTATTCTGGTAGAGGTAACTTCCTTGTTGCAATCCAAGCTGAAGGGAAGGAGCTGCATGAGGCTGTAAATATCACAAGTGAAAAATAATTTGGAGACCCTCATAGATGCTGCTTATCATAACAACTAATCAATATTTGTTTCTTGGGGGACAGCAGAGTTATGTACATAAATGTTGGGGTACAAGTGAAATTACATGCATAGATTGTATAATGGTCAAGTCAGAACTTCTTGGGTATATATCACCTGAGTAATGAACATTGTACCATTAAGTAATTTTTATCATTCATCTCCCTTCCATCCACTCACCCTGCCAAGTCTCCATTGTCTATCATTCTTCTCTCTACATTCATGTGTAACCATTTTTTAGCAACCACTTATGAATAAGGAGAACATGTGCTATTTATCTTTCTGTGTCTGGCTTGTTTCACTTCAGATAATAACCTTCCTATCCCTGTTTCCATCCATGTTAATGCAAACAGCATGGTTTCATTATTTTTATGGCTGAACAGTACTGGATTCTGTACATATACCACCTTTTCTTTATCCTATATTTGTAAATATTTAGGTAGGGATGTGATTGTTGTATTAGTCTGTTCTTACGCTGCTAATAAAGACATACATGAGACTGGGTAATTTATAAAGGAAAGAGGTTTAATAGACTCACAGCTCCATTTGGCTGGGGAGGCCTCAAAATAATGGCAGAAGGTGAATGAGGAGCAAAGTCATGTCTTACATAGTGGCAGGCAAGAGAGCTTGTGCAGGAGAACTCCCATTTATAAAATCATCAGATTTCATGAGACTTATTCACTACCATGAGAACAGGAAACCGTGTCCATGATTCAATTATCTCCACCTGGCCCTGCCCTTGACAAATGGAGATGATTACAATTTGAGGTGAGATTTGGGTGGGGACACAGCCAAAGTATATCAGTTCTTTAGAGATAAAAGCAGACAAATTGTGTGTGTGTTTGTGTGCGTGTGTGTGTGTGTGTGTGTGTGTGTGTGTTTAATATGAATTCACATTGTAGGTTGCCAATCCATGACCCATTTAATCCCCTTTTTTAATGTCATCCATATTATCATTTAGTATACACCACTTATCCACATTGGTCACATACCTCAATGGAGGCTGACCCTGACCCTAGCGCTGTGCTTAACCTCAATTGGTTTAAACTGATCAGCACGTGGAGGACATATGACCCAAGTAGTCCAATTGGAGCTAATATTGGGACTGTATCGCAACATGCCTAGGTAGGAGCATTTCTCTTCTATGAACACAGTGATGTGTGCATGTGATAGCTGGTAAGTAACAGCCACTTTGGCACTATGAAAGGGAGCAGGCTGAAAATGCAGCCAACTCCCTGCAAAAGAAAGACCAAAAGAGTTTCACAAAAAAGGGAGAAGGAGTTATTGGTTAAACCAACCCTGAAAATTTTCTTACACCTGAATTTCAGCTACATGCGTCAATACACATTGCTTTTTTTTTCAAGCTAGTTGGAGTAATTTTTTCCATATTTCTTGCCATCCAAAATTGTCTAACTAAGGAATAGTGTCCTAAAATGTGGATTGCCTTAATTCACACATCTAATATGTTGAATTGGTTGAATGCATGATGAAGACAGAAGCAATAAGAACTCCACTATTCTGAGATGTTGATTATTATTAAGCAGTTACAAAACACTAGTTAGAGTCTCACCAATTATTTCTCAGGATGCAGTTTGTGGCCTGTCAAGGTTTAGGGCAGATGAAAAGCAAAATGTAGGGTGTTAGAGTGAATTAGCTACTTCCTGAAGTTCTCGGCAAGCCTAAAAGCAAGAGATAGGCTTTTCCTAACACTGGGCCATGTAAAATCAGAGAGGTGGGAAATACAGATTTTGTAAGAGAAGTCCATTATGCCAATCTAATATAATTCAAAGTGTCTTGAAAGGTCTAAATTCTCTATCAACTCCAAGTTACAGTTTGTGCAATGGACGTCCACTACCATACCTCCATCTATTCTTTTGTCCTTTCTGAATTAGAAATGAGCAACTCTATTCTTCAAATTACTGAGGTCAAAAATAGATGGAGTCATCCCTATCTTATTTCTTCCTTACAAATTCTTCAGCCATGGTCAAAACAAATCCAAACCCTGACCGCTTCTCCCCACCTTCTCCATCCCAACCTGATCCAAGTCTTCATCACCTGTATCCTAGGTCTTGTAAGCAATCTGCCAATGGCAGCCTATTGAAAACTCAGCAGGCACATGGGTTCTCTGCAAATGTAGATCGTGGGATTGTGTCACTTTTCTACTTAAATTTCCTGAATGGTTTCCCATCTTGATCAAAATAAAAGTTAAACTGCAATCTTGTTACTTTTCTTGTTTTATCTCCAGTTCTGTGTGTTGCTCATTCTAGTCCAGCCACAAAATCTCCCATGGTCTTTTGTAAAGTAATATATTATATAGGCTCCTGTTTTATGCATTAGCACTTGCCAATATTTTCTACCTTGGTTGCCATTTCCTAAATATCCCTGTGGTTCCCCTGATGGACATGAATGATAAATTGTGTCCTGATTTGCTGCAGGTCTCTATTTAAATGTCATCTAATTCAAAAGCTTTTTCTTGAGTTCCTTTTCTAAAATAATGACTTCTTCCCCATTCACTGTCTAATTGTGCCATTTTATCCTAAGTCATTTTTCTCTGTATCTCTGATCATCTCCTGATAGATGGTATATTTGTTGATATGGTTTGGCTGTGTCCTCACCTAAATCTCATCTTGAGTTGCAGTTTCCATAATCTCTAAACACAGGGAGGGACCCTGTGGGAGGTAATTAAATCACGGGTACAGTTGCCTTCATGCTGTTCTTGTGACAGTGAGTTCTCATGAGACCTGAAGGATTTATAAGGAGCTTTTCCCCCTTTTGATTGGCACTTCTTGCTGCCACCATGTGAAGAAGGATATATTTCTTTCCCCTTCTGCCATGATTGTGAGTTTCCTGAGGCTTCCCCATTCCTGCAGAACTGTGAGTCAATTACACCTCTTTCCTTTATAAATTATCTAGTCTTGAGTATTTCCTCATATCAGTGTGAGAACTGACCAATACATCGGTTCATTTGTTTTCAAATGTGTGAATCCCCCAGCAGAATGAGTGACCTTATGACAAGGACTGTGTTTCATTTTCTCTTATTTCTCCAACACATGAAATAGTGCTTTTGGTATAGTTTGACATTCAAAAATATTTGTAAGTAAAGAAAAGTTTTCAAATCTTAGTACTCACTTCCCCAAACATCTTACCCAAAAAGGAATGTCAGTGCAACACTCTTTTCCAAATGAATAGCTGTTACTTATACTGTGTGCCAACCAGATCCTATGGAGAGGTGAAAGTCTTAAGGCACCTGGGAAGGACAGCCTCCACAGGTCATTCACAAGTAAATTCTTTGCAGACCTCCCGGAAACAAGGACATGCCAATCATAACTTCAGTATAAAATCAAACAAAATCTAGCTCCTAACACTCCACACTGATAATGTTCACTATAAGCTTACTTCCCAGGTGCAAAGTCAAGACTTTTTCCTCCACCTGTGCAGATATGTCTGCATAATTGACTCTTCCTTTACAATTCTATCCATTCAGATTCTCACCTTACCATGTGGAAAATGTAGTATTTATCTAACCATCTACCTGCCCCTCTTCCTCCATTCCTCCACACCTTTAAGGAAATGTATAAATACTTAACCTCCTAAAAAATTCTTTGAAAAAACTGTCACAAATGTGTCTGTGCCTCATGTTTTTCCCAGACATGACCCCAAAGTTTGAGACATATGCCCATCACTCATGTTAGTCGTCGGGAGAAGAAGCAGTTGTTAACACATTTATTATTATTAGAGAAAATGTTGACACAAAAGACAAATCTTCCCAATACATCAGTGCATGCTGAACTTAGTACAGGTTGTAACAAGGGGGTGAGGATGTTTAAAGCTCTGTAGGTGATTTGAATATCAGCTGACGTTGAGAACCACTGCAAAATGTTATCTGCCTGCCAGGGAATATGACCAAGTTGTTTGTGATGTAGGAGGCTGGATAGAGAACTGGGGTGAGGGAAGAATATTCCACCTGAGAATATCACTTCAAATTCTCCAGAGTCAGGAGTCGATGTTAATATTGGCCATCATTCAACAGAACAGTTGGAGTATTGGTGGTCTATGCACACCCACAGAGAATTGCATCTAGGAGATGGAGACTCTGACTTAACAATCATGATCAAATCTCCTCTATTTTCAGCCCTTTGGGTGACCTGAAACCTGCCAGACTTAAGAAATTGTGTCACAAAGGCATGCTCAAGCCCTGTCAACACCCATCATTGGTAGCTGAAGATTTAAGATAGTCATCTCTTTGTTCTTTCCACATCTAGAATCCCATACTTTCAGTCTTGTTTCCCATTATCCTCTTCCCAAAGGGGCATGCACATTGCAATTCTCTTGTTTCCTCCTCACTTTGGCCTAGAGAAAGACCTAAATGCCCACTTACAAAGTATGGCATTAACCTTGCCACCTGACATTTACCAACATTGTCCATTACTTGTATTTAATTTCATTCATTTATGTTAAAAAATTTAACAGATGTCATCTTATTGTTTTGGTTTTGCTTTTTTTGAATAGTTGAGATAGTGCACAGCTGATAGGATTATTTGCCTTTTTCTTACTTTTTGATCCCACTTTTGTGAAGACTTTTTTTTTTTTTTTTTTTTTTTTTTTTTTTTTTTACTTTTTTTTTATTTTTGTAGAGACAAGATCTCACTATATTGCTCAGGCTGTTCTCAAACTCTTGGTCTCAAGTAATACTCCTGCTTGACCTCCCAAAGTACTGGGATTATAGGCTTCATCAAGGAAGATCAAGCCTGGACAAAGTAGAGCCCTCTTTCTATCAGCCAATAGGGAGATTGTCATGGAGCTAGAGCATCTGGTCACTGTTATGTAATGGTTTTTCTGTCCTATGAGGTACAAGACTAGCAAAAATGTATGGCCATATTTGCATTCCCTGAATAATAAGCAAGTTCTTTGAAGCTCTTTTGCTATAAATGACTCCAAAGATTTATTTGGAAACTTGGAATGTTACTTGCCTGAGTAAAGGCCTAAATGCATTTTACATAATATGAGCTGTCATTCACTTGCCCAGCAAAAGCTACAAAAAGATTCACATCAGTTGCTTTTGGAAAAGTTGTCCTCGAATTCTCTGGAGGGCCTATGTGGAAGGCCAATATCAGCCTGTTTGTCATTTGCACAGTGGTCAATATTCAGTGAGCCATACAATTGGAAGGATTGTAGAAACTTCAGATAATTAAAGTTTCTCATCTTCAGAGGGAAGGGTGAAAGGACATATATTTTTGTTGGGGAGTAAAAACTGATAAGGGCAAATAGAATATTTGATGAGTCTGTCTTTAGAAAATTTTTAAAAACCATGTAAGATCCAGACTAATCGTCAACAGCATCCTATATTCCATGGACACAGCCTATTTTTGTAATTAAAATGTTATTAGGAACACAGTCATTCCCACTCCGCTGTGGGTAGCTGTTTACCTGCAATGACAGATGACTGTGGATACTATCATTTTTATCCACTACTGGCCTTTTATAGAAAAAATTTGCCAAATTCTTGTCTAGATGAGAAAGGGAAGAGACAGGTATAATGTCAGCAAACACTAAGGCAGAATTGTATGTTGCAAATACTTGTGCTGGTTCTCATTTTGCATTCATGTTTGCATATGGATTACTTGGTTGTGTACATTGGTACATTTTATATAGTTTATAAATCTATAAATCATTTTATAAAGCTTATCAACCTATAAATCTTTACAATGATGGGATCTTCCTATGGTTCATTCTAAACATGGGATTAGATAATATTAATGTGTATTATTTTATGGTTGCATTGGGGCATTATCTTCTTTGTTTATGTGAAATAGGAAGAAACATTTTAGACACACAAAATATACATAGACAATTTTTATATCAAAGGGTCACCTGCATTAAAAAATAAGCCAGCAATGTTTTACACACTATATATTTTTTAAAGAGTTTATAAAGTTAAAGTATTTTCTTAATTGAAATTTTACTAAAATTCACCTATAAAACTGACCAGACATAGTGCTTTTTTGAATGGACAGAGCATATTTTTGACTGCTATTTCAACACAACGCAGTCCCTGGTCACAGTTACCAAAGTAGTCATAGAGTAGTCTATATCCATTGAACATTAGGAGATGTGAAGAGAGAAAACAATAATGAAATGTCTGAGGTCCATTACAGGTGGAAGAAACATGTCCTGTACATAATATCACATTTTCCATTCAATCTTGTGTGGTATATTGCAGTTACAAAAAGAAAGCTATATTGGAGTTTCACAGTTGGCCCTAACACGTTTACCTTAGGGGATACATTCTGAACGGTCTAGTTTCTCTTAGCAAAGTCAATTAATTCTCTGGACCAGATTTTTTGGGGGTTACAATTTGTGGGTAAACAAAACCACATTTCTCAGTTTAAACTTGTCTTTCTGGTACAACTTAAAACAACACCATTTTTTAGTATCAAAAGTGTGCTAATGGGTATGATAAGTTGTATGTCGCATGGATGCCCCCAAGGATTGGATTGTTTCTAGGGTTATTTTTACATACAAATACAAAAAAAGGTGTCTTTAATATTTCTCCCACCTAAAAATTCATGTTTGCAGTTAGAAATTTCACACTGTAGAGTTGATTAATGATTAGCAAACACCATCAGTTCCCTATTCAAGAAATTTCAGGCAAAGTGGTTGGTTGCCAGTGAAAGATATTTTGTGAGCAAACTTTATACATTAATTAGGTAGCTAGTAGTTTTATAATTTTACTATTTTTAATCAATCATTGTACAAAAAGTTGATGAGTAAGACATAGATTGATTGTTCATCATTTTATAGAAGTTGAGAGGTAAACATGGTAGGTAGAGTGTCTGCCATCAGATAACTGAAGAGTGATAATGCACTCCTGATTCCAGAAATATCAGACTGCTCCCTAAAGCAAAGAGACCACGAGAAAATTACATTATTTGGAAAGCAGTATTTCTACAACACAGTACAATACAATACCAAAAAAAACCCAAAAACTTTTGAATATTTTCCTGAAACATACTAAAAAAACAGTCTCCTGAACTTAGAAACCCTTCTCAGAAATAACCAGCTATCTAAATGAGGTTTACTATATAAATTCTATATTTCTAGGTCTTATCTTTCACTCCTTGGCCTTCAAATACACATTTGTTGTTCTCAAATTCTATTATTGTCAATCTTAAGAAGACTGAAGCAATAGGTAACAAGAAAATGAAATATAAGTCTGCATTTGAAATTCATCAAGGTCTACCATGATGTAATAGCTACCTTCATTGTAATTAATATATCATATGGTTGATCACTGAAGAGGCAGAATTTAGTTACATGAAAATCACAGGAATCCCTGTCTGCTGCCTCAACTAGGGAAACTCAAACTGTAAAAGGGACTTTTTAAAAAGTCAGTGCTTATTGTAGTTTCTGGTGTGCTGTTAACCTCTCCTAGAGACAATGCTCTTTGGTCTAATGAAATGTTGTATTTTATATATTGTTCTTCACCCATGATTTAGTAACAAATTATGAGGGTAGTCGTATTGCTCCGTTTAAACTTGCACCATATAATAAAATAACTTTACTAGGGGACATCCTGCATTGGATATTGGATATATAAATACACTGTGCCCGAAGAGATTCAGACTTCGGATAATTCTGTCCTATGCTGGAAGTTAATATGATGGTATCTCATTACAGAATCAGCTGTGACTGTAACATGGTTTGTTCAAAGGGGATCACTTATTCTTTGTATTTAACACAGAGCTCCTCACAGTCAGAGGCAAAAAGCCTGCTTCCTATGAATCAACACCATTGTATAACATTTTTAAAGTTCCCAATTTATTACTCAACTTGTTCCTTGTTACGTATAGATTAAGCAGACTTTGCTATCCATGACCCCAGTCCCTCCTTCATCCCGATAGTATATTTAAGTCAGTTTCTGAAGCAAATGATCTGGTGTAGATTTGAAAGATTGTGGCTTCATCCTAGATTTTATAGGAATTCATGGCAAGGTAACCAACCTCAATTCTTCCTGGAACAATGCTGTTTAGCAATTTTGGTCCCAAAGGCTTATTTGTTAAATCATTCAAAATATCAAAATTGTACTTTTGCTCCTAAGATTTAAATTCTGGGAAGCGTACCTGGAGTCAGTGGGTCATAGTCATTTACAATTGCTAAATGATTTTATTTGAGAGTAAATCTGGTAGCTTTGAGAAAATATATAAACTGAAATCCAGAGAAGAGACTTTGTACAGAAAAACAACTATTTCACAAGGAATTGTGCCTGGTCAAAGCATATTAGAGCAACTTGTCAAGAACGTTCCTCTTTCCTTTCTTCTTCATGGGCTGCTCTAGAAATAGTTTCAGTTTAAGAATCAATTAGATTGATTATATTAGTCCATTTTCACGTTGCTACCAAAGACATGCCCAAGACAGGGTAAATTATAAGGAAAAAGAGAGTTAATGGACTGAAAATTCCACATGGTTGAGGAGGCCTCACAATTATTGTGGAAGGTGAATGAAGAGCAAAGTCGCATCTTACATGGTAGCAGGCAAGACAGAATGAGAGCCAAGTGAAAGGGATTTCCCCTTATAAAACCATCAGATTTCATGAGATTTATTCACTACCATGAGAGCAGTATGGGGAAACTGTACCCGTGATTTAAGTATCTCTCACCAATCCCTTCCACAACACATGGAAATATGGTAGCTACAATTCAAGAGGAGATTTGTGTAGGGACACATGTCTTCTTGCCCTCAAATTTAAATGTCACTGTATCCAAATATTCCCTTGTTTTACTGGGTTCAAACCAAACGTCACTTCATTAAACACAGAACTATGATTTTCTTTTAGAGGTAATCTATTATAGATACATGCACTTGTATGTTTATTGAAGTTCTACTCACAGCAGTAAACACATGGAGTCAACCCAGGTTCCCATCACTTGCAGATTAGATTAAAAAAAACTGTAGTGCATATGGACCATGGAACACTACATAGTCACAAAAAATAACAACATCATGTCCTTTGAAGCAACATGGTTGCAGCTAGACGTCTTTATCCTAAGTGAATTAACAAAGGAATGGAAGACCAAATGTCACAGGTTTTCCCTGAGAAGTGGGAGCTAAACATTGGGTATTCATGGGCATAAAGATAGGAACAGTAGACACTGGTAGTTACTAAAATAGGGAAGGATGGAGACGGGTGATAGTCAAAATACTAATTAATATGCTACTTTATCTGTAAATTACAAGCTGCATATTTTATGGTATATAACATCTATTTGTGTGTTTGCTTTTTAATCTTAATTATACTGTCATATTCCATTTTTCACTCTAGAACTTCCAGGATAGAGTACTGCATGCAAGAGGTACAAAAACAAATATCTGCTTAATGAATTAATAATTTCCTTCAATGGATCCTCAAATATAAATTTGAATCAACCAGTAATTATCATGAAGTTTCTCAAATATTATCAGGCCACATAAATAATTGAAGAAGTCTACATCACAAAGAGTTTCTGCTATCATTATGCAAAGCCTCTCCCCGCAATGATGAAATTACATCTTTTAGATCAACCATGGAGAAACTCAAATATTAGCAAACTCATGAGATGTGTTTCTGTTTTCACCTCAGAACTCAATTTAGCTGTGTCAATATGGTCTTTGCTGACTCATAAAGCCATTACTTGACGCCATTTGCAAGGCTGGTCATTCTATTTTGCAAAATACTTGTGAAATACAGGCTGCTTTCATGCAAAGGGTGTTAATAAGAGCAGAAGTCTTCATCTAAGACAACCAGTTTTAGTCCTTAACACTAATAGCATAAGCAGATGGTTAATAAATTTGTTAATTGTTTTTCCATTCTTTGGAGCTCTATGTGATCTCTAGTTGTTAAAGATACTCTAATTAAGGGGAAAAATGAATGGCCAATTTTCAATATTTATCTTCTTTTTGTTTCTTTTCTTGTCTTTTTTTCCTATAGTGAACCAAAAATATGAAGGAAGGAAAGAAGGAAGAAAAGGAAGGAAGGGAGGGAGGGAAGGAGGGAGGGAGGGAAGAGAAAGGAAGAAAAAGAGAAAACTGGGGCATAATTTCTTAACATTTTTTTCTTTTTTGAAACAGGGTCTTATTCTGTTACCCGGCAGGGTGCAGTGGCATAATCTCAACTCACTGCAGGCTCAACTTGCTGGACTCAAGCTATCCTCCTGCCTCAGCCTCTCAAGTAGCTGGAAATACAGGTGTGTATCACCACATCTTGCTGATTTATGTATTTTTGTACAGACTGGGTCTCACCACATTGCCTAGGCTGGTCTTGAACTCCTGGGCTGAAGTGATCTGCCAGCCTTGGCCTCCCAAAGAGCTGGTAATACATGCAAGAGCTACCAAGCCCAGTCAGGCTAAATTTAACAGGCTAAATCTAACTCTCAAAAAGTTAGACTCTCTTCTGCACCACAAATAACGAGGTATTTTGTTAGTCTTTCCCACTAAGTAAATAACACATTCATTGTTTGACACAAAGCAAAAACCTTGAAGTCATTCATGTGTCAGCATGAAATCCCCAAAACACCCCAGACCCACTAAAATGCCCAGATGCTGTCATTTCACCCAAGCTGCTATCATGTCTTACAGGAGTTCTCGGTGGTCACAGCAGAGCTACTTTCAAGCAGCTCCAGCAATTATCAGCATTAAACTGTTATGAATCCCCTGCTTAATGGGGCTCACCATAGAACGCAGGATGTAAACTAAGCTCCACTTTGGAGTCCATGAGGACTATGTGACTGGCTTCTTTCCTACTTTTCACCCTAAGTCTAACCATGCTTCCTTCACTGTGATCCTGCAACACTGACCTTCTCTCTTTCCTGAAACCATAATGCTAATGCATACCTCGGGGCCTCTTATGTTCCAGCCACCAGCTGGACATCACAACCCTTAGATCCTCCTGGGATAGCATCTCCTTACCACTGAGTTTCAGGTACCATCTTCAATGAGTTATTAACCTAAATTTCCCCTATGAAATGTCACCTTGTCTCTCCTTACCTGCATTTATTTTCTTTAACTACATTCAACCTATCTAAAACAGGCTTGATCACATACTTGTCTGTTCATCTCTTGCTAGATAACTCCACATTCAGTAAAATATGATATCTGTGAAAGTATATATGTCGTCTGTTTTCTCATCATTGTGTCCTATGGCCTGGAAGGATGCTTAGAGCTTGGGTAGGGACATGCAGTGAATAATCGTTGAAATAATTATTTGTTTTACACTAGACTCCCTTTAATTGTCATTGTGCCCATTTGTGTGCATAAAACATTATCTGAATACACATACAAAACATAGTATCACTATTATAAATCAATTGAATGTGTATTGAAACATCTTCTAGGAAATGTAAGTGAATGCTGTTTGATTCTTCAGGCTTTCCTCATGCAAGGGCTAAGGGAAAACTTCTCTGAAGTTTTGCTGGATAATCAGCTCTCAAAAGGCAGATTAATTGCAAGAAAGATATGCAAATTTTATTAACATGTAAATGGGTTTGTTCAGAATGAAAACACAATGACACAGGGAAACTGTCCATTTTTATCCTTAGGTTCAATGAAGTATGGGCAGCTATACAGAAATAGGATTGGATAAAAGGGCCTGATCTTATGCTAATGAACTGATTGGGGAAACCTAGCTAGGACTCTCTGTCTAGACTCTTCTTGGGATCTCTGAGGACCTCTACCCTTCTTCTTTTAGGTGTGGGGCAGGACTCTCTCTGGAACAGGGTCTTGGGACCTACATTCAGGCAAGGTACATCAGGTCATTTCTTCATGGCCAGTTTTACACCAAAAGGTTGGTGTTAGTAGACTCATTTGTTTTAGGTTTTATGGCTGGCTTTGGGGAAAAGGGATTCTGGTTTCCAGAGCATGCCTTGAGGAAGAGGATTAAGGTTTCAGTGGCACCTCAGAAGAGAATGGAACTGAGAGACAGGAGGACAGGAAAAGGTAAGAGAAAAACTTTTGCTTTTGAGGTTGTTGCTGAGGCCTGTGTGTGGGGGTATGGTTTGCTGGGTCCCAGACACTCATTAAGCGGTTAGTCTCTTCATGTAAACCATTGTCATGTTGTAGCCTAAATCATGGTGGAGCAAAGTAATTAATCAATCACTCAACCTAAGTTGCAATCATCATTTCCCTTCTAAGTTAAATTGCATTTCAAGATTTTCTTTTAGAGGTAATCTATTATAGATACATGCACTTGTATGTTTATTGAAGTTCTACTCACAGCAGTAAACACATGGAGTCAACCCAGGTTCCCATCACTTGCAGATTAGATTAAAAAAACTGTAGTGCATATGGACCATGGAACACTACATAGTCACAAAAAATAACAACATCATGTCCTTTGAAGCAACATGGTTGCAGCTAGACGTCTTTATCCTAAGTGAATTAACAAAGGAATGGAAGACCAAATGTCACAGGTTTTCCCTGAGAAGTGGAGCTAAACATTGGGTATTCATGGGCATAAAGATAGGAACAGTAGACACTGGTAGTTACTAAAATAGGGAAGGATGGAGCGGGTGATAGTCAAAATACTAATTAATATGCTACTTTATCTGTAAATTACAAGCTGCATATTTTATGGTATATAACATCTATTTGTGTGTTTGCTTTTTAATCTTAATTATACTGTCATATTCCATTTTTCACTCTAGAACTTCCAGGATAGAGTACTGCATGCAAGAGGTACAAAAACAAATATCTGCTTAATGAATTAATAATTTCCTTCAATGGATCCTCAAATATAAATTTGAATCAACCAGTAATTATCATGAAGTTTCTCAAATATTATCAGGCCACATAAATAATTGAAGAAGTCTACATCACAAAGAGTTTCTGCTATCATTATGCAAAGCCTCTCCCCGCAATGATGAAATTACATCTTTTAGATCAACCATGGAGAAACTCAAATATTAGCAAACTCATGAGATGTGTTTCTGTTTTCACCTCAGAACTCAATTTAGCTGTGTCAATATGGTCTTTGCTGACTCATAAAGCCATTACTTGACGCCATTTGCAAGGCTGGTCATTCTATTTTGCAAAATACTTGTGAAATACAGGCTGCTTTCATGCAAAGGCATTAATAAGAGCAGAAGTCTTCATCTAAGACAACCAGTTTTAGTCCTTAACACTAATAGCATAAGCAGATGGTTAATAAATTTGTTAATTGTTTTTCCATTCTTTGGAGCTCTATGTGATCTCTAGTTGTTAAAGATACTCTAATTAAGGGGAAAAATGAATGGCCAATTTTCAATATTTATCTTCTTTTTGTTTCTTTTCTTGTCTTTTTCCTATAGTGAACCAAAAATATGAAGGAAGGAAGAAGGAAGGAAGGAAGGAAGGAAGGAGGAGGGAAGAGAAAGGAAGAAAAGAGAAAACTGGGGCATAATTTCTTAACATTTTTTTTCTTTTTTGAAACAGGGTCTCACTTTTGTCACCCAGACTGGAGTGCAGTGGCATAATCTCAACTCACTGCAGGCTCAACTTGCTGGACTCAAGCTATCCTCCTGCCTCAGCCTCTCAAGTAGCTGGAAATACAGGTGTGTATCACCACATCTTGCTGATTTATGTATTTTTTTGTACAGACTGGGTCTCACCACATTGCCTAGGCTGGTCTTGAACTCCTGGGCTGAAGTGATCTGCCAGCCTTGGCCTCCCAAAGAGCTGGTAATACATGCAAGAGCTACCAAGCCCAGTCAGGCTAAATTTAACAGGCTAAATCTAACTCTCAAAAAAGAGTTAGACTCTCTTCTGCACCACAAATAAACGAGGTATTTTGTTAGTCTTTCCCACTAAGTAAATAACACATTCATTGTTTGACACAAAGCAAAAAACCTTGAAGTCATTCATGTGTCAGCATGAAATCCCCAAAACACCCCAGACCCACTAAAATGCCCAGATGCTGTCATTTCACCCAAGCTGCTATCATGTCTTACAGGGAGTTCTCGGTAGTCACAGCAGAGCTACTTTCAAGCAGCTCCAGCAATTATCAGCATTAAACTGTTATGAATCCCCTGCTTAATGGGGCTCACCATAGAACGCAGGATGTAAACTAAGCTCCACTTTGGAGTCCATGAGGACTATGTGACTGGCTTCTTTCCTACTTTTCACCCTAAGTCTAACCATGCTTCCTTCACTGTGATCCTGCAACACTGACCTTCTCTCTTTCCTGAAACCATAATGCTAATGCATACCTCAGGGCCTCTTATGTTCCAGCCACCAGCTGGACATCACAACCATAGATCCTCCTGGGATAGCATCTCCTTACCACTGAGTTTCAGGTACCATCTTCAATGACTTCTTGAAAATTTCCCTAGGAAATTTCGCCTTCTCTCTCCTTACCTCTCTCCTTACCTGCAATCAGGCTGGAGTGCAGTGGCACAATCTTGGCTCACTGCAACCTCCAACTCCCTGGTTCAAGTAATTCTCCTGCCTCAGCCTCTCAAGTAGCTGGAAATACAGGTGTGTATCACCACATCTTGCTGATTTATGTATTTTTTGTACAGACTGGGTCTCACCACATTGCCTAGGCTGGTCTTGAACTCCTGGGCTGAAGTGATCCACCAGCCTTGGCCTCCCAAAGTGCTTGGATTACAGGTGTGAGCCACCGCACCCGGCTGGTTTATTTTTCTTTAAATACATTCAGCCAAAGAGACTTGATCACATACTTGTCTGTTCATCTCTTGCTAGATAACTCCACATTCAGTAAAATATGATCTGTGAAACTGGAGACGTCCTCTGTTTTCTCATCATTGTGTCCTATGGCCTGGAAGGATGCTTAGAGCTTGGGTAGGGACATGCAGTGAATAATCGTTGAAATAATTATTTGTTTTACACTAGACTCCTTTAATTGTCATTGTGCCCATTTGTGTGCATAAAACATTATCTGAATACATACAAAACATAGTATCACTATTATAAATCAATTGAATGTGTATTGAAACATCTTCTAGGAAATGTAAGTGAATGCTGTTTGATTCTTCAGGCTTTCCTCATGCAAGGGCTAAGGGAAAACTTCTCTGAAGTTTTGCTGGATAATCAGCTCTCAAAAGGCAGATTAATTGCAAGAAAGATATGCAAATTTTATTAACATGTAAATGGGTTTGTTCAGAATGAAAACACAATGACACAGGGAAACTGTCCATTTTTATCCTTAGGTTCAATGAAGTATGGGCAGCTATACAGAAATAGGATTGGATAAAAAGGGCCTGATCTTATGCTAATGAACTGATTGGGGAAACCCAGCTAGGACTCTCTGTCTAGACTCTTCTTGGGATCTCTGAGGACCTCTACCCTTCTTTTAGGTGTGGGGGCAGGACTCTCTCTGGAACAGGGGTCTTGGGACCTACATTCAGGCAAGGTACATCAGGTCATTTCTTCATGGCCAGTTTTTACACCAAAAGGTTGGTGTTAGTAGACTCATTTGTTTAGGTTTTATGGCTGGCTTTGGGGAAAAGGGATTCTGGTTTCCAGAGCATGCCTTGAGGAAGAGGGATTAAGGTTTCAGTGGCACCTCAGAAGAGAATGGAACTGAGAGACAGGAGGACAGGAAAAGGTAAGAGAAAAACTTTTGCTTTTGAGGTTGTTGCTGAGGCCTGTGTGTAGGGGTATGGTTTGCTGAGTCCCAGACACTCATTAAGCGGTTAGTCTCTTCATGTAAACCATTGTCATGTTGTAGCCTAAATCATGGTGGAGCAAAGTAATTAATCAATCACTCAACCTAAGTTGCAATCATCATTTTCCCCTTCTAAGTTAAATTGCATTTCAAGATTTGCTTTTTAAAAATGGTACATAGGATTTCATTAAAACAAAACTTTTTTACCAGTTGGCTGTAATTTGAACTTCCCTCATTAGAATTGATACTAGATAGTTGCATCACACTGACATCTAAATGTCTAAAAAGGTAAAAGATATAGGATTGTATTCCCTGAGTGTGCAGTTACTGGGAACATAAATTGCTTAAGGTATTACAGAGATTCCTTTGTGGTGGAAATCAATGTAGTTGCAATTTTTTTCAATGACTATTCTATCCACTAAGGTGTCAAATCTCTTTTTATTCTCTGCATGCTACAAGTAAGTGGAGCAGGCCTGGTGGGATTCCTTGACTTACGATGGGCAGGTAGTGACCGGTTCAGTCTCACATACCCCGTAGAAAACGTCAGCCTAGAGGTGGTTCAATGACTAATTTAACCTCACACCTAATTGTTTTAATGGTGTATCAACCACAGCCCCTTAAAACGCCCGTGTCAAATGAAAATCTACAGCTTCAGATTGAATTTAATTAATTTATATAGCTTTCATTTTTCCTTAATGAACACGCCTCCATGAGGCCCGAATACTTATGAGTGTACATAAATCGCTGTTCCAATTTTCTCTGTCCACAAAAAGTAAAGACAAGCAAAACAAAGAAAAACATCATTACTCAGCTATTAATGAAAGGTAATGCTGTCTTTTTTTCTTTGTTGTTGTTGTTGTTGGTTTTTGTTTTTTTTTTTTTTGAGGCGGAGTCTCGCGCTGTCGCCCAGGCTGGAGTGCAGTGGCCGGATCTCAGCTCACTGCAAGCTCCGCCTCCCGGGTTCTCGTCATTCTCCTGCCTCAGCCTCCCGAGTAGCTGGGACTACAGGCGCCCGCCACCTCGCCCGGCTAGGTTTTTTGTATTCTTAGGAGAGACGGGGTCTCACCGTGTTATCTAGGATGGTCTCGATCTGCTGACCTTGTGATCCGCCCGCCTTGGCCTGCCAAAGAGCCAGGATTACAGGCGTGAGTCACCGTACCCGACCTCTTTTTGACTCTTTAATAACAGCCATTTTAACTGCTGTGAGATGGTTTCTCTTTGTGGTTTTTATTTGCATTCTTCTAATGATCAGTGATATCAAACTTTCTTTTCATATACTTGTTGGCCATATATATGTCCTTTTTAGAAAAGTGCGTGTTCCTGTCGTTAGTCTACTTTTTAGTCGGATTGTTTGATTCTTTCCTGTCAATTTGTTTAAGTTCCCTATAGATGCTTTACTTTTTAAAAATCACTAAGTTATAGCATGTTATAGGGAGCAAAGGTGGTTTACTTTATTACATTGACGTTTAGGTATTACGGGTTGCTCTCTGGGGTCAATGTTATCCTTTCCGAGGAGAGAGAGCATCAAGAAAAATAACTAATGGATACTAGTCTTAGGAACTGATTGATAAAGTAATCTATATAACAAACCCCCAAGACAAATGATTACCTATGTCATGAACCTGAACATTTAGCCCTAAACTTAAAATAACTGTTTTTAAAAGAAAATATGTGGCTGGGCATGGTAGCTCATGCCTGTAATCCCAGCACTTTGGCAGGTCGAGGCGTACGTATCATGAGGTCAGCAGATTGAGACCCATCCCGGCTAACACGGCGAAACGCTGTCTCTACTGAAAACACAAAACAAACATTAGCCGGGTGTGGAGGCGGGCACTTGCAGTCCCAGTTATTCGGGAGGCTGAGGCAGGAGAACGGTGTGAACCCAGGAGGCGGAGCTTGCAGTGAGCGGAGATGGCGCCAGAGATGGCGCCACTGGACTCCAGCCTGGGCGCCAGAGCCAGACTCCGTCTAAAAAAAAAAAAAAAAAAGGGCCGGGCGCGGTGGCTCAAGCCTGTAATCCCAGCACTTTGGGAGGCCCAGACGGGTGGATCACGAGGTCAGGAGATCGAGACCATCCTGGCTAACACGGTGAAACCCCGTCTCTACTAAAAACTACAAAAAACTAGCCGGGCGAGGTGGCGGGCGCCTGTAGTCCCAGCTACTCGGGACGCTGAGGCAGGAGAATGGTGTGAACCCGGGAGGCGGAGCTTGCAGTGAGCCGAGATCCGGTCACTGCACTCCAGCCAGGGTGACAGAGCAAGACTCTGTCTCAAAAAAAAAAAAAGAAAAGACAAAGAAAAAGAAATGTGCAAAGTTGTTGCCTGCTGTGCTACTTGTCATAACTGATGAGTGAAGGTACTTTAGTATTTTTCTATAGAAATGAAATGATTAAACGTTACATCCTCATAATATAGAATTGCTTAAGGCAATTAAAATAAATGAATTAGAATCCATATGTATTAACATGAAAATAAATAGTAAAATATCTTGTGAGGAAAAAAAAATCTTTGAATGGAAAAAAAAAAGTTTGTAAAAAGGTTGGAGACATTATATTTTTGTTAATGTTATGTTTTAACTTTAAGGGCATCCGTCCACTATCTGCCATGAAAGATGAAACACTTTCTACCGATGCCTTCCTGGCACCTACACTCTCTCCAGCTTACCAGTTTTGTTGGTTATATTGTCATTTTGAAAAAGCAAAATCTGTAACAGTTAAATCCAGTTTCCAAAATTTCTTTCATAATTTTATCTTGGAACTGAATTGGGATGGATTTGTTTCACAGCAGCACTCATGAGATCAAGCCTTGTCAATTTTAGAGTGATTTTCCTATAATCTGTTTGAATGGATTTCAAGAGTAAGTAGTAGCCCTTCTTCAAGAAGAAACACTGGTTGCTCTCCGATGTCTCCATACTTCAAGGACAATTCTGAAGAATATATCATATCAACCTTTATAGCCATTGTTCCATTCTATCCTGACATAGAATATCTAGGCCAACCTACTTTTTCTCCATGTTCTTCAGGACTTCCTTTTCTTCCTTAATGCCCTTGTGTTTGTTTTTAATCTTTGGTAATACCCTTAAGTGATGGTCTAATGAGAAATTTATTGTGTAGCAGTTTTTCTGAAAACCAACTTTGAACCACTAGAGTGAAGTCCTGATTTATTCTTAAAAATGTCTCTTCTGTTACATCTTTAATTTTTCCTTCTGTTCTAGTCTTCACAAATGTCCAATAATCATCTGGAAAAAAGTTCAACATCATTGCTTATTAGAGAAATGCAAATCAAACCCACCATAAGATACCATGTGACACCAGTCAGAATGACTATGATTAAATGTCAAAAAAAAAAAATTAGCAGATGCTGGCAAGGTTACAGAGAAAAGGGAACACTTACGCACTGTTAGGAGTGTAAATTAGTTCAACCATGTGGAAATCAGTATGGTGATTCCTGAAAGAGCTAAAAACAGAACTACCATGTAACCCAGAAATCCAATTACTGGGTATATACTCAAATGAATATAAATCCTCCCATAAAGATACACATATGTGCATGTTCATTGCAGCATTATTCACAAGGGGAAATACATGAAATCCACCTAAATGCCCATCAGTGTGGACTGGATAAAGAAAACATGGTACACCATGGAATACTTTGCAGCCATAAATAGGAATGAGATCATGTCCTTTGCAGGAACAAGAATGGAGAAGGAAGCCGTTATCTTTAGCAAACTAATGCAGCAACAGAAAATCAAAGTTTTAAAAAAGGGAATGTCAATTATATAAATATTGAATCCTCTTTGTTTTTCATTGCTATCAAATCCAGTGCTAAACATGCATATCTTTCTTTGTGTCATTTGGAGCAATTTTCTAAAATCTATCCATTGTGTTTCTGGCAGTTTTTCAGTCTTTTAAATTTTATTTTACTGTAGTCCAAATAAGCATTGTCAACCTCTTTGTTCTTATTTTTTCTGTATTATGAGCTTTCCCAACTTAATTTAAATCAAGTGATCTGTGACTTCTGTTGTTTTGTAATCTCTTCTTTTTTTCTGAAAGGTATGTACTTATTTCAACTCATGTTGAAAGCAGAATAGTGTGTTGAAAATGTATTGTAGAGTATAAAGAATGATACTGGAAGAATTTTCTGAAATCAATATTTGCTTATGTAAACACTATTTCTCTGTTTTTTGTTTGTTTTTTTTTGTTTGTTTGTTTTGCTTTTGTTTGCATGTTTCTCTTTCCATGCTCCCCACATTCCTTCCTTGCAATTATTAAGCAAGAGTTTTCTGGTGGGTATTTTGACTTTTATTCTCTTAGAATAGATCATTGGCAATGCACAAAAACTAAAATTGAAGTGATCTGTTCTATAGCTGTCATTTTAGTTTTTTACTTTAAACTCCTTCTTGTCAAATCCATTATTGTTTGTCCTGGGTTCCTTTTTCTTAGATTGAATCGTTTAGATAGCTGGTATAGATGATTGCAAAACCCCTGTATTAGTCTGTTGCTGACAAAGACATACCTGAGACTAGGTAATTTATAAAGAAAAAGATGTTTAATGGACTTACAGTTCTACATGGATTGGGAGGCCTCACAATCATGGCAGAAGGTGAGAAACACATTGCTGTGGCAAGACAGACTGAGAGCCAAGTGAAAGAGGTTTCACCTTAAAAAGTCAAAAGATCTCATGAGACTTATTTACTTCTATGAAAACAATCTGGGGAAACTGTCCGCATGATTCAATTATTTCCCACCAGGTCCCTCCCACAACACATGGGAATTATGGGAGATACAATTCAGGATGAGAGTTGGGTAGGGACACAGCCAAACATATCATCCATATCCCATTGTTTCTCTGTGGTTGTATTTATAATTTTGTGATGACTTCCTCCCCAACTTAAATTGCTTAACCTTAGACAGCCTTGTAGAATTGGACATCTAAGTCTTATGAAAATAATGGGGGTGACAGTTTGTTTTTATTTTTATTTATTATTATTATTATTATTACTATTTTGACACAGAGTCTCACTCTGTTGCCCAAGCTGGAGTGCAGCGGTGTGATCTTGGCTCACTGAAACCTCCACCGGCCGGGTTCAAGTGATTTTCCTGCCTCAGTCTTCCAAGTAGCTGGGACTACAGGTGCGTGCCACCCATACCTGGCTAATATTTTGTATCTTTAGTAGAGACAGGTCTTCACCATGTTAGCTGGGATGGTCTCAATCTCCTGACCTGGTGATCCGCCCAACTTCACCTCCCAACGTGCTGGAATTATAGGTGTGCGCTAGTGTGCCTGGCCTGGGGGCAACAGTTTTTTTAAAAATTCAGATTTTTTTCTCATTTTTATTCTCATTGATATGATTGTATTCTGAACCTCCCATAAGCATCTCTGGAAAGATGAGGCAGAGGGGAGTTTACAGTCAGCTTTCAACATTCAAAACAGGATTCTGAAGCAAGCAATATCATCTTGATATATAGGCTTCGTCAAGAAAAAGGATTTACGGTCATCCATTTGCATTTCTATCTAATTACTGGCTATTACTCTCAGATCTCGAACATTTTTTTTCTGGGCACTATTTATTCTGATGGAAGACAGGCTATCATTATCTACTCCTTCTTGAGTAGACTTCAGAATTAGCCAGAAAGTGTCTTGGTGAGTGGTTTGAACTTGTCATCATTTCTTGCTTTCGTTGAAGATGAAATTTTCTTCCACTTATTTTATTGAGAAAGAGATTGAAGTTAAAAATGGCTTTCAACATTTAACAGAAATACTGGATAGTTTTCATTTAAGTTATTCTTCTTAGAAGAAATTTCTTTAAACACTTTACTTTTTGCACCTAGGGATCATTTTAAAGTCTTTCAAACATTTATTCAAGAAATATTCTCAAGTGCCAGCTATAAGACTGTGATTAAGCTAAGTGCTGAATATGTATCAGTGAATAAATGAACATAGCCACCCTATGTCACAAAGAGAATAGTCCCCAAGATAAACAAAAATAGAGCAAATAATATAGGTCTTTATGCTAAGTAGGAGAGGATGGTGTCTGGGGAGTGGTTGCTATGGAAGATTCATGGGCAAGATGTCTTTTCAGTAAATTCATTCAATCTTAATTTGAATGGCATATCCCACTCATATTATAATATCCCTATTTCTAGCAGAATTAGATTTGTAAGCAAATTTGCCATTGTAGGCATAAAATATATTTCTTCATTTGAACTATGATTGATTTCTTCTTGAAACAGAATAAGCCAATCTCTGAAGACTGAACACCAGCTTCATTCAGTTCCCTTCTCTCTTCTTCTCTCCATTGCAGACTAATTTTCAAGTTACTGTCCTCTCTTATTTTAGATCTGATATATGTCATTACTTTGGAATCATTTTTTTATATAGTTGGTTTTACTCAATGGAATTCCTGCTTTATAGGCAATTCTTTATTAATGGGCTTTATATCATTTTATTGAAGCCATGGTCTTCAGTTTGGGAGAAGGAGCGAGTCATCTTCCAGACATTTTTTCCCCCCGTTTAGGTCTTAGAAACTGACATGATTTGTCAAGAATAAGTAATTAAAATTGATTTGAGTTACTTAATAGTCATGTAAGCACCAATGTTTTCTGTTAGAAAATTAGGTAATTAAGGTGACTGTTGATCATTATGGATGACAATATAAATGCATACTTTTAAAAGGATGAGCTCTCAATTTTTCATCCATGTGGTTAGTCAGTTAAACTGGAATCTTGTCTACTGATAAATTATGCTTGGATAATACAGAAATAAACATATTGCATTGTTGGGCAAATTGAATAGATGTTGAGTTTGAATTATTAAATTGAAAGAAAGCATTCTAACTAAAGAAAATGACCACTCTTTCAATTACTCAGGCATCTCCAAAAAATACGGAGAAAACAAAATAGGATGTGGTTATTAGGACAGAGTTATTATTGGATCTGGCATAGATTCAGCAGAAGAAAACAGTGCAATTTAAAAGCTATCATAACTCCAAAGTTTGAAATTTACCCTAAAAAAATCATCAGATTAACCAAAAGATTATGTCTGAAAATGTTTATTACAATTGTGTTGCATGGTTCTCCAGGCTGTATAGAAAGCATGGTGCTAAGATCTGCTCCATTTCTGGGGAGGCTTCCTGAAACTAACAATCATGGCAGAAGATGAAGGGGAAGCAGCCCCATGTTATATGGCTAGAGCATAAGAGAAGAGGCAGAGAGATACCACATATTTTTAAACAACGAGATCTCACAATAATTCACCATCACAAGGATAGTATCAATGGGAAAATGCATCCCCATGTCCAATGACTTTCCACCAGGTCCCAATTCCCATTCGACTTTATAATTCAACATGAGATTTGGGTGGTGACAGAGATCCAAACCATGTCAGAGACTGAGAAAGATGAAAATCTTCGTTATTTTGAGCAGATGAGTAAAATAACTTGATAGATATACTTCCCTAGGATCACAGCTGACGTCCTCTATTGTGCCTGTAGTACTTTTGGGACAAAGTTGACACTTTCTTTTTTTAAGATGGGGTCTCTCTCTGTCACCCAGACTAGAGTGCAGTGATGTGATCTTGACTCACTGCAACATCTGCCTCCCAGGTTCAAGCAATTCACCTGACTCATTCTCCCAAGTAGCAGGGACTATAGGTACATGCCACCATGTCTCACTCCATTCTTCTTAATATACTTACCTGATATATTCATCTGTCACAGCCACCAAGTATATGTTCAAGCCTTTTTCGTACTATTTGTAATTACCTCAGTGCACCATGTAGTTTACTTCACTGTGTTTCTGTGCACCCTATTTTGTCTGACTCAAAAGTTATTTCTTCCACTCTTTGACTAGTCAATTCTGACTTGTGCATTTAAACAACCAATTTAGGGTTGCATTCTCTATCCTGGCACTACCTGGATTTTATGTTAGCATCTTTTAATTTGCCACCTCTTGCTCCAGATGGGGTGCACTCAGAGTACCAAAACTCTTCTCAGAGAAGCTTGTAATCATTGATGAATTTAAAGGAGGAAGATATAGAGAAGAAAGTCCATACACATTAGAAAAAGTGCCAAACAGAGTACACAATGGGGAAAAGGGCAAATCGTTACAAAATGACAAAAAAGGAGATTTTAGAGCAAAGCCCCTTCTTAACATAGCAAGTAAGACAGACATTTCTATTTCTTCATCTTATTCCACTCTCTTGCTATCCTACAGCCACCTGGTTCAAGTTGCAGATATCATGAAATGGGGCTGCGTCATTTAGTAGGAAACAAGACTGTGTAACGTAGGATTACCAGGTTTCTCAGAGATGTTTTGCTGAACTTTTTTTTTAAGGATGTGGAAGGAGCTTTCAATATTTTCATATATATCTTGTCTCCACTGGAAAGAGTCCTTGTTCTCAGTTTACTTGGGATGTACCACACCTTCTCTTTGGAAAAGTCTTAGATTCTGATACTAGAGAGCTTGGGAGATTGACAGATTTCTGTGTCTAAGGTTCTATGCCTAAATGGGAAAACTGTCTTCTGTGCTGCACAGTCCAGTTCAACGGAAATGAAGACTGTGATTAGAGAACATTGGAGGAATAAGAGAGTATATTGGGCAGGGTCTTACATTAGGTGCACTGTTTTTTTGTATGCTTCATAGGCAATTCCTATACACAGGCTCCCAATTATAGATTATGAAGATCAGTTAACCCACACACCCAGAGATGATCCAACAAGATGATGGAGTATTCTAGATGGATCTCTTGGTGTACACATTGATTTTCTTCTATTAAGAAAACACTACAAAATATGGCTGAGTTAAAATGAATTGTAACAGCAAATAAAATCACCTTCAAAGATTGTCTAAAATGTTGCATGATTTATTTACATAAAGACTTTTTATTTCAACCTTTATTTTAGGTGTAGATGGTACATGTTCAGGTTCATTGCCTGGGTATATCATGTGATACTGAAGTTTGAGGTACAGTTGATGCTGTCACCTAAGTTCTGAGCATAGTACCTGATACTTAGCTTTTCAACCCTTGCCTCTGTTATCCCTAGCTCTTCTAGTAACCTCAAATATCTATTGTTCTATTCCCAATGTTTAGCTCTGACTTAGAAATTAGAACATGTGGTATTTAGGTTTTCACTTATCCTAAGTAAATTAACACAGGAAGAAAAACCCAGGTATTTTGATTCAAGCAGTTCTCAGGTATTTGGGTTTTTTCATTCTGTGTTAATTCACTTTGGATAACAGTCTCCAGTTGCATCCACGTTGCTGCAAAAGACATGAATTTATTCTTTTTCACATCTGTGTATTATTCCATGGCGTATATGCACATTTTCTTATCCAGTCCACAGTTGATGGGCACTTTGGTTCATTCCATTATTTTGCTATTATAAATAGTGCTATGATAAATATACAAGTTTAGGTGTCTTTTGGTACAAAGATTTATGTCTCTATGTAAAATTTTTTATTTAATGAACTTATTTTTTAAGGAAGTTTTAGTTTCACAGTAAATTTGAGGGGAAAGTGCAGGCGATTCACACATAGCCTCTGTCTCGAACAACAAACCACCTCTTTGAGAACATAAAACCTCCACCACACCCTTCAAAAATGTAAGCAGTCATGCTTTTCAGTTATTATTTTGGATTAAAGATGCCATTGCCATTTCCTGGGAGCCTCCTTTCCTTGTTTGGCTCAACATTTTTAATATATTTTATTTTTAAAAGCAATTTTAAGGTCACAGCAAAATTAAGTAAAAGGTATAGAGTTTCTATGTGCCTCTGCCCACCCCCCCCACACACAGCTTCCCCCACTCTCAACATGCCATTTCATAGCGGTGCATTTGTGACAACTTGATGAACCTACTTTGACACATCACTGTCACCCGAACTCCATAGTTCACATTATGGTTTACTCTTGGTGTTGTTCATTCTAGAGGTTTGAACAAATGTATAATAACGTGAATCCATCATTATATTAGGCTGGTACAAAAGTAATTATGGGTTTTGCCAATACTTTTGTACCAATACTTTTGCACCAACCTAATAGTATCACACAGTATAGTTTCCTTGCCTTAAAAAGTCCTGTATTCTTCACCTATGAAACCGTCACTTATTATCTGAATTATAACTCTAGCCATCCTTGTGGATATGAAGAGGTGTCTGTTTATAAATGACAGATTATTTAGAGGCTAACACTTGGTTTTATGTCCAAGCAATTGGACAAGGCTGGCTGTTCATGAGG
The DNA here is from genome assembly GCA_023783455.1 of Erythrocebus patas. Taxonomy (NCBI): domain Eukaryota; kingdom Metazoa; phylum Chordata; class Mammalia; order Primates; family Cercopithecidae; genus Erythrocebus; species Erythrocebus patas. The sequence goes on along the minus strand of JAKFHT010003857.1, from coordinate 266,408 downwards.
ACAATGAAATGAATCCATTTAGCTGTGCAGTGAAGAGGGTATGTGCAAACAAACAGATAAGAAAACAAGATACACCCAGACATTACCACCCACATTTCAAACTATTCTCCTTGGCCAACTATCTCATAATGTATCCTTGTCTTACATTGCCTGACTGAAAGACAGCATGGATGATCCTTTGTAAATTTATAGACATTGTTATGCTTCCAAATTCATACCCTGCAACATTAGGTGAAGAGCAGCAGTTGTATCCTGGATAGCAAGAACATTTTGTTTGCTTTTGCTGATGGTTTAGACATATGTTGAGAAACAGAACCATCCTTCATCTCTTTGGCAGTGTCTGATTAATAAAAAATTCCTGATAGTTCTGTTTTCTAAAGTGAATTTGTGTTATAAAGTGATTCAGACTGAAAATGAGAACAGTTTTGGAAATATCCATGCAATTCAGCATTCCAAATTAATTTGGGATATAGATCAGCACCATGAAATACATGCATTTTCAAAGATATTAAGACTCTACTATAATTTAGCATAACTTTCTCTTATTCTTTCTCAGGGCTTTCATATGATGAATATCTCAACTCCCCTAATACAGCTACCATCAAGAGACAAACTTGAATTCCAGATATTTATAATTTTCCTCATCCTTTCCCTGGAATAATTGTATAGGGGAATAATGTAGTGGATCTAAGAGTTTAAACATAGTTAACGACTATGATTTCAGCTGTTAATATTGAAGATATTATTGATGATGATAGTGGTGATGATGATGATGACAATAAAGACAGAGTTTGTCAGAGCATTGAGTCCTTCCCAGCTATCTTCAACACTTGGTCATCAGGGTTTTTACTTTGGAGGCAGTAGTGACATTGGATAATTTTACCAGCATCTGACTCACCAGGACAAGCACTGTCTCTTGCCTACCCACTATCTGTATCTCCTTCTTTTCCAATAAATAGATATCAAGCTCACTTAGAACACTGTAATCAGACTGTTTAAACCCATCAATGCCCCTGGATTCCCTTGCTGCTTTGGGTGGCTGGGACTGCATGCTCTGTGATCTAAAAAGACAAAGATTTACTTGAAAGAACTTCACTCCTTTGCTCGTTCTCCTTTTCTTCTTGATTAGCGAACTTGAAACATAGAGTTGTTGCACTAATTTGTAACTACAAGGCTATGTAATGCGTGAAGCTCAAAGCCTGGAGCCTAGGGATGTGGTGGCTTCATCCTTAGGAAAAGAGGGGATGAGTCTAGCTACGTAAGGGTATCATTGAGCCATCACACCAACTCACTGCTCAGTGCTAAAGCTAGAGTAATGTTGCTTTTCTGTTATATGAATCTGAATGAAATTTTCTCTGATACACCCTGCCAGCTGCAGGGATTTGTGAATTATTTTATAACTCAGGACATTGAAATAGCCCACATTTTTCATTGTGATATTCAGAAATAATTGAACATTTTTAAGAGATGCATAATGAAAATGGAATTGCCCAATCACTCTAGACTTCCAACATTAGGTGCCAGGTAGGTGGTAGATTCCCTATACAGCTAGGGAACTGGGAATGGTGAAACATAGATGAAAATAAAGGACTCACATGTGGACATAATGAGTTGTGACACACATACTTGCAGAAATCAAGGAGGAAGTGGAGCTCAGAAAATGGATCTGAGGAGAAGTCAATGCATATATATATAATCAGCAAGGTGATGAGGTTCAGTTCAGATTAGCCTTGGAGACTGTGAAGAGAGCTGAGTGTACCCACTACACAACCTCAGGAAGTCCAGCACTTAGAAACTGATTAGAGGAGGACCCAGTAGAAAGAGGATGAGGATAACACTGAGAAGTAGAAGGAAAACCGGAAGAAGTTACCAAAGCCAAGAGAGAAGCACTCTAGGAAGAGATCCCATTCAGCTCCAATCAAATGATGCTTAAATGGATGTAACAGACGATGCAGGATAGTATCTACTGATTTTGCCAAGATGGAATTTGTAACATTATACAAATATCTCTGAGGATGATGCCAAATAGAAAAGGCTGAATAGAAAACAGTTTCAAACATAGCATGATTATTTAAACAGAAATACATATATATATATTTGTGTTACTAGACTCTGAGACTAATATACACCTTCTCTTGGATATATTGGTTTCCAAATGCTGACACTTAGGTGGTTAGATCTGGGGTGATTCATACCTTCTTTTTAATATATGCTATATGTTTTTGTTCATTTTATACATTTTCAGTCATTTCTTGATTAATCATATGAAGTGACAAAAATAACTAAATATTGTGGAGTCCATTCACGTTTTCAAGTAATCCTGTTTTTATTGACAGGCAATACACACAGTTTGGGAAGTGATCAATTAACTAATGTATTTACCTCGCTCATATAATTTATTCTTCTTCTTTTTTTTTTTTTTTTTATTAGAGTCATGATCTCACTAATAGTGCTGATGTGGTTTGACTGTGTCCCCACCCAAATCTCATCTTCAACTGTAGCTCCCATAATCCCCACCTGTCATGCGAGGGAACCAGTGGGAGGTAATAGAATCATGTAGCCTGATTTTCCCATACTGTTCTTGTGGTAGTGAGTAAGTCTTATGAGATCTGATGATTTTATAAACGTCAGTTCCCTTACATATGCTCTCTTGCCTGCTGCCATATAAGATGTGTCTTGTTCCTCCTTTGCCTTCCACCATGATTGTTGAGCCTCTCCAGCCATGTGGAACTGTGAATACATTAGCTCTCTTTTCCTTGATAAATTACCCAGTCTCTGTTGTTTCTTCATAGCATTATGAAAATGAGCTAACACAATTGCTCAGACTGGTCTCAAACTCCTGTGTTCAAGCAATCCTCCCAATTCGACCTCCCAAGGTGCTGAGATTACAAGTATGAGCCATAATGCTCAGCCAGTCACAGAATTTTTGAAAGAATTGATCTTCCTTTTTGCCTTGTCCTGACATTCCTAATTATTGCCTAGACAGAAATTCTTTGTTTTGAACCAGGTGTACTATAATAAATAATGCTATCTCAAAAAAACATGGATAGCTTTAAACTCCTTTGGATTAGTAAAGTTTTATAATTCCAACAGTACCCCATTCTCTTCCATCTCAAAAACCTGCCTCATAACAAATGCTCCGTTTGCAAGAATATTAGCAGAACATTTTTTCATCAAAGAATAACACAAAACAATAAGGACAGACATGCATGTATGTTTTAGTATCCCAGAAGACTATATGTACATATATATATGTATGTTGTATAGGAAATAATTACAGCATCAAATTGAGAAAATTATGCATCTTTTGTGACTTCACTATTTTAAGATCATGGAGACACATCTGTGGTCAATGAGGCAAAACTGAGAGCTGCCTGTTCTTGTGAATAAAGTTTTATTGAAACACTGACAGGTTCATTCATTTACATATTGTCTGTGTCTGCTGTTTCATTACAAAGACAGAGATGAGTGGTTGTAACAGAAACTATGTTGTCTGCAAAGCCTGAAATACTTCCTATCTGGTCCTTTACAGGAAAAAGTTGTAGAAAGTAGCAGAGTATCTACTATGTGCAAATAACATAGGAAAAAGAAACCTTTTCATGTGGTTAAAACTCAGGGCAATAACAAAATTATCAGAAATACTAGAAGAGGTTTTTCTTAAGGCAAGGTTGTGAAACAAACATAGCTGGAGAGCTTGGCCCTTTTCTATTGGGCCAGTGTTTTCTGAAGACTGTCCCACTTTCTTGAGAGTTTCTGAGGGCATGCTCCCTATAACTAATCAAATGCACATTAGTCCTCTCAAGGTTCTAAGAATGTCTGCAGAAATAAATGCAGAAATTCTCAAATGCATAACAAGTCATGAAATGGAGACTGGGGTATGATCTCATAACTGTGCAGAATGAGGCAACGTTTTGGGAGCAGGAGTGAAATATTCTGGGAGAGTTGGAACTTGAGAGAAATTCTATGCAGCAAGGAAATGAGGTGCTAGATGGATGGGAGGCGGAGGTTGCAGTGAGCAGAGAGCATGCCACTGCACTCCATCCTGGGCTACAGGGCAAAACTCCATCTCAAAACAAAAAAGAATAAAAAAGAAAAAAAAAAAAGTCAAGAAATCAATAATATTCCTGGCTAACATGGTGAAACCCCGTCTCTACTAAAAACAAAAAATTAGCCGGGCGCGGTTGCGGGCGCCTGTAGTCCCAGCTACTCGGGAGGCTGAGGCAGGAGAATGGCTGGAACCCAGGAGGAGGAGCTTGCAGTGAGCCGTGATCGCACCACTGCACTCTAGCCAGGTGGACAGAGCGACACTCCGTCTCAAAAAAAAAAAAAAAAAAAAAAAAAAAATCAATAATATTCACTTCTTAAAATCTGTCCAATAATGTTTGAATACATGCATTGAAGGAACAAATGGCAGTTTCTATAGCCGACAGGAAGTCAAATTAGAAAAACTTCATCATGCATTACACAAATTTCCCTGCCTCTCTTCTCTCCACTTGCTACCGTGCTTTAAATTTTACCGAGATAAGTTAAAGCTATGATCTGTTCTTGCATATATATATATTTTTGTGGATCTTGGATCACCGCAATCTCCACCTCCTGGGTTCAAGCAACTCTCCTGCCTCAGTCTCCTGAGTAACTGGGATTAGAAGTGCATACCACCATGCCCAGCTAATTTGTCTGGTTTTAGTACAGACGGGGGTTTCACCATGTTAGTTAGGCTGTTTTTGAACTCCTGACCTCGTGATTCGCCTCCCTCGTCCTCCCAAAGTGCTGGAATTACAGGCATGAGCCACCATGCATGGCCTGCATAGATCTTAAACAAATGATTTTTGACCTCATACCCAAAGCTAGTTAATAATGAACAAACTTGAGGTAGACTAATTCAACTAGCTAGCAACACAACATGGATCGCTGTATAGATACGATTATTGGAAATTCTGGATAATAAACTAAGATTTGGAGTTAAAATGACAAGTCTAAATATTGGAAATGGTAAGTGAAAATTAGATGTATTTGCAGATGCTTTGACTGCTATAAAAGCATATGATCTGCTTTTGAAAGTTGACTGAACTAATTTGTTCTAAAGTATTTTAATATCTTTTGTATATGCCAGATATAAGTAATAAAGTAAGAAATAAAAATGTTTAAGAGGTCTTAAAGTATTAAAATATATATTGTGAAATATGTTGAGATGTACTCTGTAGGGAACAAATTTCCATCAGCCCATGTACATATACATATATACATATGTGGGCTAAACTTCTGCTTTAAGAAAAGCAATGTGTCTTCATTTTATTTCATTGTTAAATTAAATTAAATTACATTTTAAGTTATAGGATACCTACACAGGATGGGCAGGTTTGTTTCATAGGTAAACATGTGTCATGGAGGTTTTGCTGCACCTGTCCTTCTATCATCTAGGTATCAAGCCCCACATTCATTACCTATTTATCAGGATGTTCTCCCTCCCCCCGACCCCGCTGACAGGCACCATTGTGTATTGTTCCCCTCCTTGTGTCCATGCGTTCTCATTCTTCAGCTCCCACTTATAAATGAAAAAATGCAGTGTTTAATTTTCTGTTCCAGTGTTAGTTTGCCAAGGATAATGGATTCCAGCTCCATGCATATCCCTGCAAAGGACATGATCTAGTTCCTTTTTAGGGCTGTGTAGTATTCCAGAGTCTATATGTATCACATTTTCTTTATCCAGTCTATAATAGACGGGTATTTGGCTTGGTTCCATGTCTTTGCTATTATGAAGAATTCTGCAATGAACATACACATGCATGTATCTTTGCAACAGAATAATTTATATTGTTTGTGTATGTATCCAGTATTGGATATGATGCATCAAATGGTATTTCTGGTCCCAGGTCTTTGAGGAATCATCACACTGTCTACCACAATGTTTGAAGAAGTTTACATTCTCACCAACAGTGTAAAAGCATTCCTATTTCTCCACAGCCTTGACAGCATCTGTTGTTTCCTGAGTTTTTAATAATTGCAATTCTGACTGGCATGAGAGAGTATCTCATTATGGTTTTGATTTGCATTTACCTAATGATCAGGGATGTCAAGCATTTTTTCTTGTACTTTTGGCCACATAAATGTCTTCTTTTGAGAAGTGTCTGTTCATGTCCTTTCCCCACATTTTAATGGGGTTGTTTTTTTTTTTTTTTTCCTAAATTTTTTAAGTTTCTTGTAGATTCTGGATATAAAATATTTGTCAGATGAATAGGTTGCAAAAGTTTTCTCCCATTCTTTAGGTTGTCTGTTCAATCTGATGATAATTTATTTTGCTGTGCAGATGTTCTTTAGTTTAATTAATCCCATTTGGTCAATGTTTGCTTTTGTTGCAAATGCTTTTGTGGTTTTCATCATAAAATATTTTCCCATGCCTATGTCTTGAACAGTATTGCCTAGGTTTTCTTCTAGGTTTTTCACAGTTTTGGGTTTTACATTGAGTTTTTTAATCCATCTTGAGTTGATTTTTGCATAAAATGTAAGGAAGCAGTCTAGTTTCAATTTTCTGCATATGACTAGCTAGTTTTCCCAGCACCATTTGCTTGTTTTTGTCAAGTTGGTTAAAAATCAATTGGTTCTATCTTATTTCTGAGATCTCTATTCTGTTCCACTGGTCTGTAAATTACTTTGGGCTATATGACCATTACCATGATATTGATTCTTCCTATCCATGAGAATGAAATGTTTATGTCCTTTCTGATTTCCTTAGTTCTCCTTGAAGAGGTCTTTCACTTCCCTTGTTAACTGTATTTCTAGATATTTTACTCTTTTTATAGCAATTGTAAATGGGAGTTCATTCATGATTTGGCTCTCTGCCTATTTTTTGGTGTGTAGGAATGCTAGTGATTTTTGCACGTTGATTTTGTATCCTGAGAATTTGCTGAAGCTTCTTATCAGCTGAATAACTTTTTTGGCTGAGACAATGGAGTTTTCTAGATATAGGATCATGTCGTCTGCAAACAGAGACAATTTGACTTCCTCTCTTCCTGTTTGAATAATCTTTTTTTTCTCTTGCCTGATTGCCCTGGCCAGAACTTCCAATATTATGTTGAATACAAGTGATGAGAGAGGGTGTCACTTTCTATGACATTAATAGACAAGGACATCTGCCTCTCTGAGCCTATAGGCCAGGTAAAATATAAATATATAAATAAATATATATAAGTCATATAGAAATAAATAATATAATACTAAATAAATATTCTATAGAGAGATAGAACACACTGATTGATGAATATATATACATATATGTAACAGCCATGGGGGAACTGTTAAATTTTTATGTGGCAAAATGACATCATCCAACTTTTGTTTCAGAAAATTATCTCTGACTCTTCAGAAAAAACTCTGGGACTGCAGAGACTAGAACACATTATAGGTGAGATGTCATAGAGCCAGCGAGGCCAAAGAGGAGAAAGTTTTTGCTGTAAAAGAGAAAAAAAATAAAAAATTATATATCGTAATTCTGAAAAATGAGGACATATGTTTTTAGTTAAATCTCTCTGATGTCCTAGGAGCCTTGAAAAGTTTAAGGAACATCTAGGATGCTATGGACTCCTAAGAAAAGTTCTTTCTCGATGATCTTTATATATGGAAATACATGTTTCCTTCTGCAGGTTCATGAGGGAAGCTCTACGCCAGTCTAGGGCATATCTGCATGACCCCCAGAAGGAAGTGGGAGAACCACTCTCATTTTGAGTTCTGTAATTCCTGCTCTTGCAATCAGTGCTTATCACAGAGGCTAGGGTATTTCTCTGAAAACATAAACCATAGCATGCTCTCTGCTGCTAAGCCTGCTGAGGTCTGACCAGGTCCTTGTGCACTCACTGCCTGGATAAAGGTGAACATTGAGACAGAAGTAAAGTAAGAATTCAACTACTTCAAGGCAATTGAGCAAGTAGGACAGGAGATATTTCTCAAAGCCACCTCCTCAAAACTTCAGAAGCTAGGGTTTTTTTTTTTTTTTTAATTTATTTATTATTATTAAACTTCGTTGTAGGGTACATGTGCACAATGTGCAGGTTTGTTACATATGTATACTTGTGCCATGTTGGTGCTGCACCCATCAACCCGTCATTTACATAAGGTAAAACTCCCAATGCAATCCCTCCCCTCCCCCCTCCCCATGATAGGCCCGGTGTGTGATGTTCCCCTTCCCGAGTCCAAGTGATCTCATTGTTCAGTTCCACCTATGAGTGAGAACATGCGGTGTTTGGTTTTCTGTTCTTGTGATAGTTTGCTAAAAATGATGGTTTCCAGCTGCATCCATGTCCCTACAAAGGACACAAACTCATCCTTTTTTATGGCTGCATAGTATTCCATGGTGTATATGTGCCACATTTTCTTAATCCAGTCTGTCACTGATGGACATTTGGGTTGATTCAAGTCTTTGCTATTGTGAATAGTGCTGCAATAAACATACGTGTGCATGTGTCTTTATAGCAGCATAATTTATAATCCTTTGGGTATATACCTAGTAATGGGATGGCTGGGTCATATGGTACATCTAGTTCTAGATCCTTGAGGAATCGCCATACTGTTTTCCATAATGGTTGAACTAGTTTACAATCCCACCAACAGTGTAAAAGTGTTCCTATTTCTCCACATCCTCTCCAGCACCTGTTGTTTCCTGACTTTGAATGATCGCCATTCTAACTGGTGTGAGATGGTATCTCATTGTGGTTTTGATTTGCATTTCTCTGATGGCCAGTGATGATGAGCATTTTTCATGTGTCTGTTGGCTGTATGAATGTCTTCTTTTGAGGACTGTCTGTTCATATCCTTTGCCCACTTTTTGATGGGGTTGTTTGTTTTTTTCTTGTAAATTTGTTTGAGTTCTTTGTAGGTTCTGGATATTAGCCCTTTGTCAGATGAGTAGATTGTAAAAATTTTCTCCTATTCTGTAGGTTGCCTGTTCACTCTGATGGTAGTTTCTTTTGCTGTGCAGAAGCTCTTTAGTTTAATGAGATCCCATTTGTCAATTTTGGCTTTTGCTGCCGTTGCTTTTGGTGTTTTAGACATGAAGTCTTTGCCCATGCCTATGTCCTGAATGGTACTACCTAGGTTTTCCTCTAGGATTTTTATGGTATTAGATCTAACATTTAAGTCTCTAATCCATCTTGAATTAATTTTCGTATAAGGAGTAAGGAAAGGATCCAGGTTCAGCTTTCTACTTACGGCTAGCCAATTTTCCCAGCACCATTTATTAAATAGGGAATCCTTTCCCATTTCTTGTTTCTCTCAGGTTTGTCAAAGATCAGATGGCTGTAGATGTGTGGTATTATTTCTGAGGACTCTGTTCTGTTCCATTGGTCTATATCTCTGTTTTGGTACCAGTACCATGCTGTTTTGGTTACTGTAGCCTTGTAGTATAGTTTGAAGTCAGGTAGCGTGATGCCTCCAGCTTTGTTCTTTTGACTTAGGATTGTCTTGGAGATGCGGGCTCTTTTTGGTTCCATATGAACTTTAAAGCAGTTTTTTCCAATTCTGTGAAGAAGCTCATTGGTAGCTTGATGGGGATGGCATTGAATCTATAAATTACCTTGGGCAGTATGGCCATTTTCACGATATTGATTCTTCCTATCCATGAGCATGGTATGTTCTTCCATTTGTTTGTGTCCTCTTTATTTCACTGAGCAGTGGTTTGTAGTTCTCCTTGAAGAGGTCCTTTACATCCCTTGTAAGTTGGATTCCTAGGTATTTTATTCTCTTTGAAGCAATTGTGAATGGAAGTTCATTCCTGATTTGGCTCTCTGTTTGACTGTCACTGGTGTATAAGAATGCTTGTGATTTTTGCACATTAATTTTGTATCCTGAGACTTTGCTGAAGTTGCTTATCAGCTTAAGGAGATTTTGGGCTGAGACAATGGGGTTTTCTAAATATACAATCATGTCGCCTGCAAACAGGGACAATTTGACTTCTTCTTTTCCTAACTGAATCCCCTTGATTTCTTTCTCTTGCCTGATTGCCCTAGCCAGAACTTCCAACACTATGTTGAATAGGAGTGGTGAGAGAGGGCATCCCTGTCTTGTGCCAGTTTTCAAAGGAATTTTTCCAGTTTTTGCCCATTCAGTATGATATTGGCTGTGGGTTTGTCATAAATAGCTCTTATGATTTTGAGGTACGCTCCATCAATACCGAATTTATTGAGCTTTTAGCATGAAGGGCTGTTGAATTTTGTCAAAAGCCTTTTCTGCATCTATTGAGATAATGATGTGGTTCTTGTCTTTGGTTCTGTTTATATGCTGGATTATGTTTATTGATTTGCGAATGTTGAACCAGCCTTGCATCCCAGGGATGAAGCCCACTTGATCATGGTGGATAAGCTTTTTGATGTGCTGCTGAACGGTTTGCCAGTATTTTATTGAGGATTTTGCATCGATGTTCATCAGGGATATTGGTCTAAAATTCTCTTTTTGTTGTGTCTCTGCCAGGCTTTGGTATCAGGATGATGTTGGCCTCATAAAATGAGTTAGGAGGATTCTCTTTTCTATTGATTGAATAGTTTCAGAAGGAATGGTACCAGCTCCTCCTTGTACCTCTGGTAGAATTCAGCTGTGAATCCATCTGGTCCTGGACTTTTTGGTTGGTAGGCTATTAATTATTGCCTCAATTTCAGAGCCTACTATTGGTCTATTCAGAGATTCAACTTCTTCCTGGTTTAGTCTTGAAGAGTGTAAGTGTCCAGGAAATTATCCATTTCTTCTAGATTTTCCAGTTTATTTGCGAGAGGTGTTTATAGTATTCTCTGATGGTAGTTTGTATTTCTGTGGGTCGGTGGTGATATCCCTTTATCATTTTTAATTATCGATTTGATTCTTCTCTTTTCTTCTTTATTAGTCTTGCTAGTGGTCTGTCAATTTTGTTGATCTTTTCAAAACCAACTCCTGGATTCATTGATTTTTGAGGGTTTTTGTGTCTCTATCTCCTTCAGTTCTGCTCTGATCTTAGTTATTTCTTGCCTTCTGCTAGCTTTTGAATGTGTTTGCTCTTGCTTCTCTAGTTCTTTTAATTGTGATGTTAGAGTGTCAATTTTAGATCTTTCCTGCTTTCTCTTGTGGGCATTTAGTGCTATAAATTTCCTCTACACACTGCTTTAAATGTGTCCCAGAGATTCTGGTATGTTGTATCTTTGTTCTCATTGGTTTCAAAGAACATCTTTATTTCTGCCTTCATTTCGTTATGTACCCAGTAGTCATTCAGGAGCAGGTTGTTCAGTTTCCATGTAGTTGAGCGGTTTTGATTGAGTTTCTTAGTCCTGAGTTCTAATTTGATTGCACTGTGGTCTGAGAGACAGTTTGTTATAATTTCTGTTCTTGTACATTTGCTGAGGAGTGCTTTACTCCAATTATGTGGTCAATTTTGGAGTAAGTACGATGTGGTGCTGAGAAGAATGTATATTCTGTTGATTTGGGGTGGAGAGTTCTATAGATGTTCATTAGGTCTGCTTGCTGCAGAGATGAGTTCAATTCCTGGATATCCTTGTTAACTTTCTGTCTCGTTGATCTGTCTAATGTTGACAGTGGAGTGTTGAAGTCTCCATTATTATTGTATGGGAGTCTAAGTCTCTTTGTAAGTCTCTAAGGACTTGCTTTATGAATCTGGGTGCTCCTGTATTGGGTGCATATATATTTAGGATAGTTAGCTCTTCCTGTTGAATTGATCCCTTTACCATTATGTAATGGCCTTCTTTGTCTCTTTTGATCTTTGATGGTTTAAAGTCTGTTTTATCAGAGACTAGTATTGCAACCCCGCTTTTTTGTTCTCCATTTGCTTGGTAAATCTTCCTCCATCCCTTTATTTTGAGCCTATGTATGTCTCTGCGTGTGAGATGGGTCTCCTGAATACAGCAGACTGATGGGTCTTGACTTTATCCAGTTTGCCAGTCTGTGTTTTTAATTGGAGCATTTAGTCCATTTACATTTAAGGTTAAGATTGTTATGTGTGAACTTGATCCTGCCATTATGATATTAACTGGTTATTTTGCTCGTTAGTTGATGCAGTTTCTTCCTAGCCTTGATGGTCTTTACATTTTGGCATGTTTTTGCAATGGCTGGTACCGTTGTTCCTTTCCATGTTTAGTGCTTCCTTCAGGGTCTCTTGTAAGGCAGGCCTAGTGGTGACAAAATCCCTAAGCATTTGCTTATCTGTAAAGGATTTTATTTCTCCTTCACTTATGAAACTTAGTTTGGCTGGATATAAAATCCTGGGTTTAAAATTCTTTTCTTTAAGAATGTTGAATATTGGCCCCCACTCTTCTGGCTTGAAGAGTTTCTGCCGAGAGATCTGTTGTTAGTCTGATGGGCTTCCTTTGTGGGTAACCTGACCTTCTCTGGCTGCCCTTAAGATTTTTTCCTTCATTTCAACTTTGGTGAATCTGGCAATTATGTGTCTTGGAGTTGCTCTTCTCGAGGAGTATCTTTGTATGCTTCTCTGTATTTCCTGGATTTGAATGTTGGCCTGCCCTACTAGGTTGGGGAAGTTCTCCTGGATGATATCCTGAAGAGTGTTTTCCAACTTGGTTCCATTTTCCCTCACTTTCAGGCACCCCAATCAGACGTAGATTTGGTCTTTTACATAATCCCATACTTGCAGGCTTTGTTCATTTCTTTTTCTTCTTTTTCTTTTGGTTTCTCTTCTCGCTCATTTCATTCATTTGATCCTCCATCGCTGACATTCTTTCTTCCAGTTGATCGAGTGGTTACTGAAGCTTGCATTTGTCATGTATTTCGTGCCATGGTTTTCGCTCTTCATTTCGCTTGTGAGCTTCTCTGCATTAATTATTCTAGCCATCAATTCTTCCACTTTTTTTTCAAGATTTTAGTTTCTTGCGCTGGGTACGTAATTCCTCCTTTAGCTCTGAGAAATTTGATGGACTGAAGCCTTCTTCTCTCATCTCGCCAAAGTCATTCTCCGTCCAGCTTTGATCCGTTGCTGGCGATGAGCTGCGCCTTTGCCGGGGAGATGCGCCTATTTTGAATTCCAGCTTTTCTGCCCTGCTTTTTCCCCATCTTTGTGGTTTTATCTGCCTCTGGTCTTTGATGATGGTGATGTACTGATGGGTTTTTAGGTGTCCTTCCTGTTTGATAGCTTTTCCTTCTAACAGTCAGGATCCTCAGCTGTAGGTTGTAGCTGTTGGAGATTGCTTGAGGTCCACTCCAGACCCTGTTTGCCTGGGTATCAGCAGCAGAGGCTGCAGAAGATAGAATATTTCTGAACAGCGAGTGTACCTGTCTGATTCTTGCTTTGGAAGCTTCCTCTCAGGGGTGTACTCCACCCTGTGAGGTGTGTCAGACTGCCCTAGTGGGGATGTCTCCAGTTAGGCTACTCAGGGTCAGGGACCCACTTGAGCAGGAGTCTGTCCTTCTCAGATCTCAACCTCGGTTGGGAGATCCACTGCTCTCTCAAAGCTGTCAGACAGAGTCGCTTATGCCTGCAGAGCTGCTGGTTGTTATATTTTACTGTGCCCTGTCCCCAGAGGTGGAGTCTACAGAGACAGGCAGGTTTTGAGCTGCTGTGAGCTCCACCCAGTTCGAGCTTCCCAGCAGCTTTGTTTACCTACTTAAGCCTCAGCAATGGCGGGCCTCCCCAGCCTCGCTGCTGCCTTGCAGTAGATCACAGACTGCTGTGCTAGCAATGAGGGAGGCTCTGTGGGCGGGACCCTCCCGCCAGGTGTGGGATATGATCTGGTGCTGCTGTTTGCTTAAAGCGAGTTTTGGGGTGGGAGCCCGATTTTCCAGGTGTTGTGTGTCTCAGTTCTGGCTAGAAAAGGGATTCCTTCCCTTGCGCTTCCAGGTGAGGCAATGCCTCGCCTGCTTCAGCCGCTGGTCGGGCTGCAGCAGCTGACCAGCACCGATCGTGGCACTCCCCAGTGAGATGAACCCAGTACCTCAGTTGAAAATGCAGAAATCACCTCTTCTGTGTCGCTCACACTGGGAGTTGGAGACTGAGCTGTTCCTATTCGCCATCTTGCTCACCTTCTAGTATTTTTAATTATTGCTGAGATCTTCTAGTGAAGGTATCATCAGAATTACCATATTGTAAATTACTCAGTTTCTTATATGTTGAAGATTTGCATTTTTTCACATCTCTGGCTAATTTCCTATTTTGGTATCAGAAAGATTGAAAGATATTTTGAATATGTAACTGGCTATTTCTCAGAAACAAGAAAGCATTATTCTGGCAGATTCAGGAGAATGAAGCCAAATTATAATATTATCTGATTTCATAGATAATTTAATATTCTTTTATTGTCAATTCCACTGATGGAGGTATCTTTTCTGAGACATTGTTTCTGAAACCCAGCCTTTTACTAAAATTATGAAAAAGTAAATTTTGAAGAAACTGAGTGACAGTATAACTTATTTTTCAGTATTTCAAATTGTACTTTTCCAGCAAGAACACTGTTATCTTCCATGACTATATAATTTGTGAGAGTAACAGAACAGGTGAAAAAAAGATGTAACAGAAAGACAAGGAAAGATTTTTTTCCATGAAAACAGGTACAGAAATCCAAAAAGATGATTAAACCAGAGATGTGTGATTAACATTTTTCAAGAAAATAGTATTGGATATTTTTTACTAATATATTACAAATCAACATGATCTCATGAAAAACTAGAAAGTTTCTTCTGGAGAAGGACTTGCATTTGGAGAAGAGATTACAGAAAGTTATAACCATCATGGAGAATTTATTTACACTGGCTATTAACAGGTCTACAATTTGAAGCCACTTATCCTATGTTCTCAAATAATATAGATACTAGAATACTTCAAGTTTTGTCTTTATGTATTTCCTCTTTAATATGTTCAATCATTATCAGTTGTATATTGAATCTAATAAGAACAAATGTTCAGTAAATTTCAGAACATTAGCCTAAAAATAGCCCAAAAAACTTGAATAATTTTTGAAAATCTGTTTAGATGCAATTTCAGAGCAGTTTACCAACTCTCTAATTTGATCTCAGACTGTTTTAGAGATCTTCCAAAGCTAGTGTAGCTTTGAATATCAGCAAATGAGTTTCCACAGAGAATATCTGTAACATTAAACTTAAAGTTCAGATACTTTTTCTGGTATTTATCTGTCTAGTTACAAAATTCTTTTTTCAGCCATTTTGGTGACACTTGAATCTAGTACAATATTACAGTGGAATTAGAATATATGTAGAAAGGAAAATTTTCCATTTTAATAAAGAGAAAAGCTCAGAACTGCAGTATTAATTCACAAGGAACATTGTTAAATATGCTGAAATGATCCAGTGTTTGTGTTTTCTAATTGTAAAATAATTTGCAGAATACAGAATGTTTATGGAATAAGATAAATTCACAGTTCTTGCTCTTAGGAAAGAAAAGCTGTTTTCAAGAAGTTTGTATTAGAGATCACAAAGAGATCATTATTTTCTTAGGCAGTTTTATTTCTTTTCATTTCGATTCAAGCCAGGACTTGAGAATAAGCATCATTAAATAAAATAGAAAGAATCCACTGGTTTCACTGTATTTTTAATAATTGTCAGAGGTAAGATAGTATATTTTTCAAATGGTTTATACAACACTCATATAAGTTTCTAGAGTTTCAATAAATTTTTGAAATGAGAAATTGCTTTTCAGTATCATGCTATTCATAGTTGCAAATAGCATTTAAAGTCTTAATTTAAGACAAAAATTTGTGTTAATAGTTGATTTTATTTTCTGTTTAGCCTTTAAGTAGCTGATTCAGTTCATCTTGTCTGCATAACTGTTCTTTAACTGAAATATTCTCTTTCTACATAGTAGACAGTCAAGATGATCTCAGAATACTTTACATGAACACAAAAGAAACATTTCAGATCTTATTTTCATGATTTTTATATTTGATTTTAAAGATTTTCTGAATAATTGTTGCATAAGCAGACTAGAATCTGCTTTTTGTAGATTGTTTTTGAACATCATTTCTTTGTTTCATAGCATTATTTTAATCATTATTTTCTTGTAATTTATGTAACATCTAGTGGTTAATTTTGAAGCATCTTTTTTTTTTTTTTTTTTTTTTATTTATTATTATTATTATTAAACTTCGTTGTAGGGTACATGTGCACAATGCAGGTTTGTTACATATGTATACTTGTGCCATGTTGGTGTGCTGCACCCATCAACCCATCTATTTACATAAGGTATAACTCCCAATGCAATCCTCCCCTCCCCTCCCATGATAGGCCCCTGTGTGTGATGTTCCTTCCCGAGTCCAAGTGATCTCATTGTTCAGTTCCACCTATGAGTGAGAACATGCGTGTTTGGTTTTCTGTTCTTGTGATAGTTTGCTAAGAATGATGGTTTCAGCTGCATCCATGTCCCTACAAAGGACACAAACTCATCCTTTTTATGGCTGCATAGTATTCCATGGTGTATATGTGCCACATTTTCTTAATCCAATCTGTCACTGATGGACATTTGTTGATTCCAAGTCTTTTATTGTGAATAGTGCTGCAATAAACATACGTGTGCATGTGTCTTTATAGCAGCATAATTTATAATCCTTGGGTATATACCTAGTAATGGGATGGCTCATATGGTACATCTAGTTCTAGATCCTTGAGGAATCGCCATACTGTTTTCCATAATGGTTGAACTAGTTTACAATCCCACCAACAGTGTAAAAGTGTTCCTATTTCTCCACATCCTTCCAGCACCTGTTGTTTCCTGACTTTTGAATGATTGCCATTCTAACTGGTGTGAGATGGTATCTCATTGTGGTTTTGATTTGCATTTCTGATGGCCAGTGATGATGAGCATTTTTCATGTGTCTGTTGGCTGTATGAATGTCTTCTTTTGAGAAATGTCTGTTCATATCCTTTGCCCACTTTTGATGGGGTTGTTTGTTTTTTCTTGTAAATTTGTTTGAGTTCTTTGTAGGTTCTGGATATTAGCTTTGTCAGATGAGTAGATTGCAAAAATTTTCTCCCATTCTGTAGGTTGCCTGTTCACTCTGATGGTAGTTTCTTTTGCTGTGCAGAAGCTCTTAGTTTAATGAGATCCCATTTGTCAATTTTGGCTTTTGCCGTTGCTTTTGGTGTTTTAGACATGAAGTCTTTGCCCATGCCTATGTCCTGAATGGTACTACCTAGGTTTTCCTCTAGGATTTTTATGGTATTAGGTCTAACATTTAAGTCTCTAATCCATCTTGAATTAATTTTCGATAAGGAGTAAGGAAAGGATCCAGTTTCAGCTTTCTACTTATGGCTAGCCAATTTTCCCAGCACCATTTATTAAATAGGGAATCCTTTCCCCATTTCTTGTTTCTCCAGGTTTGTCAAAGATCAGATGGCTGTAGATGTGTGGTATTATTTCTGAGGACTCTGTTCTGTTCCATTGGTCTATATCTCTGTTTTGGTACCAGTACCATGCTGTTTTGGTTACTGTAGCCTTGTAGTATAGTTTGAAGTCAGGTAGCGTGATGCCTCCAGCTTTGTTCTTTTGACTTAGGATTGTCTTGAGATGCGGCTCTTTTTGGTTCCATATGAACTTTAAAGCAGTTTTTTCCAATTCTGTGAAGAAGCTCATTGGTAGCTTGATGGGGATGGCATTGAATCTATAAATTACCTTGGGCAGTATGGCCATTTTCAATATTGATTCTTCCTATCCATGAGCATGGTATGTTCTTCCATTTGTTTGTGTCCTCTTTATTTCACTGAGCAGTGGTTTGTAGTTCTCCTTGAAGAGGTCCTTTACATCCCTTGTAAGTTGGATTCCTAGGTATTTTATTCTTTTGAAGCAATTGTGAATGGAAGTTCATTCCTGATTTGGCTCTCTGTTCTGACTGTCACTGGTGTATAAGAATGCTTGTGATTTTTGCACATTAATTTTGTATCCTGAGACTTTGCTGAAGTTGTTTATCAGCTTAAGGAGATTTTGGGCTGAGACAATGGGTTTCTAAATATACAATCATGTCATCTGCAAACAGGGACAATTTGACTTCTTCTTTTCCTAACTGAATCCCTTGATTTCTTTCTCTTGCCTGATTGCCCTAGCCAGAACTTCCAACACTATGTTGAATAGGAGTGGTGAGAGAGGGCATCCCTGTCTTGTGCCAGTTTTCAAAGGAATTTTTCCAGTTTTTGCCCATTCAGTATGATATTGGCTGTGGGTTTGTCATAAATAGCTCTTATGATTTTGAGTACGTTCCATCAATACCGAATTTATTGGCGTTTTTAGCATGAAGGGCTGTTGAATTTTGTCAAAAGCCTTTTCTGCATCTATTGAGATAATGATGTGGTTCTTGTCTTTGGTTCTGTTTATATGCTGGATTATGTTTATTGATTTGCAATGTTGAACCAGCCTTGCATCCAGGGATGAAGCCCACTTGATCATGGTGGATAAGCTTTTTGATGTGCTGCTGAATCCGGTTTGCCAGTATTTTATTGAGGATTTTTGCATCGATGTTCATCAGGATATTGGTCTAAAATTCTCTTTTTTTTGTCTCTGCCAGGCTTTGGTATCAGGATGATGTTGGCCTCATAAAATGAGTTAGGAGGATTCCCTCTTTTTCTATTGATTGGAATAGTTTCAGAAGGAATGGTACCAGCTCCTCCTTGTACCTCTGGTAGAATTCAGCTGTGAATCCATCTGGTCCTGGACTTTTTGGTTGGTAGGCTATTAATTATTGCCTCAATTTCAGAGCCTGCTATTGGTCTATTCAGATTCAACTTCTTCCTGGTTTAGTCTTGGAAGAGTGTAAGTGTCAGGAAATTATCCATTTCTTCTAGATTTTCCAGTTTATTTGCGTAGAGGTGTTTATAGTATTCTCTGATGGTAGTTTGTATTTCTGTGGGGTCGGTGGTGATATCCCTTTATCATTTTTTATTGCGTCTATTTGATTCTTCTCTCTTTTCTTCTTTATTAGTCTTGCTAGTGGTCTGTCAATTTTGTTGATCTTTTCAAAACCAACTCCTGGATTCATTGATTTTTGGAGGGTTTTTGTGTCTCTATCTCCTTCAGTTCTGCTCTGATCTTAGTTATTTCTTGCCTTCTGCTAGCTTTTGAATGTGTTTGCTCTTGCTTCTCTAGTTCTTTAATTGTGATGTTAGAGTGTCAATTTTAGATCTTTCCTGCTTTCTCTTGTGGGCATTTAGTGCTATAAATTTCCTCTACACACTGCTTTAAATGTGTCCCAGAGATTCTGGTATGTTGTATCTTTGTTCTCATTGGTTTCAAAGAACATCTTTATTTCTGCCTTCATTTCGTTATGTACCCAGTAGTCATTCAGGAGCAGGTTGTTCAGTTTCCATGTAGTTGAGCGGTTTTGATTGAGTTTCTTAGTCCTGAGTTCTAGTTTGATTGCACTGTGGTCTGAGAGACAGTTTGTTATAATTTCTGTTCTTGCACATTAACATATATATACTGTGCATGTTGGTGTGCTGCACCCATCAACTCATTTACATCAGGTATAACTCCCAATGCAATCCCTCCCCTCCTCTCCCATGATAGGCCCCGGTGTGATGTTCCTTCCCGAGTCCAAGTGATCTCATTGTTCAGTTCCCACCTGAGTGAGAACATGCGGTATTTGGTTTTCTGTTCTTGTGATAGTTTGCTAAGAATGATGGTTTCCAGCTGCATCCATGTCCCTACAAAGGACACAAACTCATCCTTTTTATGGCTGCATAGTATTCCATGGTGTATATGTGCCACATTTTCTTAATCCAATCTGTCACTGATGGACATTTGTTGATTCCAAGTCTTTGCTATTGTGAATAGTGCTGCAAACATACGTGTGCATGTGTCTTTATAGCAGCATGATTTATAATCGGGTATATACCCAGTAATGGGATGGCTGGGTCATATGGTACATGTAGTTCTAGATCCTTGAGGAATCGCCATACTGTTTTCCATAATGGTTAAACTAGTTTACAATCCCACCAACAGTGTAAAAGTGTTCCTATTAAGGGAAGAAGTTCTTAAAGCAGTGCCCACATTAGTAAAATCAGTCTCACCTGGGACCTACTTAGAAATGTACATTCTCAAGTCCTACCCCAGGCAGACTTGCTAAATCAAACACTATGGATTAGGACCCAGAAACTTGCACTTAAACAAATTCTACTAGAGATGCAGATTCATAACCTCTGCTAAAATATGACTAACATGAAACCATTTACTCTTCTAACTCTGTAAGTATTTTCACAGAGAATGTGACAATTGCATAAAAAGAATATAATTTTTACTTATTTAGAGAGTTGAACCAGTAACCTTCAAATGGTTTCCTAAAGATATTGACTATTGGGAAATCTGCATTTCATTATTAAACCTTAGTGATAACAAGTTGTCAGTGAATAAATTTAATTTGACCAAAACCTGGCTGGGGAAAACAGCTGCAGGAGAGTCTATTGCTGATCACGCTCCCAGGGAAAACTTAGAATTAGTGCTGAGTTTTGCCTACCTGAAGCAGTTGATAGAAGCCTTGTCCCTAAATGTGCTGCTCAAGCCACTCTACAGGAAAAATTAATATGTTCCAAAAGGGATGACATCAATCTTCTTTTGGAGCCACGCTCTGAGAGATGCAAAGCCAAGTGTCTCTGTTGAACATACAGTTGACCTGGAGAAAGGGTGCAGGTGAACTCCAGAAAAACAATGAAAAATTTACTCTCCCTTCTCTCTTGATTTCCAGAAAAGAATGAGACCAGTATGCCCCATGTTCCCAATTTCCAAAGCTTATTTATATTTCAGAAATGCTTTGAAGACCCAGTCATGTGTGTTGCATGAAACTTATTGACTTTATTATTGATGACAGTCCTAGCCCTAGTAAAAAAGCATGCAACACAAAATTAAATTGTCTCCTCAATAATGACAGGATTGCAATCACAGAATGAGATTTGTCTTCTCATCAGATTATACCCAAAAGGCTACATTCAAATGAGCCATCTCTCCATTTTGCAGAAGTGAAAATCATATAGAATGTTTATGTGAGTGTGTTGAGGAAGTGCTTTGACACAAGACAGTCATTGGACAGCAGGAAAATAGATGTGAAAGTTAGTCTTCTGAGTAAAGTGAGAATGAAGATAAGATAGACTTGAAACAGTTAGGATATTTCAAGATAATTGAAATGTAAAGTGAATAATTTTCTTTGGCTTATTTATAATAGAAAACAAAATAAAGAGAATCTTAGAAATCTTGAATATTCACATTCAATTTAAGTAAATAAAATAATAAAATTCTGTGTGATGTGAAAGGTGGAGGAGCTTTATAGAATGTATATTAACACAAAATAAACATAAAGATAGATTCTAGCACAGAATGCCTGAACTCCTCTCCCACGACAGAATTTCAACACACAGTGTAATAAAATGACTAGAGAGAATAATGATGACTTTAGACACTAAGGCAATTCCCAGGATGAGTTCAGTGTGACACACTGCACTTGGACCTTAAGCAAATGACCAAAGGTCAGTTGGGCTCAAGGGATTTCTGGGGTGGACTAGCCCTGGCTCAGGGTCAGAAGAAGCTTGACACAGCCTCTCCAAGCCATACATCTATCAATCTGGGAACAACAAAAATGCACTCAGTGGGATTTAGGACTTTCACCAAAGCATTAAAGACACAGAGCTCTATCAGTCATCTCTGAATTCTCTCAGTTCCCATGTCTTGTCTTAAATTTTTGTTGGTTTGGCTTTTTTCTTGCTTTGTCCAATAATTCCACCAGATTCTTATATTCTTGGTTAATAAGGTAACCCAGGACTCTTTCAGCACTCATGTTTGTCCCTATTGATTGATACCTGTAAGCTCCAGCTGTCTGATTTTTCCATAAATTCCCAATGCACATCCACTCCACCCCTTTGAATCTACTTTTTTTTTTTCTCCAAGGTTACCAGTGACCTCAGGAAGTGTAGTCAGATCCCGTTACCTCCACTTAGTCCATCAGTGACATTACAGTATTCGACTCTATTCACCTGCATCTCAGTTTCAAGGTGTGGCTCTGTGGCTTTGAGTCTCTTTGCCTTCTTCATTGACTTCTGTTCATCCAACACTTTTATAAGTCAGCATTTCCCAAAGCTATGCCTGAATTCAGCCTGTGCCTCTATACTCTGCTTTCTATGGACTCCCAGCCATCCCTATAGCTTCCACCAGAAGTTCTTTGCTGCTAAGTCCCTAATCTGTGTTTCTCTGCTCTCGTTTCTAAATGACAAACACCTAAACCTGTGACTCAGCACTTGTAAAATTAAATTCATGACTACCTTCTCTATTCTTGCAGTCTGTATTGCATATCAGTATTCTCTAGTTTAATAATAAAACCATGGAATACTATGCAGCAATAAAACAATAATTTTGTTAGATAAATTTATGTTAATCATGTTTTTGTTTTAAAATGTATGTTGAGTTAGCACATTGCATTTATTTTCAGGAACATCTATAAAACTTTTTAAATTTCTTTCTTTTTTTTTTTTTTTGGAGATGGAGTTTTACTCTTGCCCTGTGTGGAGTGCAATAGTGGGATCTCAGCTCACTGCAATCTCTGTTTGTTGGGAGACAACCAATCAGACCAGTGTGCAGAGTGTATCAGGAATGGTGATGTGCTTTCTGTTACTGGATTCCTCATTTGTTTACATTCACTGTTTACGCTTTCCTTATTCTAAAAAGCCTTTTATAAGTCTTAAAGTTTTTCACCTTTTGCAGTCCAGGGTCATTTCTCCAGGTTTATAGCACAAGTGATGCAACAGAAGATCAAGGGAGACAACCAGCGATGCTTGAGGAGATCTTCTGCCCTGAGTTCTACCCTGTTACCACTTGGGTGAATTAAGTTGCCTACAATGATGGTACCCCTAGACCTAGTGATTCAGCCAACTCAAGCACAAGGAGTATGATTAGAATCACCTGGGATGGTGATTCTGATTTGTGTCCAAGATAAGGGATGTACCACCATAGAGGAAGAGCCATTAAACAACAGCTCATGGGCCAAATCTGCCTGACCATCTGTTCCTTTAGGACCACTGGCTAAGAATATATTTTCATATTTTTTAAATGATTGGGAAAAGAATCAAAAGGAGGCTCATGTTTCATGATAATAAAAATTATACAACATCTAAATTAGAGTGTGCATAAATGGGAACACTACAATATCCATTCATTTTCATATTACCTGTAGCTGCCTTCTCCATATGACAACAAGGTTGAGTAGTTGCAGCAGAGACTTCATCCATGTTCAAGGTCTTCTCACCTCTCACTTTCAAGGTTTTGTGTATAGTGTTTGAGGTATTTGCTCATGGCTTCTCCTACTTTCTTAAACACTTTGGTTTCTACATGGTTTTAAAGAAGATCACTATGGCCCTGGATTTCCAAGTTAAATATAGACAACCTAGATTGTGTCATAATATTATCTCCCTAAGTTGTCTAGTTGGGCAGGAATGTTGCAGTAAGTGAACTCATGCATCTTTTCTGGACATGAATCAAGAAACAGTGAACTTGGGAGGGACCTTGGGCCATCAAGAGAGTCAGCTTTAAGATGAAGGACAGAACAACAGGCAGACTGGTGTGAGGAGAAAAACCAAGTGCTTCCTTCACAAACGAGTTGCTGGATGAAATTTCCCTGAAGCCTGTCCAGCCTTTGAACTTTCCATTTAGAGTTGTGAGAACTAGAAAATAATACAAGATGACCAGTTTTATTTAAATTTTAGATAAACAACAAATAACTCTTTAGTATAAGTATTGTAAAAATAAGTAACTCAAAATCAAAGCTGTTGGAACTTTTTTTTTTTTTTGAGACCTAAAGGAATGTGGTTATGGTCACCTGACGGACAGCTATAACCCAGGCAGCTGCAACATTTGTTCCACTGATTATAGAATAGCCTTTACTTTACCTACATTGTCTTGTAAAATATTGTGAATGACTAAAAGGCAACACAAAAGACCCCTTCCGAATGCACTGTTGACTTTCGTTGTGGATTAACTTCTCTCTTGCTTCTCATGAACAAAGCCCTCACAATTATCACATTGTATATGATGAAATATCAAATATACTTTTTTAAATTAGAAAAGGAAAAGAAAGCAGCTGTAGGTAATCAAACTGACGAAAATCAGAAACCAACCTCGCACAAAAACATTGTAATCCTGTTAAATTTTGTTGTTGTTATTTTATTCCCATGTAAGCAAGTTCCTGTTTAGGAGCAATGATTCCATTCCTTCAGCTTCTGTGTTGCCTGAAAGTCTGTTCTTAGCTTTCCACCTGAATAAACTCTTTTATACTGGATTCTGATCCTTTTGATGATTTTAGGTTGACAGTATGTTGTATGTTAGTGTGTATTTACATGTGTATATATGTACAGGTGCATATATTCATATATATGTGTGAATGTGTGTGTGTGTGTGTCTGTGTGAACTAAGCTCTTACTTTTTCCCCCTACTGACTGTTCTCATTTACTTAGATAACATCTTAAACATCTTGTTATTACTTGTTATTACTGTAGAAGTATGGCACCAAAAGCAGATGTTGAATTCAATTAATAATTCTAATCTTACACAAATGCTAAATTTGCATTAGATAAACTTGGACCCATTCTGTATTTTTAGAATAAAAGTAATGTGCCAAAATACCTAGAGGAAACTAGGTATTAACTTTTCAGGGAAACCTTACTAGAATCATTTATCAAGGAAAATAGATGGCACAACTCCCTGGACTTGCCATTTAAAAACCCATGATCTTTATATATAATATGTATACTTAACATGTATATATTTAACCCATGAATTATATGTCAGGTTTTTCACTAACAGACTTTCTTTCTACAATGAACCACACTTCTTGGTATCAAGGCATATCCTGTAGCCTGACTTCCATGTCTCATAATTTTTGAGTGGGTAATTGTGACTAATGGTAGTTCACTGTGCAGTCTTCTGCAGGCTGCTACTTTTTAAACATTTTATCCTGTGAATATTTGTGTAAGAAAAGTAGATAAAATATTCCCATTTTGCTTAAAAAATGCACACAGAATTCGGGAGGTGAAGAGTCACAGGAATAAGAAGCCACACCTAGTCCATGTAAATCAACAATTTGGTTGAGGGAAGAGGAGATGAGTGAATAAATGCAGTCTATCTCTGTTTGGAGAATAATTCTCATATATAAATTGGTGAAGAACATGAACAGACACTTCTCAAAAGAAGACATTTATGCATGCAGCAAACATGAAAAGAAGCTCATCATCACTGGTCATTAGAGAAATGCAAATCAAAACTACAACGAAATGCCATCTCATTCTAGTCAGAATGGTGATCATTAAAAACTCGGGAAACAACAGAAGGTGGAGAGGATGCAGAGAAATAGGAATGCTTTTACACTGTTGGTGGGAGTGTAAATTAGTTCAACCACTGTGGGAGACAGTGTGGTGATTTCTCAAAGATCTAGAACCAGAAACACCATCTGACCCAACAATCTTATTACTGAGTATATACTCAAGGGATTATAAACCATTCTGCTATAAAGACACATGTACACATATGTTTATTGCAGTACTATTTACAATAGCAAAGACTTGGAACCAATCCAAATACCAATCAGTGATAGACTGGATTAAAAAAAAAAAAGTGGCACATTTACACCATGGAGTACTATGTAGCCATAAAAAATAATGAGTTTATGCCTTTTGCAGGGACATGGATGAAGATGTAAACCATCATTCTCAGCAAAATAACACAGGAGCAGAAAACCAAGCACCTCATGTTCTCACTTATACATGGGAGGTGAACAATGAGAACATACGGACACAGGAAGGGGAATATCACACATTGGGGCCTGTCGGTGTGTGGCGGCCAAAGGCAGGGAGAGGATTTGGACAAATACCTAATGCCTGTGGGGCTTAAAACCTAGATGAATTTTTATAGAATATGCATTGCTGTCTGATGGCCTGAAATGATCTGTAAAAGCCAGCGTTTCAAACTTGATAGCTCTAAGTTATTTAAGGTAACACATAACAGCAAAGTATTTATTATCAACAGAAATGATTTCTCCCAAGGAAAACAAATTATATATAAAACTCCATTAAAATACAACTGTTTCTAAACCAAGAATAAAAGTGGTGGTTTACAGAAACCTTGAGTTATAACAAATTTTGGCTACTGTATATACTGATGGCTCTCAAATAGAAATATTTCACATAACTAGATGTGTACATATGTATGTTTGCATGTGTGTGTTCTGTCTGATGTTTTCAAGTGAATTTGTGTGAATATTTTGTAAAATTATAATAAAATATAGTAAGTCTATTGTTTTATTGCATAAATATGCAATATTTAACAGGATTGGTTTAAAAAAAAATCGTCCATTAATTGAAAATATGTTTGAAGAGTACAAGGAAAAGGAGAGTTACACTTCTGAGACAAACATTTCTCATAAATTGGAAGTAATTAGGGCTTTGGAATTTTGTTAGGTAAATTTATATTAATCATATTTTCATTTAAAAAATATATGCTGAGTTAGCACGTTGCATTTGTTTTCAGAAACTTCTATAAAACCCTTTTAATTTCTTTCTTTCTTTCTTTTTTGAGATATAATTTTGCTGTCACCCAGTATGGAGTGCAGTGGTGGGATCTCAGCTCTCTGCAATCTCTGTCTTCCGGATTCAAGGCTTTCCCCTGCTTCAGCTGCCTGAGTAGCTGGGATTACAGGCACTTGCCACCACTCCTAGCTAATTTTGTATTTTTAGTAGAGATGGGGTTTCACCATGTTTGCCAGGCTGGTCTTGAACTCCTGACCTTAAATGATCTGCCCACCATGGCCTCCAAAAGTGCTAGGATTATAGATGTGGGCGACTGCAGCTGGCCAAAACACTTTTAATTTCAATTATTCCATTTTTCAGATACATGTATGTGTGTGTCTGTGTGATGTCTATATGACGGTATAAATATCTGCATCTATGTAGATATTATATAGATATTCGTGGGTACAGGGTTGGGAATGAGGGATGGGGTTACTTTTTCAGACGTCATATGGCTTATTATACAGCCACGCTGTGATCTTTGCTTATCTTAATTTAAAGGCACTAATAATACCTTTAAATGCGCATAAGAACAACAGCAAGATCTCTGCAAAATCAAGGTCAGAATTTATCAGTTTGCATATTTAAGGAACAAGTTTCAAACAGCATAATTTGAGGATTTTAAATGGTTTACAGATTTCACACCCCAGTGATTTCTCTTTCATTGTCACAAATAATGTAACTTTTTTCCTTATAAATATGTAAAAATGTTAAAAGTGTATTTAATGACTACAGTGGTTACTTTTGTGTAGTAATTTGATGAAGACATAGAGTGCTCAGATATTTGATTAAGCATCATTCTGGATGTGTCCCTGAGGGTGTTTCTAGCTAAAATTAGCATTTGAATTGGTACATCCGGTAAAGCATATTATTTTCCCTACTGTGGATGCACACTATCTGATGCATGGAAGACCTGAATACAATAAACACTGACTAAGACATAATTATTTCTCTCTGCCTGACTGTCTTGGAACTAAGGCACTGGTCTTCTTCCTGCCTTCAAACTTGATCTTGTACTGAAAATAACAGCATTGACGCTAGGGATCTTTTGGTTTATGAATTCACACTGGAATTTGCACCCTCAGCTCTCCGGGTCTCAGGCCTTCAAACTCAGACTGGAACTGACACACTTGGCTCTTCTGGGTCTCAGGCCTTCAGACTTGACTTCACACCATCAGCTCTCCTGGGTCTCAGGCCTTCAGACTCAGACTGTAACTCACACCCACAACTCTCCTGGGTCTCAGACTTTCAAGCTTAGATGAATGCACACACTCAGCTATCCTCAGTCTCAGGCCTTCAAACTCAGACTGGAACTGACACACTTGGCTCTTCTGGGTCTCAGGCCTTTAGTCTCAGAAAGGAACTAACACCCTCAGCTTTTCCGGGTCTCAGGCCTTCAGACTCACACTGGAATTCACACCTTTGGCTCTCCTGGGTCTCGGGCCTTCAGACTTAGCTGGATCTCATACCATTGGCTCTCCTGGGACACAGGCCTTCAGACTTGACTTCACACCATCAGCTCTCCTGGGTCTCAGGCCTTCAGACTCAGACTGAAACTTACACCATCAACTCTCCTGGGTCTCAGGCCTTCAGTCATAGACTGGAACTCATACCGTTGGCTCTCCTGGGTTTCAGACCTTCAGACCAGAACTCACACCATGGGCTCCCTTGGCTTTCCAGCTTTCCCACTGCAGATCTAGGGACTTCACAGCCTCCACAATCATATGAAATAATTCTTTATAGTAAATGTCTCTCATTGGCCATTAAATAAAGAATAAGTATATGATGTCCTATTTCTAAGATAAAATGTGATTTCTAAGAAAAATGTTTCATTGTTGCTCATCAGTAATACCTCTAATTCAAATGAGAGTATATATGACTTTTAATATTGATAGGCTATTAATTCAATTTATATTCAAATCATTGTTTTATGACTTCTACTAAAATATAGACATGAAGAAGACAGAATTAAGACCCTAGAACATTTTAGGACCATTCAGGAGGGAGATGTAGGCACAATGGGCCATACTACCAAGACTAAAAAACACCTAAACCAACCCACTTCTCAGTAGCTAACCCCAAACCAAACTTTAGTATATGTGCCCATGTTCTGAGCCTGAATCCCAAACAAGGCCCATTGGTTGGAAATGTCTTTATTATGTTTGCCTCTATTTAATTCTATTTCTTTCTCATTTCTTAGGAAGACAAAAAACATTAGTGGTGCAAGATGACCCCCAAGTTGAGCACTACTTGGATGATATTGCACTACATCCCCAGGAGATGCTTAGCAATGTCTGGAGACAATATTGTTTATTCTCATAACTGAAGAGAAAAGGAATTACTGGGTAAAAGCCAGGGATGGTGCTAAACATCCTACAGACATCCTCAGAACAGACCTCCAAAACTGAAAATTGTCTGGCCCCAACTGTCAATAATGTTGATCTTGAGAAACTCTGCTGCTCACTCACAGTGGAGGAAACAGCACAACAGAATTAATAAAAACCTTAACTAAATATGATACTGGTAAAAAATCTAATCAGAATTCTAAGATCATCATATCTTGCACATATTAATTCATTTTTTAAATTATGTTTTGGTTTTTTATTTTTTTTTTAATGAAACTTTACTGAGTTTCATTTATATGATAGGGCCTGGATATACAGAGCTAAGAAAAATGCTCATGCAACACTTGAAGTTCAGCAGAGAAAGTATATGCATGACTACATGTATTAGCGTACTCCAGAAAAACAGAGCCAATAAAAGATAGGTAGGTTGGTAGGTTGGTAGACAGATAGATAGATGGATGTAGAGATAGATAGATGGAAAGATAGATATAAATAGATATAAAGATAGGTATAAATAGTAGTATTATTCTGTTTTAAAACTGCTATACAGATACTACAAGACTCAGTAATTTATAGAGGAAACGGTTATAATTGACTCACAGTTCTGCATGACTGGGGAGGCCTCAAGACACTTACAATCATGGCAGAAGGAAAAGGGAAAGTAAGGCATGTCTTACATGGTAACAGAAGAAGCAGCAAGCAAAGGGGAAGTACCACACTTTAAAACCATCAGCTGTCATGAGAACTCACTCACAGTCACAAGGACAGCATGGAAGAAACTGCCTTCATAATCTGATCACCTCCTACCAGGACCCTCCCTCAACACATGGAGATTACAATTCAAGTTGGGGTTTGGATGGGGACACGGAGTCCAGTCATATCAGATAGATACCAAGACATACATATAGAGATAGATAGATCTAAATAGATAGAAATAGATACATAGATATAGAAATATAGAGATAGATCTAGAGATAAATAGAGATATGTAAATAAATACATAAATAATAGATTTATGATAAACTGGCACATGCTATTATGAAGACTGATAATTCCCATGACCTGCTATCAGCAACGGAGACCCAGGAAAGCTGGTCTTGAAATTCAGCCTGAGTCATAAGAACTGTAGATATGCAATTTCCAGTATGTAACTATCTACTTCTTGTATAGTTTATATTATTCTCTATACATCACCTGCTTTTTATTATCTTTTATTTCAATAAAGAAAATGTTACACTTGCATTAGTTAAATATTTTCTTAATGATATATTTTATATTTTGTAATAAAAGAAGACCATGGAATCATTAAAATAAAAAAAGAAATTCAGCCTGAGTTTGAAGGTTTGATAACCAGGGTAGTCAATGGTTTAAATACCAGTCCAAGAGCAACAGAAGGTGAGATGAGATGTCCCAGCTTAAGCAGTAAGTCAGAAAATAAGGGATGATTCCTAGTTTCTCCTCCCTTTGTTCTACTGAGGTTCTCAATGGATTGGATGATGCCCACCCACATTGCTATTGGTAGATCTTCATTACTCAGTTGACCAATTCAAATGCTAATTTCGTCCAGAAATAATAAATGCTAATTTCATCTTTCTACCTACCATGTAAGTTTCCTGAAGCATCTCTCTCTCTCTCTCTCTCTCCATCCCTATCTCTGTATCTATTTTTATATCTATATCTATCTATCTATCTTTCTATCTCTACAACTATCTGTCCATATCTATCTCTGTATCTATTTCTATAGCTATAATATCTATCTTTCTATGTACCGCTACATCTATCTATCTATCTATCTATCTATCTATCTATCTATCTATCGATCTATCTATCTATCGATTGATCTATATTAGATGGAAAAGGAAAACAGAGGGAGACAGGATAGCAAATAAAAGCCCAGTGCATCAGAAAAAGGTGAGTGTGTTCTGAGACATAAGAAAACCAGTGTGGCTAAAGTCAAATTAGAAATCAGTTTCAATAGAATGTTGAGCTAAAGACAGGGAACATGATCATAGTTGTGGATGTGATTGGCAGCTTGGAAAATGCACATAGTGACTAAAGACAACACCTTCAAGAAGTTTGTCTGTGACAATAAGACAAGTGTCATCAAAACTACAGTGAGATACCACATCACCCCAGTTAAAATGGCTATTATCAAAAAGACAAAAAATAACAGGTCATGGAATGGATGTGGAAAAAGGGAACTCTTGTACTCTGTTGGTGGAAATGTAAAATAGTAAAACTGCTATGGAGAACCAACCACAAGGGAGTTCCTCAAAAAGCTGTAATTAAGATTACCATATGATCTAGCAATTCCAATGCTAAGTATTTATCCTAAATTAAGGAAAACAGTATAATAAAAGAATATCTGTAGTGCCATGTATTTTTGTGGCAGGGTTCACAATTGACTGTGCAAAATCAACCTAAATGTCCATCAATGAATGGATAAAGAAAATGTGGTAAACATAAACAATGAAATATGATTTTACCATTAAAAATGAAATCCTGTCATTTGCAGCAACAGGGATGGAACTGGAGGTCAGTATGTGAAGGAAAATAAGCCAGACAGAGAAAAGCAAATCTTGCATGTTCATAATCACATGTGAGTATCGGGGGAACCCACCCCTGATATTTCAATGTAAGTTCTTTCCATTTTCCCTAAGTGTTGGCCTGTCTGAAAAAAATAAGGAGAAAGAGTACAAAGAGAGGATTTTACAGCTGCACCACCATAGGTGACATCACACATCGCTAGGTCCGTGACATCCACCTAAGTCGCAAAACCAGCACGTTTTCATTAGGGATTTTAAAAGGCAAGAGGGTGTACTAACAGGGGGTAGGTCACACGCTTCAAGGGGCAAAAGGCAGAGCAAAGATCACATGCTTCTGAGGGCAAAATCAGAAACTCCTGATAAGGGTATATGTTCAGCAGTGCATGTATTGTCTTGATAAATATCTTAAAAGAAAACAGAATTTGAGAGCAGAGAACCAGTACGACCTCCGATTTACCAGGTCTGAGGTTTCCCAATCCTAGTAAGCCTGAAGTTACTGTAGAAGACCAGTATCTCAGTCCTTATCTCAACTGCTTAGGACAGACACTCCCAGAGCAGCTGTTTATAGACCTCCCCACAGGAATGCAATTCTTTTCATAAGGTCTTAATAATATTATATTCCTTGCTAGGAAACAAATGTAGTGATATCTCTCCTACTTGCATGTCTGTTTATAGACTCTCTGCAAGAAGAAAAATATGGCTGTTTTTACGCGACCCTGCAGGCAGTCAGACCTTATGGCTGTCTTCTCTTGTTCCGTAAAAATTATTGTTATTCAGTTCATTTTCAAGGTACACTGATTTTATATTCTTAAAAACAGTTTTTACAATGAATTTGTACAGTTAACGCAACCATCACAGGGTCCTGAGGTGACACACATGCTCAGCTTATGAAGATAAGAGGATTAAGAGATTAAAGTAAGACAGCATAAGAAATTATAGGAGTATTATTTGGGAAGTGATAAATGCCCATGAAATCTTCATAATTTATGTTTCTCTGCTGCAGTTCCAGCCAGTCCCTCCGTTTGGGGTCTCTGACTTCCCATAACATGTAAGAGCTGAAGAAGTGGATCTAATGGAGGTAGAGAATAGAATAATAGGTACCAGAGGCTGGAAAAGGTAGTGGGGAAGAGGGAATAAAGACAAATTGGTTAATGATACAAAAAAATATAGTTAGATGCAAACAATAAGCTCCAGTCTTTGATAATGAGTAGGGAAAGTATAATTAACAAAAACTTAGTGTATATTTTTAAAGAGCTAGAAGGATGGAAATGTTCCCAACACACACAAAAAAGATAAGCATTTAAAATGATAGATACACCAATCACCCTGATTTGAGATTTGATCATCACACATCATTTGCAGGTATCAAAATCTCACATTTGCCCCCAAAATATATATAACTACCATAAATCAATAAAAATATATTTTAAAAACACAAGTGTCAACATAAACATTTTTCTTTTATTTTGTATTAATACAGGGTAGAATAGAGTTGGCTTTTTGAGTTGGTTTCTCTCAATTTTTTGATAATTTGCAGCATTTTCATCAGCCCTTACAAGGAGTGATATGGGCAAGTTTATGCTTTTCTGAAGCTGCATATTGAAATTTGGACAACTGTTGGTGTCTAACAGGTTGGAGTTGGTTTTGTGTTGGGAAAGAGTTGAATCAATAAGCAGAGATTTCAGCAAAGGGGCAGCTGAGATAGTTGCTCTTGGCTCTCCAATGTCTGTTCTTCTGTGCAGGATCAGGATTTCCCCTAAGATTCCAGTCTTGTTTTTGCATCTGAATAAAAGATATCTGGCATTCCTAGGAGATTGTTTAGTTCCTTTCATGAGTTTCACAGATTGAGCCTCTCTTCTACATTCTTACCACTTCTGCCTTTGAACAGTTTTCCTTTGCGTCATTCAGAGACATTTGCAACTGAGATGTCCCTCCATCAGTCTCTTCCTCTCAAACATCTCATCTCTTTGCTACTTTCTAAAAGTTCCTGAATATGATAAAAATAGAGATCTAGTTTCATTCTTCTGTATATAACTAGCCAGTTTTGGCAGCACCAGTGATTGAATAGGGTGTCCTTTCCCCATTTACATTTTTTGTCATTGCAAAAGATCAGATGATTGTAGGTGTGTGGTTTTATATCTTGAGTTTTTATTCCGTTTATCTATGTGTCTATTTTTCTACCAGTACCAATCTGTTTTGGTTACTGTAGCCTTGTAATGTAACTTGAAGTTGGGTAATATGGTTCCTCCAGCTTTGTCTTTTTTGCTTACAATCGCTTTGGTTATTCAGCCTCCTTTTTGGTTCCATATGAATTTTAGAATTGTTTTTTCTAATTATGTAAAGGACGATGTTGGTAATTTGATAGGAATTGTGTTGGCTATGCAGATTGCTTTGAGCAGTATGGCCATTTTAACAATAATGATTCTTCTTATCCATGAACATGGGATTTTTGTACACCATGGAATGCCGCACTGCCATATAAAGAATGAAATCATGTGTTTCACAGCAACACAGATGGACTTAGCTATTATCTGATGTAAAATAACTCAGTAAATAAAACATTGCAAGTTCTCTCTTACAAGTGAAAGCCAAACAATGGGTACATATGGTCATAAAGATGGAAGTAATATGCACAGCGTACTACAAACAGGAGAGTGGGAAGGAGCGAGGACTAGAAAACTACTTATTGGCTACTATGTTCACTATCCTGTTGGGTGATGGGTTCACTAGAAGCCCATATCCACCATTACACAATACCTCCTTGTAATAAACCTGCACATGTACTCTCAAATATAAAATTTTAAAAATCTCCCTGAAAAAACAAGCAAATAATGAGGAAAAATTCCCACAAAGAATGAAAAACAATCAAACCTTATTATCCCAGTACCCACCTCCTCCACCTGGTCCCCCTAGCCTTCTTCCATGTGGTCCTGATCCTCCCCTGATGGTATCTCCCCATCTCCCACAGCCAGCTGTGTTCTACTGTGCTTCCTCATCAAAGATGTCTCAGGATCTGTTTGTACAGCTTCCAAGTGCAGCCAAACCTACAAGAGCTAATGGTCCCTCATTTAAACATAGGGAAATAAGTGGCCTGATTTATGTCCTTGACAAGTGACCTAAATATAAGGCACATGCAACTGTCACAGAGCCTAATCTACCCCCATCTCCTCCTCACTTGCATTCTGTCTTTCCATTTGTCATTTACTTAGCAGAGTCAACAGATGCTACCAAGCTCTAAGAACCATTATCACAGGGGCAATTGTTGTTCAGAAGCCCTCACATATGTTTATTGCAGTTGATATAGATGCTAGTAAAACGTGGGACAGTGTAATTTTTTAATTTATCATTTGTCCGTCTTGTGGTGGAGCTACACAGATACTTAATATGATGTTGTAAAGCTCTGTGTTCAGAGGAGAAAGCAGGCAGGAAGCTGCAAATGACAGGTTTACAAACATGAGGATAGTGAAGTTACCAGATTGACAACCTAATGCTGTAGTATGATAGTAGTATGTTGTATTTCTATACCATTCTTCACAGAACTCATTTGAGTCAGATGCAAATATCTGTGGCTTATAAAATTCCTACCAGTGAGCACAGGTTTTATTTTCAGACTAAGCAAATCACTGTTACCAAGAATATTGTTTTAAAGTTTTAGGTATATGTCCATTATATATGGCATTCCCAAATATTGTGTCTTAGAATTAATGTAATTATATAGAAATTAGAGAAAGAGAAAAAGAGAGATATGTAGATATATGGATATAACCTATCCTCAATGTGATAAGGAAGATAAAGTAAAAATATAGTATCAGTGAAAATATAAAAAGCTACAGATAGTATCAAGAAGTGCAGCTTTTGTTAGCATTCTTACAAAAGACACTCTTTTAAAAGTTTTAACCTAGATTTCAGCATATCTAATGCACAAGAATAATTGATAGTCATAAGACCAAGTACAAGGCACTGAAAATTTCTAATCCGTCTCCTGAGTTATCAAGGAAATATTAAACTATGAATTCACTCAGGACAAAGGTGAGATTAATTTAGTTTTTACTTCAGTAACTATTCTCTATTTGAGAAAGTATTCCAGAGGTTGTTATCTTTTGTTTGCCTCTCAAAGGAGAATGATATTGGGTTTAAAAAAATTTTTAAAAACTTCTTAAAAGAAAAAGTATAATTAGAGCTGTAAGGTGACACATACATTTTATCTTTTTTTTTTTTTTTTGGCTGTTTTGGTTTTTAATTTTAACTTGCTTTTAAATTAAATTCAAAGTCATGCACATACATGGCAAGAAAATCTCAAAAAACAAGCAGTATACAGTGGAGAATAAAACAGTCAAAATCCAGACTAACAACTCTTTCTATACCCTTGGTATATTTTTCTGGTGTATACACATCTGTGTTTAGTTGTATCTATGAATGTGTATATATGTATGTATCTACATATCTGTGTGTGTGTGTGTATATATTCATTTATGTCATTTATCACAATCGGAGAATATTATACACAATCTTTTGTTCCTTATTTTTTATTTAAAAAGCTTATCTTGCAAAACTTCTCAAATCTTCAAACATAGATTATAACTTCAAAGTAATCCTTTGTATGGAATTCTATACTTTATTTCACAAGTCCCTCATTGTGCCCACTTGGGTTGTTTCTAGCCTTTTATAAATAATGTCCAAATGAACATTTGTGTCTGTAGGGCTTTGTGCATATTTGAATATATGGGAAGCGTAAATGTCAAGCTTTTCAATTGCTGTATCAAACTTTTTCCAAAGAGGTTGCAACAGTTCACATTCTGACCAATAGCCGTGTAAATGAGCCTGTTTTACCCGTATCTTTGCCATTACTCTACATATTTCAAAACCTTTGAAACAGCAGGCTAAGAAGAATTTTTGCTGATTTAATTTGCCATTTAATATTAGGAATATTATTGAACAACTTTTAATATATTTATAAAGTAAATGGTGTTTATTTTTCTGTGAAATCTGTTCTATCCCTTCTTGATGCCATCTACCATATTCTTAACTCATATGGGATTTCTTTAATTAAACAGTGTGTTAAGAGAGTAAAGGAGTAAAGGATGAAATTGAAATCACCATCAAAGCATTTTAAAGGAATATACCTTTATTTCATAGCTTTCACAAATTTTGAGGATAAAAATTCCATCTATTATATAAATACTACTATTCACAAGGCCTTAAACATTATGATAGGACTTGCCCCATTGGACATGAAGAAACTGCAGGGGGAATGAACAACTCCTAGAAAGCTGTAACTCTCCTTTACCTTGCTTAGTGCAAAGAGTATTTCAGAAGATAGACTGAAATATTCCTTATGGGCTCAAAACCATAATTAGAGGTATCTGGTTCATCTAATCTCCTAGAATCTTAAGACCAGTACCAGCAATACTATTACTAATTAGTAAATTTTTTTTTTCATTTGATTTGTTTCTTAGTCTAGTTAAAATGACATTGAATATATTTCAGGTGGAAAGATTTTAGTAGCACCCACCTGGGTTTTGAAGGCGAGTTGGTTTAGTAAAGTTCCGTATTTTGGGAAAACCTAAATAACCAAGGTAGCATTTGAGATTTTGCTTTATTTTTTGATTTGACATTTCTTTTCTGCTCCCTAGAGGAGAAAAGTAGGGGGCACGGCGCAGAGTCAGAGCCAGAAATGGCAGGAACAGTTCCAAAACTTGAGTGGAAGACAGCCATCTCAAAACCCAAACCTTTTGTGTCTGTCCCTGACTATTAACTTCCTTTAAGCTCTTTCTCTCAATTTGACAGTAAATTAGAATTATAAGGAAACAGATAAGCTTGCAGGAATGAATTAAAAAAATATGGCCTGTCTCAAAAATAGTTTTCAAACCATAAGAGTTAAAATCCATCTAAAAATGTCATTCTTTTCCACTTTCCCCTCTGCTCTTTCAGCTATTTTCAGATGCAACAGATGAAGTTTTTAAGCCAGAGACAAGTTTGCTCTTACAAAAGTAATCTTTTTATAGGTAAAAACACACTATTAACTCCTTTTATAAATTACCCTGGAAAGCTGGGGCCAAAGTTTTCCAAAGGCAAGGAATAACTTTCCCATGTAATAGTGGATAATAAGTCATGGAAAAAAGACAAGCCCTTTATTTCCAAAACTTTACTCTTTCCTGTGCCTTGTTGCTTACATAAGACATTTCCTAATTCAAGAGCCACAGGATTGACGTAGCTTTGTGTGATGTGGTGACAAGCAGAAACTCTTAAAAGAAAAATTTTTCTTTGCTAAACATTCGGTCCTACTTTTAAAACTGTTATGTTTCTAAATACTTGAGGTAAAAGGATGAATGGAGTAAGACCAGGAGAAAAAAACAATCATATATTTTATACTTTAAAATTTTTACAGATGAAAAATCTAAAATAGACAGCTGCTGCAAAAAAAGATTATTCAAATGACTGATAAACATTTTTAAATGGTATTCTACTTGATTAGTTTTAGGGAAAAGAAATGAAAACTACTGGCTACCATAATAACTAGAGTTTGAAAAGACGGGCAATAACAAATGTTGGAGAAAATGTAGAGCAACTAGAAATCACACTCACATCTTCTGAAAATGAAAATTGGGCAGCTAGTTTGGAAAAACTGGTACCTTACACAAAAATTAAACATACAACTACTTGTGACCCAGCAATTTACTACCCTGAAAAACTAGCTAAATACATTCACCCAAATAGACGTACTGACTTCCAAAACACTCCATAGCTAGTCAAATGTCCACTGATACCAATATGAACAGTTTATGCTGTATTTATACAAGGAAATACTCTACAGTAATAGGAAAATACAAACAACAACTACACAAAAAGTATGAATAAATCTCCAAACAATGTTAACTAAAATCCACCAGAAACAAAAGGTTAAACGCTGTCCCGTTTTCTTTAAATAAGGTCACAATATAGGCAAAACTAATCAAGGTTGCTAAAATCAGGCTTGATGCCTATGCTCAGAGGAGGTGATAACTATAAGAGGTTGATCACAAATTACTGGGTGATGGCAATGTCCAGTTTCTTGATCTGAATGCTGGTGACATGAATTTTCTATTCAGGCAAATTCATCAAGGTGCACATGTTAGTCTTTGCATTTGTCCCAATGTACATGATATGCCAACCAAAAGTTTCTGAAGCCTGAAAGCATGAGGGTAAAATATATTGGAGGAAGGGAAACAATTTATAAAATGGATACATAGCGGGAGATTGCCTCAGCTGAACATATTTTACATGGTAGAGTGAAAAGAAAAAGAAACACAGAGTTCATGTAGAGCTTCTTTTCTTTAAAAGGTAGTTTATTTCTATTTATATTTTATCTGGAATGATTTTTATTGACAAAAATTGTGTACACTTACCATGTACATCAAACTACATGAGAAAAAGGTAAAGGTTGGAGTGATTTATTTTCACATGCAAAGGCAATATTTCAGAGAAATGGCAAGCTTTATTAAGACTTTAATTCTAAGCTATCTGGAAAACAATTTGAGTCTGTCTCCATGATCTTTTCCCAGCTCATCACTGTATCCTTCTCATAGCATATGATAATGCATTGAACATATGTGCCAGTTACTAAATTATATATATATCGACATCTCTGTTTTGATTTTATGCTTATTTCTATCTCCATGGTTGCTTTGACCACTCTTTGTCTTATCACAATTGCCTTCCAAGTCTTTTTCTAATTTTCGTCTTGTCCTAAGAGCTTTTAAATCCTCCAGACATGTGAAAGTGTCCCTCCAGTTTGTACCCACCACCCCCTATTTTATGCCTCCTCTCCTTGTCTTCCTACATAAACCACAAACTCTTGCAGGACATCCTCACCATTACCTGATCCATAGATGACTTCCTGAATTGTGTTGAGTTCATAGAAGATTTAAAAGTCAAACAATAAATTGGTAAGTTGTACAATGTGAAGAAGCATTTGCTTTTAAGCAGGAGACTGCATAAGAGCTTTGTGAACCAAGTAGAATTCAGCACATCCATTTTAATCCTCATACTGGGGACCAACATTTGTACATGCAGAAACTCACCAGGCTTGCACTTTCTCTTTTTCATCAGTGGGTCCTGCTTCATGAAGCTAAGACCCAAGTTCTACAGTGTCCCAGCTCAAAGGGCACATGTTTTGTTTAATGCTCTGCTATTGTGGCCTTGAAATCCTTAATTTAGAAACACTGGGCCATTCGTTTTCATTTTTCCTGAACCCCATAAATTGTGTAGCTGGTCCTGTTCATCACAAATATAAAAATATGTTGCCAAGCAACTTGTAAAAATCTCGATGCCAATTTTTTTTTCTAAAGACAAGGTCTAAAGCAGAAGGACAGATTCATTGTGGAATGGATCTTTTTTTCAAGTTGTAGCACAGTAATGTAGAATTCAGGGTGATAGATATTTCACTATTTATTTATTTATTGAGATAAGGTCTTGCTGTGCAACCCAGGCTGGAGTGCAGTGTTACAATCATAGGTCACTGTACCCTCAACCTCCTGCGCTGAGGTGATCTTCCTGCCACAGCCTGCCAAAGCACTGGGATTATAGGCATGCACGATTGTACCTGGCCTCTGATATTCCACAATTTAGTATTTCACACTTGTCATACAAAGACCCTAAGCATATTTTAAAACAAAAAAAATAAATAAAAAATGGAACAAATATTGTCTGCCACTAAAAAGGACATCATCCAGCCATTGCATCTTTATAGAACAAACAAAGAGAGCATGTAGGCAAATACTACATTTGCTATCTCACAATAGGAGTTACATAGCTCAGAGCCAGAACCATGTTGAGACGTAATCATCCAGTTCTAAACCCAATTACTGCCTGAAATTTAAATCAATTTTATCTGCCTTCAAACTTCATTGGTAAGACAATCCTACTCCAAATAATCTGAATAACAAGGTAGTAAGTCAAACTCATAGACTGTCTCTCTCTACATACACACACACACACACACACACACATATATATATATACACCTCTCATATATATTTAGAATCTTTAAATAATAGTGTAATATTACATATACACAAATTGTACTTTTTATTTTTTGGAGATAGAGTCTTTCTTTGTTGCCCAGGCTGGAATGCCATTGGGGATTTTGGCTTACTGCAACCTGCACCTCCCGGTACAAGCCATTCTCCTGCTTCAGCCTCTCAAGTACCTCGGATTACAGGCATCTGTGACCATACCCAGCTAATTTTTTGTATTTCTAGTAGAGATGGGATTTTGCCACATTGGCCAGACTGGTCTCGAACTCCTGACCTTAAGTGATCTGTCTGCCTTGGCCTCCCAAAGCGCTGGTATTGAAGGCATCCTCCACAATGCCAAGTTAATTTTTGTATTTCTAGTAGAGACAGGATTTCACCATGTTGGCCAAGTTGGTCTGAAACTCCTGAACTCAAGTGACCTGCCTGTCTTGGCCTCCCAAAATGCTAGGATTACAAGTGTAGGCCACCATGCTCAGCCTGTACTTTATATTTTAGTTGAGGAGTAAATGTTTCTGTTTATCTTGAAAATGGCAGTGCATGAGTTTTAAATAATATAACCAAAAAAGCATGTTAAATCCAATTTTATTTGTGCCTGCCCCTCAGGTTTCTGTGACCTTCAGAGTCAATTTCTAATGAGCTTCTCAGAAAACACCGTTACACTCTCCATCTTTCAAGGTTCCCCCATTATTTAAGGAGCCAGTATGAAGGTCTGAAAATTGTTTGTGATTTAACCATCTTTATATCATTCTTGTACATTTCTTTTTCTTTCTATATTTCAGTGGATACCACTCACTCAGAGAAGGCTTGCTCTGTTAGAAACTTTAAGAACAATGGTGAACTTAAGAATTGGATGTTGAAATATTCAATTTAACAACAAATTTTAAAATTTAAAATTAATTGTGATTTTCTCACTTTATTTTTGATTAGCTATAACAAATACAATTTTGTTCATGTATTAGTCTATTCTCACACTACTGAGGCTGGGTGATTTATAAAGAAAAGGGATTTAATTGGCTCACATTTCTGCAGGCCGTACTGGAAGTATGGCAGGGGAGGTTTCAGAAAACTTACTGTCTTGGCAGAAAACAAGTAGGGAGGCAGACTCATTTTACATGTCCAGAGCAGGAGGAAGAGACAGTGAGAACAGAGATGCCACACACTTTTAAACAACCCAATCTCATGAGAAATCCATCATGAGACAGCACTAGGGGATTAGTGCTAAACCATTAGAAACCACCCCTAATATCCAATTATCTCCCACCAGGCCCCACCTCCAACACTGGGGATTACAATGCAACATGAAATATGTATGGGGACACACAGCCAAACCAAATCAGTTGGAGTCAAATACAAACCCTGTGTCTCTCAACAGCAGTAGCACTTATCTTTAAGTATTTGTTTCATCTCCAACTGTGTAAACAGAAAACTGTATCCTAACAGTATCCTAACACAATGTAGTATCCATAATGTTTCTCAAGATGTATATATTGAGACATGGTTTCTTCTCTTTATTCTTATTATTATTAGAAGAAAGTTTTTGCTTACTGGTTAAGTGGTTAAGATTTATTTAAAGCAATATGTTGGGTGTTTATTTCTCGGTGGCAGGAACCTGGGGCAGATGTCCATTTGAACTGTATTTCTGTACAGTAATATCCATAATTCACTGTTTCAGATTATTATGGCTTAGCTATATGGAGGTCCAAGGCTGATAAATCCCTTAATTGTAAGTGAGATTTCTATAAGATTGGTTTTTAACACTACACTTCATGTTCTATGGTATCAACAACAAATTGCAAAATCTCTTGTCTTTCTTACCTGTGGGTTTATTATTTCAGAAATAGTGCCATAGACACAATCATAGGATAAATGCACATGGCAGAAAAAGGAGGAGAATTATTTCACAAGCATGACATCTATGGCTTATTCACAATCCTTAGTTGCTTCTTAAAACATAGATTAACGGACCTCATCCTCAAGCCTTCTGAGTCAGTAGGTCTAACACAGTGCCTGAGAAGTCAAATCTCTAAGAAGTAGCAAGTTATGTGGCTGATGGCAGATGGCTCTGAGCAGAACCACCTTTCATTACTTTTCCTAGTGTAGCCAGACTTCCAACTAGCATGGTGTGCCTCCTTGCTCATTGTGAATCTGTTTCATCTCATATGTTTCTCAAATGTTTGGTAATTCTTGGGAGCTAGATCATCTTTATGAGAATCTTGATCAGGACCAGTGGCTGGAATATCTCAGTTTGGCCACCCGAAACATCTTCATGACCCAGACAGAGAAGTGGGAATCCCATTTCCAAGATCTAGCAATTCCCAAAAGGATAGGAGCAGGGAGCTAACGGGATTGTTTCCACTTATGGGACCTGCCCTTTGCATTGTAATCCGCAGAGGCAGTGGTTTCTTTCCATTGCGTGTGACCAGAGAATGCAAGAACCACCTTCTCTCTGGCCACAACACTAATAATCTCCTCCCATTAACAATTGCTACAAAGAGAGTAAAATACTCAGGAATACAACTTACAAGGGATGTGAAGGACCTCTTCAAGGTGAACTACAAACTACTGTTCAAGGAAATAAGAGAGGATA
Source organism: Erythrocebus patas (assembly GCA_023783455.1). Taxonomy (NCBI): domain Eukaryota; kingdom Metazoa; phylum Chordata; class Mammalia; order Primates; family Cercopithecidae; genus Erythrocebus; species Erythrocebus patas. Next base: position 223,405 of record JAKFHT010003857.1, on the reverse strand, counting down.
CAAACAAACAGAAAAATATTCCATTCTCATGGATAGGAAGAATCAATATAGTGAAAATGGCCATACTGCCCAAAGTAATTTATAGATTCAATGCTGTTCCCATCAAGCTACCCTGAATTTCTTCACAGAATTAGAAAAGAAACAAATTTAAATTTCATATGGAACCAAAAGAGAGTTTGTATAGCCAAGACAATCTTGAGCGAAAAAGAACAAATTGGGAGGCATCATGCCACCTGACTTCAAACTATCCTCCAAGGCTAAAGTAACCAAAACAGAATGATACTGTTACCAAAACAGACATATAAACCAACGGAACAGAACAGAGGCCTTGGAAATAACACCACACATCTACAACCATCTGATCTTTGACAAACCTGACAAAAATGAGCAATGAGGAAAGGATTCCTTATTTAACAAATGGTGTTGGGAAAACTGGCTAGCCATATGCAGAAAACTGAAACTAGACCCCTTCCTTACACCCTATACAAAAATTAACTTAAGATGGGTTAAAGATTTAAACATAAGACCTAAAGCCATAAAAACCCTGGAAGAACACCTAGGCAATGCCTTTCAGGACACAGGCATGGGCAGATACTTTATGACTAAAACACCAAAAGCAATGGCAACAAAAGTCAAAATTGGCAAATAAGATCTAATTAAACTAAAATGTTTCTGCACAGCAAAGGAAACTATCATCAGAGTGAACAGGCACCCTACAGCATGGGAGAAAATTTTTACAATCTATCCATCTGGCTAATATCCAGCATCTACAAGAAACTTAAACAAGTTAATAAACACACACACACACACACACACCCATTGAAAAGTGGGCAAAGGTTATGAACAGACATTTCTATAAAGAAGACATTTATGAAGCCAAAAACCATGAAAACAGAGTTCATCATCACTGGTCCACAAAGCCACAACAAGATACCATCTCATACCAGTTAGAGTGGTGATCATTAAATTGTAAAGAAACAACAGTTGCTGGAGATATTGTGGAGAAATAGGAATGCTTTTACACTGTTGGTGGGAGTGTAATTTAGCTCAACCATTGTGGAAGACAGTGTGGTGATTCCTCAAAGATCTAGAACTAGAAATACCATTTGACCCAGCAATCCCATTAGTGGGTATATACCTAAGGGACTATAAATCATTCTACTATAAAGACACATGCACACAGATGTTTACTGCAGCACTATTCACAATAACAAAGACTTGGAACCAACCCAAATGCCCATCAAAGATAGACGAGATAAATAAAAAGTAGCACATATACACCATGGAATACTATTCAGCCATGAAAAAGGAATGAGTTCATGTCCTTTGCGGGAACATGGATGAAGCAGCAAACCATCATTCTCAGCAAACTAACACAGGGACAGAAAACCAAACACCACATTTTCTCACTCATAAGTGGGAACTGAATAATGAGACCATACAGAAACAGGGAGGGGAATGTCACACACTGGGGTCTGTCGGGGAGGCCCCTGAGGCAAGGAGAGGGTAGCGTTAGGAGAAATAACACAATGTAGATGATGGGTTGACGGATGCAGCAAATCACCATGGCACATATATAGCTATGTGACAAAACTTCACGTTCTGCACATGTATGCCAGAACTTAAAGTATATGTACCTATAAAAGCAATGCTACCAAACAGATTCTATAAAAAAAAAAAAAAAAAAAAATCTCATCCAACCATTTTAGATATTTACCTTTTTTTCTCTTGTAAACTTTTCCCCTTAATTTTTTGGAGCTGTTTCTCCTCTTCTCACAGTTCTGCAATGCATGGGAGAAACTGTGCACTCCTTATCCTTGAGTAAGTCATTTTATTTGATCCTGCACAAAGTCCTCTTGATCTGCAGTTTTCAGGCCTTTCAAAAATTTTATGAAGCTTTCTTCTTTGTTAGTCTTTGTGACTCCTGGTCCAAAGTTTCTCCTAGACCTACATTGGAGTTTGGAGTCTATCTGTCTGCCTGTCTGTATACCTACCTACCTACCCATCCATCATTCCTGTCTATCTATCTGTCCTATCTCTCTGTCCTATGTAACTATATCTCTATCTATCTATCTATCTATCTATCTATCTATCTATCTATCTATCTATCTATCTATCTATCTCTATATATATATGTATATATATCAGTTATCGCCTATTCTATATAACTATAACTATCATTGATGCTATTTATCTATGTATCATCTCTGTCTATCTCTATCACCTATCCATCTTCATCATAATTACCAATCATCATCACCTATTCTACCTGTGTATCATCTCTATCATCTATATAGCTACCATATCATATCATATCATATCTATCTATCTATCTACCAATCAATCATCTATCAATTAATCATTCATTCATTCATCTATTTTCCATTACTCTCATCCATTTTGCACTTCTTTGGGCATCCTCTCACATCTGTTTTACTCAATAATTCAGCTTTCTTTAGTATCCACTCTGCCGTTCATTGTCTCCAAGGCAATGGAGTTTTCTTGAGTCTTTTTGGTCTCCATCCACGAGTTTCTGATTTCATACTTTCTATAGCTTCCATTTCTAATGTGAAGGTTCTCACTCTATGTATGTATTCAGCATTATTACCATAAATGTTCAAAACATTTTCCTGACCTTTTATAAGTTATAATATATTCATACACTGGTGTTAGACAAATTTGTTTTTACATTCTAATTGAAAAGGAGGTAGTGGTTCTGCTTGATGATTAGATGTACAAGCATTTATTGAAATGCCAACATAAAATACTAATGAGGATTAGACCATATATATTTTATTTACCGAACATAATATATAGAAATTTTTTTTCAGTATTTACTACTTTCATGATATGAATATGCTACTTAGTCAATTTTACAGTTCCACATGTAGTCAATTTACATTTTTTTGTATATTAGAAGCATTATGGTATTGTAAAGGAAAGATATGACTATCCAGGTAGTAAGATAAATCTGTTACTACATGTCTGACACTCTCATGTATATAGGAAAATATTTGGTACTTGGAAAAGCAAAGACTCAATTTTAATAACCTAACCCTTATAAAGAAAAATTCTGAATGTTCTCAATCCACCAATGTATGATATGACAGTTTCTTAGCAAAATCTGTTCATACTTTTTACTCTTGAATTTCTTTTTGTTAAGAGCCATCTACTTCTAAAATCTGTATTTGAGTCTTTTGTTCTTGTTCTAGCATAAAGTTTTATACTTACTGGTTATTGTCTATAAGCTGATAAATTCCATGTATGATAAATCCTTCTACTTTTGCATTCCCTTTTATTTTGTACAATAGTATTTCTAATAGAATTTGTTTAAAAATTTTTATCATCTGAAACAGTCAAAACATCAGAATTAACACAGCCTCTGATATTTTGGTCTATGACTGAAATTATTGCTAGATTCCTTATTAAAATAAATTTTTGTTTAAACATATGATTCTTAAATAAATTATTTACAGCTATAGTTTATGGCATGAAAACTTCACGTTCTGCACATGTATGCCAGAACTTAAGTATATATTACCTATAAAAGCAATGCTACCAAACAGATTCTATTCTCATCCAACCATTTTAGATATTTACCTTTTTTTCTCTTGTAAACTTTTTTAATTTTTGAGCTGTTTCTCCTTCTTCCACAGTTCTGCAATGCATGGAGAAACTGTGCACTTTATCCTTGAGTAAGTCATTTTATTTGATCCTGCACAAAGTCCTCTTGATCTGCAGTTTTCAGGCCTTTCAAAAATTTTATGAAGCTTTCTTCTTTGTTAGTCTTGTGACTCCTGGTCAAAGTTTCTCCTAGACCTACATTGAGTTTGGAGTCCATCTGTCTGCCTGTCTGTATACCTACCACCTACCCATCCATCATTCCTGTCATCTATCTGTCCCATATCTCTCTGTCCTATGTAACTATGTTCTATCTATCTATCTATCTATCTATCTATCTATCTATCTATCTATCTATATCTATCTATCTATCTCTATATATATATGTATATATATCAGTTATCGCCATTCTATATAACTATAACTATCATTGATGCTATTTATCTATGTATCATCTCTGTCTATCTCTATCACCCATCCATCTTCATCATAATTACCAATCATCATCACCTATTCTACCTGTGTATCATCTCATCATCTATATAGCTACCATATCATATCATATCATATCTATCTATCTATCTACCAATCAATCATCTATCAATTAATCATTCATTCATTCATCTATTTTCCATTACTCTCATCCATTTTTGCACTTCTTTGTCTTGGCATCCCTTCTCACATCTGTTTTTACTTCAATAATTCAGCTTTCTTTAGTATCCACTCTGCCGTTCATTGTCTCCAAGGCAATGGAGTTTTCATTGAGTTTTTCTGTTTGGTCTCCATCCACGAGTTTCTGATTTCATATCACTTTTCTATGGCTTCCATTTCTAATGTGTAGACGTGCTTTCATCTTGAATTGTGCATGTATGTATTCATGCATGTGCTAATGGACCATAAATGTTCAAGTAACTTTTCCTGATTCCTTTTATAAGTTATAATATATACATACCGTATTTGGTGTTAGACAAATTACTTGATTTACATTCTTGGTTATGAAAGGAGAATTGGAGTGGTTCATTGGGGCTTAGATGATTAGATGTACAAGCATTTATTGAAATGCCAACATAAAATACTATAATGAGGATTAGACCATATATACTTTTATTTCCAATTTTTTCATGTAATATGTAGTATATTTTTTCTTTCAGTGGCCCCACTACTTATCATGATATGAATATGCTACTTAGTCAATTTACATATGACCACATGTTTAGTCAATTTACATATTATTGTATATTTAGATTGCTTCTAATTTATAGGTATTGTAAAGGAAAGACTATGACTATCCAGGTAGTAAGATAAATCTGTTACTACATGTCTGACACTTCCTGTAGGAAAATATTTGGTACTTGGTCAAAAGCAAAGACTCAATTTTAATAACCTAACCGCTTTAAAGAAACATTCTAGAATGTTCTCAATCCACCAGGAGTGTATGATATGACAGTTTCTTAGATAAAATCTGTTCATACTTTTCTTACTGTAATGCACATGGTTGTTTCTCATGGTTAAGAGCCATCTACTTTTTCTTTTCTAATCTGTATCCCTTGAGTATTTTTTTGTTCTTGTGTTAGATATTTTATACTTACTGGTTAATAATTGCTCTTATAAGCTGATAAATTCCTTTACCATGTCTACTTTCATATCTACTACAGTTTTTTTTTTATTTTGTACAATAGTATTTCTAATAAATTTGTTTAAAAATTTTTATCATCTGAAACTAGTCAAATCAATTATAATTGAATTATTATGACCTCTGAGGACCTCATTTTGGTCTCTGACTTATAATTATTGCTAGATTCCTTTTAAAAATAAATTTTTGTTTAAAGATATGATTGTTTTCATAATCATTACAGCTATAGTTTGGCAATGAAAAACTTCCCATTTTTCTATATTCTATCATGTATTTAACCTGTATTTAGAGTCAAAAAGAAAAAGAGAAAAAGTGTAAAAATTGACTTACTCAAGAAATGACTTCATTACATTTTATATGTGTTTGTGTGACATACCTTGCAATGATGTGAGTTCTTGAAAATGGCTAACCATGGTTTTTAAAAAATATAGTAACTTATTTGTTTGGTTTATTTAAGAAAGCCTGCCTGCCTTAGTATTATTTTCTCACAGCCTTCTATTTTTTTCATTTGCACTGTTATATGCTTTATATTTTCTGTTCTATTTAAAATTGATTAGAAGAGTTTAGATAACCTTCAAATCAGCTACAGTATAAACGAGTACATCCCAATGTAGGTTTTAGGACTAAAATTCTTGAGATCAAATAAATATGAAAAAATGGTTTGAATATTTATGTCCCCCAAAATTCATAAGAATAGTATTAGGAGGCAGGGCTTTTGCGAGGAGATTAGGTCATGAGGATGGTACACTAATTACTGGGATTAATGTCCTTAAAAGAAGAGATTCAAGAGCTAGCGCACTCTTTCCACCATGTGAGGACACAGGGAGAAGAAAGCTGTTTATAACCAAGAAAACTGCCCTCACTAAGAACTCATGCATGCTGGCCCCTGACCTCAGACTTTCAGCCTCTAGAATTGTGAAAAATAAATGTTATTTTAGCCACCCAGTTTATGGTTATTTTGTTATAGCAGTTATGAATGAACTAAGACATTGTCTCATTCCAGAAGTCTTCCCATGTAGACATTCACACTGATCATTAGTATGTCAATGTCCTTGAGCCCTCTTGGTGATGGAGATTTTATTTGTCCATGAAGATCTTGCATGCTGTATGCATAGTGTGCATGTGAATGTGTGCATTGAAAACACCTACTAAATTCATGAGAGTTCATCAGCATAAATGGAATATTTTGAAAAATGTTTTTCTATACTGTATTCAAAAAAAGAAGCAAGATATATTAAAATGTCTAATGTCCAAGAAAATAAATATATATTAAAATATGTAGATACGTGCCAGGATGACCGAATAGGAACACCTCCAGCCTCCAGCTCCTGGCATGAGCGACACAGAAGACAGGTGATTTCTGCATTTCCAACTGAGATAGCAGGTTCATCTCACTGGGGCATATCACACAGTGGGTACAGGACAGTGGGTGCAGCCCACTGAGTGAGAAATGAAGCATAGTGAGGCATTGCCTTACCTGGGAAGTGCAAAGGGGAAGGGAATTCCCTTTCCTAGTCAAGGGAAACTGTGACACACATCACCTGGAAATATAAGTCACTCCCACCCTAATACTGCACATTACCAAGGGTCTTAGCAAATGGCACACCAGAAGATTATATCCAGCACCTGTCTCAGAGGGTCCCACCCCCGTGGAGCCTCCCTCATTGTGAGCACAGCAGTCTGAGATCTCACCGCAAGGCAGCAGCGAGGCTGGGGGAGGGATGCCCGCCATTGCTGAGGCTTAAGTAGGTAAACAAAGCAACCAGGAAGCTCTAACTGGGCTGAGTGCTCCAAGGCTCAAGGAGGTCTGCCTGCCTCTGTAGACACCACCTCTGGGGACAGGGCATAGCCAAACAAAGGGCAGCAGAAACCTCTGCAGATGTAAATGTCCCTGTCTGAAAGTTTTGAAGAGAGTAGTGGTTTTCCTGGCATGTAGTTTGAGATCTGAGAATGGACAGATTGTCTGATCAAGTGGGTCCCTGACCCCCAAGTAGCCTAACTGGGAGACATCCCCCACTAGGGTCAGACCGACACCTCACACCTTACATGGACGGGTAAACCTCTGAGATGAAACTTCCAGAGGAACGATCAGACAGCCACATATGCTGTTCAGCAATATTTACTGTACTACAGCCTCCGCAGCTGATACCCAGGCATACAGAGTATGGAGTGGACCTTGAGCAAACTCCAACAGACCTGAAGCTGAGGGTCCTGACTGTTTAGAAGGAAAAATAACAAACAGAAAGGACATCCACACCAAAACCCCATCTGCATGTCACCATCACCAAAGACCAAAGGTAGATAAAAAGCACAAAGATGGGGGAAAAAACAGTACAGAAAATCTCAAAATTCTAAAATTCAGAGCTCGTCTCCACATCCAAATGAATGCAGCTCCTCACCAGCAATGGAATAAGGCTAGATAGAGAATGATTTTGATGAGTTGAGAGAAGAAGACTTCAGAAAATCAAACTTCTTCCAGCTAAAGGAGGAATTACAAACCCAGAGAAAAGAAACTAAAAACAAGGAAAAGAGGTTTGATTAATGGCTAACTAGAATAACCAATGCAGAGAAGCCCATAAACGAACTGATAGAGATGAAAACCATGACCCGAGAACTACAAGACAAATGCACAAGCTTCAGTAACCAACTCAATAAACTGGAAGAAAGGGTATCAGTGATTGAAGATCAAATGAATGAAGTGAAGCAAGAAGAGAAGTTTAGAGAAAAAGAGTAAAAGAAATGAACAAAGCCTCCAAGAAATATGGGATTATGTGAAAAGACCAAATCTACGTCTGATTGGTGTACCTGAAAGTGATGGGAGAATGGAACCAAGTTGGAAAATACTCTGCAGGATATCATCCAGGAGAACTTCCCTAACCCAGCAAGGCAGGCCAACATTCAAATTCGGGAAATACAGAGGATGCCACAAAGATACTCCTCAAGAAAAGCAACTCCAAAACACATAATTGTCAGATTCACCAAAGATGAAAAGAAGGAAAAAATGTTAAGGGCAGCCAGAGAGAAAGGTTACATTACCCACAAAGGGAAGCCCATCAGACTAACAGCAGATATCTTGGCAGAAACTCTACAAGCCAGAAGAGAGTGGGGGCTGATTGTCAACATTCTTAAAGAATTTTCAAACCAGAATTTCATATCCAGTCAACTAAGTTTCATAAGTGAAGGAGAAATAAAATCCTTTACAGACAAGCAAATGCTGAGAGATTCTGACACCACCAGGCCTGCCCTACAAGAGTTCCTGAAGGAAGTACTAAACATGGAAAGGAACAAACAGTACTAACCATTGCAAAAACATGCCAACATGTAAAGACCATCGATGCTAGGAAGAAACTGCATCAACTAACGAGCAAAATAACCAGCTAACATCATAATGACAGGATCAAGTTCACACATAACAATATTAACCTTAAATGTAAATGGGTTAAATGCTCCAATTAAAAGACACAGACTGGCAAATTGGATAAAGAGTCAAGACCCATCAGTTTGCTGTATTCAGGAGACTCATCTCACGTGCAGAGACACACATAGGCTCAAAATAAAGGGATGGAGGAAGATCTACCAAGCAAATAGAAAACAAAAAAGTGTCAGGGTTACAATCCTAGTCTCTGATAATACAGACATTAAACCACAAGGATCAAAAGAGACAAAGAAGGTCATTACATAAAGATAAAGGGATCAATTCAACAAGAAGAGTTAACTACCCTAAATATATATGCACCCAATACAGGAGCATCCAGATTCATAAAACAAGGCCTTAGAGACTTACAAAGAGACTTAGACTCCCACACAATAATAGTGGGAGAATTTAACACCCCACTGTCAACATTGGACAGATCAACAAGACAGAAAGTTAACAAGGATATCCAGGAATTGAACTCAACTCTGCACCAAGACCTAATAGACATCTACAGAACTCTCCACCCCAAATCAACAGAATATACATTCTTCTCAGCACCACACACTTATTCCAAAATTGACCACATAGTTGGAAGTAAAGCACCCCTCAGCAAGTGTAAAAGAACATAAATTATAACAAACTATCTCTCAGACCACAGTACAATCAAACTAGAACTCAGGACTAAGAAACTCAATCAAAACCACTCAACTACATGGAAACTGAACAACTTGCTCTTGAATGACTACTGGGTACATAACGAAATGAAGGCAGAAATACAGATGTTCTTTGAAATCAATGAAAACAAAGATACAACATACCAGAATCTCTGGGACACATCTAAAGCAGTGTGTAGAGGGAAATTTATAGCACTAAATTTTCACAAGAGAAAGGAGGAAAGATCTAAAATTGACACCCTACCATCACAATTAAAAGAACTAGAGAAGCAAGAGCAAACACATTCAAAAGCCAGCAGAAGGGAAGAAATAACTAAGATCAGAGCAGAACTGAAGGAGAGACACAAAAACCCTCCAAAAATCAATGAATCCAGGAGCTGGTTTTTGAAAAGATCAACAAAATTGATAGACTGCTAGCAAGACTAATAAAGAAGAAAAGAGAGAAGAATCAAATAGATAATAAAAATGATAAAGGGATATCACCACGACCCCACAGAAATACAAACTACCATCAGAGAATACTATAAACACCTCTATGCAAATAAACTAGAAAACCTAGAAGAAATGGATACATTCCTGGACACATACACTCCCAAGACTAAACCAGGAAGAAGTTGAATCCCTGAATAGACCAATAGCAGGCTCTGAAATTGAGTAATAATTAATAGCCTACTAACCAAAAAAGTCCAGGACCAGATGGATTCACAGCTGAATTCTACCAGAGGTACAAGGAGGAGCTGGTACCATTCCTTCTGAAACTATTCCAATCAATAGAAAAGAGGGAATCCTCCTAACTCATTTTATGAGGCCAACATCATCCTGATACCAAAGCCTGGCAGAGAGACACAAAAAAGAGAATTTTAGACCAATATCCCTGATGAACATCGATGCAAAAATCCTCAATAAAATACTGGCAAACCAAATCCAGCAGCACATCAAAAGCTTATCCACCATGATCAAGTGGGCTTCATCCCTGGGATGCAAGGCTGGTTCAACATACTCAAATCAATAAACGTAATCCAACATATAAACAGAACCAAAGACAAAAACCACATGATTATCTCAATAGATGCAGAAAAGGCCTTTGACAAAATTCAACAGCCCTTCATGCTAAAAACTCTCAATAAATTCAGTATTGATGGAACGTATCTCAAAATAATAAGAGCTATTTATGACAAACCCACAGCCAATATCATACTGAATGGGCAAAACTGGAAGCATTCCCTTAAAACTGGCACAAGACAGGGATGCCTCTCTCACCACTCCTATTCAACATAGTGTTGGAAGTTCTGGCTAGGGCAATCAGGCAAGAGAAAGAAATAAAGGGTATTCATTAGGAAAAGAAGAAGTCAAATTGTCCCTGTTTGCAGATGACATGATTGTATATTTAGAAAACCCCATCATCTCAGCCCAAAATCTCCTTAAGCTGATAAGCAACTTCAGCAAAGTCTCAGGATACAAAATCAATGTGCAAAATCACAAGCATTCTTATACACCAGTAACAGACAAACAGAGAGCCAAATCATGAATGAACTCCATTCACAATTGCTTCAAAGAGAATAAAATACCTAGGAATCCAACTTACAACAGATGTGAAGGACCACTTCAAGGAGAACTACAAACCACTGCTCAGTGAAATAAAAGAGGACACAAACAAATGGAAGAACATACCCATGCTCATGGATAGGAAGAATCAATATCGTGAAAATGGCCATACTGCCCAAGGTAATTTATAGATTCAATGCCATCCCCATTAAGCTACCAATGACTTTCTTCACAGAATTGGAAAAAAAAACTGCTTTAAAGTTCATATGGAACCAAAAGAGCCCACATTGCCAAGACAATCCTAAGCCAAAAGAACAAAGCTGGAGGCATCACGCTACCTGACTTCAAACTATACTACAAGGCTACAGTAACCAAAACAGCATGGTACTGGTACCAAAACAGAGATATAGACCAATGGAACAGAACAGAGCCCTCAGAAATAATACCACACATCTACAGCCATCTGATCTTTGACAAACCTGACAAAAACAAGAAATGGGGAAAGGATTCCCTATTTAATAAATGGTGCTGGGAAAACTGGCTAGCCATAAGTAGAAAGCTGAAACTGGATCCTTCCTTACACCTTATACAAAATTAATTCAAGATGGATTAGAGACTTAAATGTTAGACCTAAAACCATAAAAACCCTAGAAGAAAACCTAGGTAATACCATTCAGGACATAGGCATGGGCAAGGACTTCATGTCTAAAACACCAAAAGCAATGGCAACAAAAGCCAAAATTGACAAATGGGATCTAATTAAACTAAAGAGCTTCTGCACAGCAAAAGAAACTACCATCAGAGTGAACAGGCAACCTACAGAATGGGAGAAAATTTTGCAATCTACTCATCTGACAAAGGGCTAATATCCAGAACCTACAAAGAACTCAAACAAATTTACAAGAAAAAACAAACAACCCCATCAAAAGTGGGCAAAGGATATGAACAGACACTTTCAAAAGAAGACATTTATGCAGCCAACAGACACATGAAAAATGCTCATCATCACTGCCATCAGAGAAATGCAAATCAAAACCACAATGAGATACCATCTCACACCAGTTAGAATGGTGGTCATTAAAAAGGCAGGAAAGAACAGGTGCTGGAGAGGATGTGGAGAAATAGGAACACTTTTACACTGTTGGTGGGATTGTAAACTAGTTCAACCATTCTGGAAGACAGTTTGGCTGTTCCTCAAGAATCTAGAACTAGAAATACCATTTGACTCAGCCATCCCATTACTGGGTATATACCCAAAGGATTATAAATCATGCTGCTATAAAGACACATGTACATATATGTTTATTGCAGCACTATTCACAATAGCAATCACTTGGAACCAACCCAAATGTCCATCAGTGACAGATTGGATTAAGAAAATGTGGCACATATACACCATGGAATACTATGCAGCCATAAAAAAGGATGAGTCCATGTCCTTTCTAGAGACACGGATGCAGCTGGAAACCATCATTCTCAGCAAACTGTCGCAAGAACCGAAAACTAAACACTGCATGTTCTCATTCATAGGTGGCAATTGACAAATGAGAGCCCTTGGACACAGGAAGGGGAACATCACACACTGGGGTCTGTTGTGTGGGGGCTGGGGGGAGGGATCACATTAGGAGATATACGTAATGTAAATGATGAGTTAATGGGTGCAGCACACCAACATGGCTCATGTATCCATATGTAACAAACCTGCACGTTATGCATATGTACCCTAGAACTTAAAGTATAACAAAAAAGAAAAAAAATTAAATCACTTCTTGGTACAGAAAAATATATATATTTTTTCTTCCCTCCTAAAAAGAATATATATATATATAGAGAGAGAGAGAAAGAGAGAAAGGGAGAGAGATAGTACCTTTTGTTGGAATATCAAAAGTTATCATATTTCACCATGTCCAGATTTTATTGCTTTATCTTACCATAAGGCTTAGGCATCTTAACAAGATATAATTTCATCCATATTCCTACTGGTTCCTGCTAGGAAGAGTTTCACAAGCAGGTATCCTTTTCCTTCTGCCAGAATGGCCTTTCTTCACTCCCGAAAATCAACTTGTAACCAGACGCCACAGATGATTTTTTAAATACTTTCATCTTTTAAAATAAAAGACTTAATGAGAAAAATAAGCAAGATGTCTGTAACTCACCCAGATGCTATTCATTACTCATGCTATGTTTCTTAACCTTAAGGCAATTTCCTTAGCAATTTTATTTCCAGTGTGTCATTAGAGAAAATATCTAATCACAGCTTCAATTCTATTACGCATGGGATTCTTGCAACAGGGACCAGCAGGTGTGCCTAGAGAGTGGTGCAGAGGAACCTAACATATTCAGCAAAGTCCTATAGGAAAAGCTGAGTGTTAACAGAAAATTCATTATACTCTAATAATGGGAGCTTGCCTTCTTAGAAATGCAAGATAAAACTCTTTTAAATCATATTGTCCTTTGGAGCATGGATGGATGCAAAGGTCAGCTACCGCAGGGTTCTCCAAATTTAAACACTATTGTAATAACCTCAATGACCCCACTTCTCAAGGTCCTGATTCCTTTAGGTCAAGGGCAGGGCCTTAGAATCTATATTTCCAACAAGTTTCCAGCTGCTGATGCTGCTAACCTCGTTTTGAGAACCCCCCATGCAGATAAATTCTTATGGCTCCTCAAAGAGGTAGGATCCACTCCAGATGTGCTAAATTATTTCCTCTTTGAAGTTACCAAGTCATGATTAGAGTGGGGCAGAAATCTCCCATAGACCTACAGAATTACGTGTCTTAAGATGACTGCAGTTTTTTTGCACATGAATTCTTGGTTATTGACCACTTCAGTATCCTAGTGGGATTAATTGTTGCTTTCACAATGTTTACATCTTATCTTACAGGAGGAATATCCTGCATGCTTTTACAGAAGTCTCCATATACACCATGGAATATTATGCAGCCATAAAAAAGGATGAGTTCATGTCCTTTGCAGGGACATAGATGCAGCTGGAAACCATATGTTAATCCCTACAGTTTCTATCATAATTAGATATTAGGCATATCTTGAGCAGCTATAAAAATTCAAAAGCAACACTGTACCTAGAACTATATTTTGGGAAATAAAAAGAATATATAAAGCTTTCTAATGCAAATCACCCTCTTACTGGCATACAAAAATCAATTTTTAATTAGATCAAACACAGATTCACAGCCATGATTCCCAGAATAATGGACACATTAGACTTGCCTCAGCACATTATGTATTTCTATTTATGTTGTCAATTTGGTTGCACTGTTGATTATTATTATTTTTAAACCCAAAAATACAGTGGGTAATGATTAACTGGATGCAGGAAATAAAAGCATAACTGTCTGTGGATCGATACGAATAGTGTAAGATGGATCTATTGTTAAGAATAATTTTTATTTTAATGTTGAAATCACTCAAAGAACTCATGTTTTTCATTTAAATTAGTAGAATAATAGCATGATATGGCTTCTGGCATGGCCTTAATATTGTAAATATGGCTTTAAATGAAAATGGCTCAGGTAAGTAAAAGTGGGTATACTTGGAAAACAGAATGTAGGAATGCAATTTTGAAAACCATAATAGACACTCCATTTAAGAGACAGCTTTACCTCGTGTTAAAGAGAATTAAGTGTAAAAAAAGTTCACAGTAAAACCCAACAATTCAAATACACAATATATGTATTATGGGAAGTTAAATCTCGCAAAAGTATCCTTTAACTGAGTGCCCATCAAACTATTTAGGAGCAAATTAATAATGACCCACTCATGATCATATCAAAAAAACCGTCAGTTTTTTTAATAGGGTCTATTAATAGATTTACGCAATGGAGTAGCAATAAATAATAAATCATAGGTAGATATTCCAACCTGAATAAATTTATCAGCATAACATCAAATTTTTTAAAAAGAAAATGAAAGAATAATTTGTCCAATCTAATCATATTTACATAAATATCAAATCATGAAAATTAGAGTGATATATTTATATTACTAATATATTTATATATAAGCCCCTATATACAATATGCAAACATATTTAAAATAATATTTAACATAGACAAATACGTAAGTGACAGAGATATATATACACCTAGGAAAGGCCAGGGGTGGCGGCTCACGTCTATAATCCCAGTGCTTTTGTAGGCTGTGGAGGGAGGATCAGTCGAGGCCAGGAGTTTGAGACGAAGCTAGGCAACAGAGTCAACTCCATGTCTACAGAAATAAAAATAAAAACAATGAGCTGGGTGCAGTGGTACACACCTGCAGTCTCAGCTGCTTGGGAGGCTCGTGCGGTAAGGTTACTTGAGCTCGGAGGTTGGAGGCTGCAGTGGGCCATGATCGTACCACTGCTTTCTAGTCAGAGACCCTGTCACCTCCACTAGCAAAACAAAACAAAACAAAACAAAACAAAACATGAAAAACAAATTACTTAATCAGAAGGAGTTCTCAGACCAGAACATACCACTTCCAAGGGACTTGAGTTGAATGATAGTATCTACCTAAATGAATTCAAGACAGAAGAAGGGAAGGTAAAAAAACTGTCCCTAAGGGAAGAAATGGGAGAACATAAAAAGAGAGATTTCTCATAGAACAAATGAATGCAGTGAGATAAGTGGAAGTCATGCAGACAAGTATCAAGACGGAAGACAGAAAATATGTTCTTCAGTGAGGATAACAGCATAGTAGGTTACTATGGAGCTCATACTGACATAAGCCAAACAGGCCTGGTTTATTTTGTTTAACGCTTTTTTTAAAAAAAATTGTTTCTAGAAATGTATGAGGTTATCAGCATAAAGGGTGGATTAAAACACCTCTGATATGTGATCGTGTTATAACTGTCAATAGTATGTAAGGATAGTGTATTAGCCTATTTTCAGACTGCTGATAAAGACATATCCAAGGTTGGGTAATTTATAAAGGAAAGAGGTTTAATTTACTCAACAATTCAGCATGAGTGGGGAGGCCTCAGGAAACTTACAATTATGACAGAAGATGAAGCATGTTTCTTAAGATGGCAGGAGGAAGAATAAACGCAAGAGGAACTACCAAAGACTCATAAAACCATCAGATGTGAGAACTCAGTATCATGCCAACAACATGAGGGAAACCACCCCCATGATCTAATCACTTCCATCTAGCCTCTCTTTTAACACAAGACAATTATGGTGATTATAGAGATTATAATTCAAAAGTGAGGACACAAAGCCTAATCATATCAGATGGTAGCTGTAAAATTAGAAAATCATTTCTATCCCTGGAGGATTATATTTTATAACTTTAATATTTTAGAAAAAAATTATAACATTACAAAATGGTTGACAACTATAGTCACAGGAAAAGTAAGTAAGCCAGCAGAATTTCTGTCAAAAAAAAAAAAAAAAGAAAGAAAGAAATGGAAGCATGGAAACAATGAGACCCAAAAAGTTATCATGTTACCTAGAAACTCTAACCCTATGAAAGCAGGAACTGAAACCGGGATTAGCAACATTTTTCACAATGATGAAAAGGTGAAAATGACCCAAATCTCTATCAACAGATGAACTGATAAACAAATGGTGGTCTATGCATAACAATAGAATATTATTCAGACCTTTAAACGGAGTGCAGTATTGATGCATGCAGCAATGTGAATGAGCCCTGAAAACAACAGGCTCAGTGAAAGAAGTCAGACACAGAAAGCCACATATTGTGTGATTCCATTTCTATGAAATAGCCAGGTTTTCATGGGAAACCCATAGAGACAGAAAGTCAATTGGTGGTTGTTAGGAGCTAGGAGTAGAGGTTGGGGTGGGAGGTAAGGAGTGACTGTTGCACGGATATGAGGTGCCTTTTTTTTTTTTTTTTTGAGTCACAGTCTCACTCTGTTGCCCAGGCTGGAATTCTGTGGCATGATCTCAGCTCACTGCAGCCTCCACTTCCCAGGTTCAAGCAATTCTCATGCCTCAGCCTCCTGAGTGGCTGGGATTACTGGCATATGCCACCACACCTGGCTAATTTTTTTCTTTTTCTTTTTTCTTTTTATTTTTTATTTTCAGTGGAGACAGAGTTTTGCTCTCCAACTCTTAACGTCAGGTGATCCACCCACCTCAGCCTCCCAAAGTGCTAACTCACAGATATGAGCCACCAAGCTGGGCCTCGGGCTTCTTTTTCAGGTAATGAAAATATTCAGGAAACAGATAAAGGTGATGGTCATATTACATTGTGAACACATTAAAAGTCACAGAATTGTACACTTTAAAATTGTTAATTTTATATTATATGAATTATATCTCCATCAAAAAAAGAATGAAACTCTTCTGTGTAATAAAAAATAGTCTGAAACAAAACCCATTAATCTGTGTAGCATATAAGGAATGTAGGTAAATATCTCTATAACTTTTTAAAAATAATTCTGAGACAGACGAAGGAAAAATAATGGATGCCCCACTTTTAAAACACCAGAGATTTGGCTTAATGTGGTGGTTCACACCTGTGTTCCCAGCATTTGGTAGGCCAAGGTGGGCTCATCGACTGAGTTCAGGAGTTGAAGACCAGCCTGGTCATCATGGCAAAACCCTGTCTGTATTAAAAATACAAAATTAGCCAGAGTGATGGCACATGCCTGTAATCCTAGCTACTCAGTGGGCTGAGGCAGAGAATCACTTGAGCCCAGGAGGCGGAGGTTGCAGTGAGCTGACATCGCACTACTGTAATCCAGCCTGGACACGAACAGCAAAAGTCTATCTCAAAAAAAAAAACATAATTATGTCTTCACACTTCGATTGAAGATAACTGTAGATTTTCCACCTTTGTCATGGCCCTGCTTTGCTTGTTAATATGTCAAGTGTTCCTTAAATTCAGCCTCCTCAAAAACTGGGAGCACCCACTCCTCCCATGCCCTTGCTCCATGTCTGCTAACTCTTGACTTTAGTTTCTGTATTTGTATTATCACCTTGGGGATCACTTCCCCTCAAAAAATTCCTGGCCCACTACAATCTCTGAGCCCAATTCTCCCTCGTGGTATGCTCTTTACCAATGTTATTTTATCACTGAATATTTTTCCGTTTCTTCTGTGAATATCCTTTATCTCTGTGATATTTGTCTCACACAAATCTAACTTATTTTGTAGTAGAAGACAATTGTTATAAATCATGAGAAAATTTTCTCTTATTTCATTATTATACCACACTGCTTTATTGATATGTTACTATAGCATGTTTATTTTAGCATGAAAGTGCTCTGATTCACATCCCATTTCTATTACCTGTAACTGTTGCTTGTGTTATTGTTGTGTTTGGGCATGACCAGTCATTTCTCAACGAAGATATTTGCAGGTTGATTATTTTTGTCTCAATGTATACTTGCCAATAACATACGCTGTAGTGCTCTAGTTCCATCAGGGTACTTCTGTATTAGATGACATTCTTCATGGATTAATGGACATTTTTTATTATTTATCAGTTGTACTTTCACAGTTCAAATTGATTACTTCAGGCTTTGAAGTAAATCATTCAACATCCTATGAGACAGCGTAGGAATCTTCAAGACAGTGGTAGTTTCAAAGACACCCCACATGTTAGTTCTCTTTCCAAATCCATTATTTAAAATTTTCTAGTGAAATAAATGTACAAAGAAAGTAGAGCGAGATGTGAAAATCTCCCACAGTTTTCAATTGCTAGAACTAGGCATTCCATTGTTCAACAGTTCTGGCTCCTAACAAAATTTGGTCTGGACAAATTTTGCCAAGAGAAACTATTTCCAAACACTTCCCAGGGTACGACTGTATAGTATAGTTCACTTTTCTATTTCTTTACATGGTCTTCCTTGTGTTATGTTCTTGCAGGCAAGGATGGTTGCTGAAGATACTCGGAAGAATTCATTTCATCAGGGACAGTAACAGTGCTAAAAAACACTTTTAGGTTGGGCATGGTGGCTCACATCTGTAGTCCTAGCACTCTGGAAGACTGGTGCAGGAAGATTCTTTGAACCAAAGAGTTTAAGCCATCCTAAACAATACAGCAAGACCCCACCTCTACCAAGCAAAAGACACTTTTATAGTACATGCTGTTCCAAAAATGTACAGGAAAGCTCATTTTGTGTTCATAACAATGTGTGATATGGAGAAGCATTTACTTCCAGTAGAGTTTGTGTTGAGTGTTTTTACTTGACCCATAAAGAAATACAGGGCAGAGGTGCAACTTCCTCTCTTTCCCACTCACATCTGAGATTACATAGACAAGAAAAAGATATATTTAACATAACAAATAAAATCTTCCTCCTCTCCCCTACTCTGCAGAGAAATCATTTGTATTTTCAGGAAAACACTAATGTGTAAATCACTGTAATAGTTTAATTGCCCAATGCTGAGAGTTTAAACTTCCAACCAAGATAGCCTTTTAGCATAGAAGGTTTTAAAATTCATACCTGAAATATCAGTATCTCATCAATTTACAGAAGATACAGCCTCTGGGAGAATTTAATAATCTTCCAAGATTTGTATGGAGCTGAAAGAACCTTGATGAAATTGCCCATAATATACCAAAACATAATTTAAAACGTGGATCTACAAATGAAATTGCAGAGCATGCAGACTTGAGAAAGGAGATGGTGTTAAATATAAAAATATTGAGGTAGATAATAGTTTTATCACATCCATAATCAGTGCCAAACTATCACTTGTACTAAAGTGATAGAATAAGATGGGTTACCAAAAACATATTGTAATCTCAATATAGGTGCAACGTATTTGAAAAAGGAGAGAATTTTTTAAAATCCATCTTCATTTGGAGTATATCTTTGATACACAGCCACTGAATCAATCTCTCTAGACCATACAAAATGTAGACATTCAATGCACAAACATAAATGTGTCCAGTTTCATAATTTCCTGTAAGTACTCTCACATCCCTGAGAGCTGCTGGGCTTTGGAAGAGTGGGTTAGTTCCTCTGTTGTTAATTCCACAATGTTTGAGGAAAATGTTGTGACTTGAAAGTTGATATCCTATTTATCTCGTGTTGCAAAAGAAGTATTTACATGTAGTGTGATGCTTTGAAATGATGAATTAGAATGGTTAAAGGAAAATATAGTGCCTGGGTTCCAGCCACTGGATAGACACATTACTATAATACTATGTGAGTAACCATTTATAAATGGATTTGTCACACAGGAGCGGTGTCACATGTAATATGATTCATTGCATGCAATGGACTAGATGAAATTCACTTAGATTTTCAGCAATGTGTGTAAAATAACTAATTTAACCTATCTGCAAAGTGTATTCCATTTTTCAAATTTTGTAAGAGCTCTCTAGGACTACACAATGAGAACTGCTGGGCATTCACTGGGACTACATAACTGGTATACAGATTAACATCACAGTCTCCTACCAAAAATCAAAAAACAAGCACCTTTAGGCTGTTTGCTTTACATAGGAAAATGTCTGTGGCATACACATCGTAGAATTATCTACACATATGCATGCAGTCTTGTGTCAGAAAAGTTGTTACTTATTGAAGCAGATGTCCTGGCTAGGAAAGTATCTAAACCAATTGGTCTGAATGTTTAATTAACTGATGGATCTTAATGCTTAATGATGTATTTTGGCTTCTTAAGATCCACTACATATGCCATCATTGCATCTTTCTTCATCTGTGAGGGCTGCTGTGACAGAATATCATATGCTGGGTGAATTTTAAAAACACATGTAATTCTTAGAGTTCTGGAGGCTGAGATGTCTGAGATCAGGGTGCCATGATGGTCAGATTCTGCAGAGTGACTTCTGTAGAGTTTGTAAACAGCCCCTTCTTTCTCACTGTATCCTCACATGGCCAAGTGGGAGAGAGATAAAGAAAGAGGGAAAGAGAAAGAGAAAGGGAAAAAGAGAAAGAGAGAAAGAGAAAGACAGAAATTGAAAGAGAAAACTGTGATGAGATTGCTGTGATGGGATTAGTGTACTTTTAAGAAGTACAGGATACACCTTCATGGTCTAAACACCTTCAAATATGCCCCACCTCCTTATCTCATCACACTGGGGATTAGGGTTTCAACATTAGTGTGCTGGAGGAACACAAACACTCAGTCTATAGGAGCATCTACATTTCCTTTTGGGGAAATTGTCTCCCATTCATTGTGTGAAATTGAGTGCTAAGGTAGACCAAGTCAACTTTCTCCATTTTAGAAAGCCCAATGGGACAAATGTGGTCTCTGGCCAAGGAGTAGGCATTTGACTTAAGCCTCCCTAGTCAGGGCATTTCCTCTTGTGCAAGGGACTAGCATGAAATCAATGTCCCATCAACATCAGAGATCAAGTGCATACAAACATATGCACTTATCTAAAATATTTATCTCCACACTCCAGTGGATTTTCTATCTTTTCAATATATTTGTCCCATATTCCAAAATGAGTTTCAATTACTTTGTACTAAAACCCATACCGATACAGATGTTCCCCCACTGGAGGTATGTGGCAGGAGGTAGCAAAAAATATTTGAAATTAAATTTCATACTATTTATCTCATGATTATTAATTTCATCCAAAAAATTACAATAAACTTTATAAGGAATTAAGTATGTCATTCTCATTTTGTCTTTTAAGACAGTGACTATATCCAGAGAAAACCACTGGACTAAATGCTAAACTGTGTCTGTTTTTAAAAGTAAAGTTTAATCTTGATTTAAATTTTTTTTCTGAATTTACTATCTTTTTTTTTAGAGACAGGGTCTTGCCTTGCTGCCCAGGATGGAGTACAGTGGCACCATCACAGTTCACTGCAGCTTGGCCTCCTCAGCTCAACTCAAGGATCCCCAGGCCTTAGCCTCCCAAGTAATTGGGTTACAGGTGAACAACTCCACATGTCCAGCTAAAATTTTTTTTTCTCTTTTTGGTAGAGACAGAGTTGCACCAAAGTAAATTTTGACATGAAGACTGCTGTTTAGTGGTGTGATATTATTATATATATGCATTAGTCTGTTTTCTTGCTACTGATTAAGTCATACCTGAGACTGGGAAGACAAGGAGGTTTAATGGACTTACAGTTCCATATGGATGGGGAGGCCTCATGGTGGAAGGCAAGGAGGAGCAAGCCATATCTTAAATGATGGTGGCAGGCAAAGTGCTTGTGCAGGGAAATTCCCTTTTTCAAACCATCAGATCTTGTGAGACTTATTTGCTATCATGAGAACAGCACAGGAAAGACCTGCCCCATGATTCAATTACCTCTTACCAGATCCCTCCCACAAGGTGTGAATTCAAGATGAGATTTGGGTGGGGACATAGCCAAACCATATCTATCTATATCTATCTGTCTATATCCATCAATCTATCTATCATCTATCTATCTATCTATCTATCTATCTATCAATCATCTATCTATCTATGTATGAATTGGGGTAGTTCAGGAAATAGCAGATGTAGGACCTTGGTAGAAACAAGAGCCCTAGGTAAAGAGTCTTGGAGAACTCTTCTGTTGTCTTTGACATAATCCTATTCTCACCTGGGAAGAAAAATTCTACTCCTCATCTACCATTTTCTATGAGTGTTTAGTCTTTGTTCTTTTAAAATAAAAAAACTGAAATTCATTGAATGATAAAAACAGCATCCCTTTAAAATCACATATATATATACATGTGATTGTTCCCATAACTCTTGCTCTAATGTTGAATATATATTATATTAGATATTTTTATATAGAGACAGAGTTTTTACCATGTTGGCCCAGGCTGATCTCAAACTCCTGACCTCAAGTGATCCTCCCACTTTGGCCTCCCAAATTGCACTTACAGATGTAAGCCACATCACCTGGCCCTTTCCTGACTTTCTGATCCATAGTCAGGTGAGTTATTTTTTGCCCCACTGACCCTCTGATATGATTTGACTGTGTCCCCACCCAAATCTAATCTTGAATTATAGTTTCCATAATCCCCATGTGTCATAGGAGGAACCTGGTGGGAGGTAATTGAAATCATGGAGGATGTTACACTTATGCTCTTCCCATGATAGTGAGTGAATTCTCAAAAGAATTGATGGTTTTATAAGGGACTTTTCACCCTTTTTGCTCAGCACTTCTCTCTCTTGCCACCATGTGAATAAGGACACATTTGCTTCATCTTCTGTCATGATTGGAAGTTTCCTGAGTCCTCCCTAGCCATACGGAATTATGAGTCAATTAAACTTCTTTCCTTTAGAGTCAATTAAACCTCTTTCCTTTATAAATTACACAGTCTTAGGTATGTCTTCACAGTCACATGGGAATGAACTAAGACACCCTCACTCCCCCAGCTGTCTGACTGTGGGACTTAAGACCCTCATTTCATAAGGTAGCCTGCCCCATACCCTGGAGGAAGAACTAGTGCAGAGAGGCCAGGAAGGACCTGAACAGATAGGCCTTGCTGTGTCCCCTTACTCAGGCTAAGAGTGTCAGATCATAGCCTTTTTGTCCAATCACATTGCTACTTGGTTGTCAATCATGCCTATCAATGAAATCTCCATAAAAAGATCAAGAAGACAGTGTTTGGAGACCTTCTAGGCAACTGAACACAGGGAGGCTGGCAGGTAGGTGAACAAGAAATCATCCAGGTGCCTGGAGTGTGGTGCACCGCAAACTCTAAGGGGACAGACACTGTTGGCCTTGGCACCTGATCAGACTTCACCCTATGTATCTCTTCTTATGACTCTTTTTGTCCTTTAAAATATCCTGTATAATAAACCAGGAAGTGTAAGTAAGTGTTTTTTTCTGAGTTCTGTGAGCCACTCCAGTAAATTAATCCAATACAAGATCAGGTTGTCTGAATGTCCCCAACTTGAAGCATATTTGAGAAGTTCTGGAGACCTACATTTGTCACTGGGGAGATGCAGCTAGCTGTCTTGTGTGACTGAGGTGGTGTCCCCTGCAAAGCTGTTTGCTTGCTTGTTGTGCGGGGGGAAATCCCCAAACATTTGTTCATAGACAGCTCCTATGTTGATTGTCATTGCAATGTGAGAGCAGAGAAAAACACTTTGAGTTTGTGTAAGAGTTTGTTTTTTGTCTTGAGAAAATTTAGATTAACATTTGAAATTTGGACTGTACTCTGCTTGGGTTGGTCAACAGGGGTGCTATTTTATCATCCTTTCAATTTCAGCTTTGTGTTAAAACCATAATAGAAAATTGCAAGGTAAGAATGGAACTAGAGTCTTGTGGTTCTCTTTCCAAGGTGAGAATAGGTATGTGGCAAAAACCACCAAAACTCTTTAGACTCTAGAGATCATTTCTGTAATACTAGTATCCCACACCTACTGTTTCCCAGGTCATCATTGTCTCTTACTCCAATTATTGTGAGAGACTCCTAATTGACATTCTTGCTTCTAGTTCCTCCCTTTTTCTGGTCTGTTTATTGAACTATAGCTAGATCTATCTTTAAAAATAGAAATCTGATCATGACACTCTTGGAAAACATGCATAACTTGGATGGCTTTCATCTCTTAGGAGTAAGGTCTATTCCCTTACCTTGTCCTTTTCTATTGACACCCCAGCCTCCTCCCATGGCCTCTTCACATTTATCACCCCAGACACATTGCATTTATTTCCTGTTTCCTACATGAGGCTTAGCCTCTCAGATCTCTGTGCTTTCTCTCACGAAGTTCATGTTGTCCCAAAGACTCTTTGCTCTATCTCCTATTTTGAAATACCGCATCCACCACCACCAAGTACATTTTGCAAGATTGCTACTCACTCTTCCTGCAGTAAGCATTTCCTGTCTTCTCCTATGTTTTCTTTCTCATCCTTTCCTGTCAACAGACATCCTATTGTTTTTACTTTGCTGAGTTCCTTCTGAACGGTATATCCCACTTGACTGCATTCTTATGGAAGTAAAGAGGTCTCTCATTCACCTTTGTGTTTCTAGGACCGAGTGTAATTCCTGGCTCCTAGGAGATATTTGAAAGAGTAAGCATATTTTTGACTGAATACCAAATTTAATTTACTGTGAGATACAATGGAACCACCAGTATGTATTTCTTCTGTAATCATCATCCCTCAATGGACCTTTGAGAATGCTGTCTAAGCCAGACATTGAGAAAAAAATCTATGTATATTTTGGGGAATAGTTACTCAGGCAAGACAGCCTATCTGTAAAACATAAAATAAAATAAGATATTATAATTAGCCTACATCAAAATGACATTGGTTGGATACACATTCACACCACACAATGCACAAATCCTGACACAGATTTTTGAAAATGGTAAAATACTGCCCAAGTGTAAGACAACATGTGTAGGAACATGAGAACACACATACAATTAACTATAATATGACAGCATGACCAATCCTCTGGGAACTCATTGTGAGCTTTTTCAGTAACTAGGAGATGGACAAATATCCTAAAATAATTCTATTAATCTATTTGTTAATAGATGAATAACACAATGCTGTCTACCCAATTTTGCTACCAAAAACCCCCATAACATTAAAAATGCCTGCTATAAAATGGGTCCAGACTGACATGTTTAATGTGAAATCATTAGGAGAATTTAAGAAGTACAATTTGGGTAATTGTCAAATAGTGTGATTCTCTACCAATAAAGCATATGTCAAATTACAGGAAAACATCACTATGTTGCTTTTCCTTTTCAAGATTTTACATATAAGGCATACAAGTTTAAATATTCTTCTCCTTTCTGAATATTTTAAGTATTATTTTTAATGGGTTTAAATGCTCCTACGTTTTTGCTTTTCTTTGTATGAGATTTCAAGCATCCAAAGTTTCTTTTGATCTCCTCCCAGGAATTTTTCAGGCAAAAATGAAAAACATTATATTTGCATTTTTGCTTCTTTGTTCGTTTGTGAAAAGACATAGAGCGGAACAATAAATGGGGGATGGTGAGGCAGAGTTGTTTTGCTCTCCTAACAGGAGAAAGAGAAGATTTCTGTCTATCTCATTCCTATAGAAGACATTTCCCATCAAATGTTTTGTAGAAGTAAGACTATTTGTTTGGATACTTAATTTTCATTTATACATTCAATTATTCCCTGTGAAACTCTTCAAACAGCTTATGAATATTTTCATGCTTATTATTTATTATTATGATATTTTGGCACTGTTTCATTCTTTCAGTATAAAAATATCAATGCTGAGTTGATGTCACAGACCATGTTATTTCATTTTTCATGTTTTGTTGTGTTCTAGTCTTCCAAGTTATGGGGATGATCACTGTTTGGGCCAATATGGAAGTTACTGTTGAATTCAGCTCTATAATTAAATTAAAAAAATAAAAAGGAACCATCTCACGTGAATGGTAGTACTTACGACTTGGTCTTTTTTATACACACTCCAAGTGTTTACTTGATAAGCTAAATAGGAGTGAGCTTCCCAAGATGATCCAACAATTTAGAAAAAGAAAAAAAATCCTCCCACCAGCATGCAAATATCCATAACTTTCCAATTCACAGAAGCAAAATATGTGGACTGGTTTATGAAACACACACCATTATCTTCGTTTGGGGAAAAGCAGCTTGCTGAACAAACATTCCATGTTAGAGACTGTTCCAGTCTTGTGAAAATCTCATCATACACCAGAAGTTGTGGCTCAAAATTATGACTCCAATGTTCAGATGAGGAAGTATTTACATCTACTTGTTTCATAAAGCCATACTTTTCAGGAGAGGCAGCATCGTTATTGGCATGGACTGAATTATGCTCCCTCCAAAACTCATATATTGCAGCCCTGACCCCCATGATATGATAGTAATAGGAGGTGAACCTGAAGCCTGTCTCATGGGCTTGTAGATGCTGTCTTCTCCTTGTATCCTTCCATGGTTGTTGATCTTTGTGTTTCTGTGTCATCATCTCCTCTTCTTATGAGATGTCTTACTCAATTTCAGGCTGCCATAACAGCATATTATAGTTTGGGTGGCTTAGGAAAAACAGACATTTATTCTCCCACAGTTGTGGAGGCTGGAAGTCTAAGTTCAAGGCATGGGCAGGGCTGGTTCTTCCTAAAGTTTGAAATCTCCTCAACTTGCAGGTGTTGTCTTCTCTCTGTGTCCTTACAGGGTCATCCCCCAATTTGTGTCTGTGTCCTAATCTACTCCTTTTTTTTTTTTTTTTTTTTTTTTTAATTGAGATGGAGTCTCACCCTCTCATCTGGCTGGAGTGTAGTGGCACGATCTGGGCTATAACCACCACCTCCCAGGTTCAAATAATTCTCTTGCCTCAGCCTCCTGAGTGGCTGAGATGACAGAAGCACAGCACCATGCCCAGCTAATTTTTGTATTTTTAGTAGACACATGATTTTACCATTTGACCGGGATGGTCTCAATCCATCCACCAGCCTTAGAGGCATGAGTCAGACACCAGTCCTGTTGGATTTGGGCCCATCTTCATTACCTCATTTTACCTTAATCACCTTTATGAAGACTCCATTTCCAAACACAGCGACATTCTGAGGTCCTGGTGGATAGGATTTAACATATAAATTTTGAGAAAACACAATTTAGCCTGTAACATGCAGTAAAAAATTTTATCTGGAAAATCCTTTCAGTTCCCTCAACCTCTGACCTCCCAATTCCAAATGCACTTAGCTAATTTCCAAACATGCACATATAGTATTAGAGTTACCTGGTTGTACAATGAACATTCACGCAGAGAGCTGCTACCATGAGGTGTAGATAAGTTCTACTGGATAAGATATTTATCCTGGTGCTATCCCTTCCCAAGCCCCACACCCACCTACAGGCCCCGGTGTGTGAGGTTCCTCTCCCTGTGTCCATGTGTTCTCATTGTTCTACTCCCACATATGAATGAGAACATGTGGTGTTTGGTTTTCTGTCCTTGTGATAGTTTGCTCAGAATGATGGTTTCCAGCTTCATCCATGTCCCTACAAAGGACATGAACTCATCCTTTTTATGGCTGCATAGTATTCCATGGTGTATATGTGCCACATTTTCTTAATCCAGTCTATCATTGATGGACATTTGGGTTGGTTCCAAGTCTTTGCTATTGTGAATAGTGCCACAATAAACATACATGTGCATGTGTCTTTATAGCAGCATGATTTATAATCCTTTGGGTATATACCCAGTAATGGGATGGCTGGGTCAAATGGTATTTCTAGTTCTAGATCCTTGAGGAATCGCCACACTGTCTTCCACAATGGTTGAACTAGTTTACAGTCCCACCAACAGTGTAAAAGTGTTCCTATTTCTCCACATCCTCTCCAGCACCTGTTGTTTCCTGACTTTTTAATGATTGCCATTCTAACTGGTGTGAGATGGTATCTCATTGTGGTTTTGATTTGCATTTCTCTGATGGCCAGTGATGATGAGCATTTTTTCATGTGTCTGTTGGCTGCATAAATGTCTTCTTTTGAGAAGTGTCTGTTCATATCCTTTGCCCACTTTTTGATGGGGTTGTTTGTTTTTTCTTGTAAATTTGTTTAAGTTCTTTGTAGATTCTGGATATTAGCCCTTTGTCAGATGGGTAGATTGCAAAAATTTTCTCCCATTCTGTAGGTTGCCTGTTCACTCTGATGGTAGTTTCTTTTGCTGTGCAGAAGCTCTTTAGTTTAATTAGATCCCATTTGTCAATTTTGGCTTTTGTTGCCATTGCTTTTGGTGTTTTAGTCATGAAGTCCTTGCCCATGCCTATGTCCTGAATGGTATTGCCTAGGTTTTCTTCTAGGGTTTTTATGGTTTTAGGTCTAACATTTAAGTCTTTAATCCATCTTGAATTAATTTTGTATAAGGTGTAAGGAAGGATCCAGTTTCAGCTTTCTACATATGGCTAGCCAGTTTTCCCAGCACCATTTATTAAATAGGGAATCCTTTCCCATTTCTTGTTTTTGTCAGGTTTGTCAAAGATCAGATGGTTGTAGATGTGTGGTATTATTTCTGAGGGCTCTGTTCTGTTCCATTGGTCTATATCTCTGTTTTGGTACCAGTACCATGCTGTTTTGGTTACTGTAGCCTTGTAGTATAGTTTGAAGTCAGGTAGTGTGATGCCTCCAGCTTTGTTCTTTTGGCTTAGGATTGTCTTGGCAATGTGGGCTCTTTTTGGTTCCATATGAACTTTAAAGTAGTTTTTTCCAATTCTGTGAAGAAAGTCATTGGTAGCTTGATGGGGATGGCATTGAATCTATAAATTACCTTGGGCAGTATGGCCATTTTCACAATATTGATTCTTCCTATCCATGAGCATGGAATGTTCTTCCATTTGTTTGTGTCCTCTTTATTTCATTGAGCAGTGGTTTGTAGTTCTCCTTGAAGAGGTCCTTCACATCCCTTGTAAGTTGGATTCCTAGGTATTTTATTCTCTTTGAAGCAATTGTGAATGGGAGTTCACTCATGATTTGGCTCTCTGTTTGTCTGTTATTGGTGTATAAGAATGCTTGTGATTTTTGCACATTGATTTTGTATCCTGAGACTTTGCTGAAGTTGCTTATCAGCTTAAGGAGATTTTGGGCTGAGACAATGGGGTTTTCTAAATATACAATCATGTCATCTGCAAACAGGGACAATTTGACTTCCTCTTTTCCTAATTGAATACCCTTTATTTCTTTCTCTTGCCTGATTGCCCTGGCCAGAACTTCCAACACTATGTTGAATAGGAGTGGTGAGAGAGGGCATCCCTGTCTTGTGCCAGTTTTCAAAGGGAATGCTTCCAGTTTTTGCCCATTCAGTATGATATTGGCTGTGGGTTTGTCATAAATAGCTCTTATTATTTTGAGATACGTCCCATCAATACCTAATTTATTGAGAGTTTTTAGCATGAAGGGCTGTTGAATTTTGTCAAAGGCCTTTTCTGCATCTATTGAGATAATCATGTGGTTTTTGTCTTTGGTTCTGTTTATATGATGGATTATGTTTATTGATTTGCATATGTTGAACCAGCCTTGCATCCCAGGGATGAAGCCCACTTGATCATGGTGGATAAGCTTTTTGATGTGCTGCTGGATTTGGTTTGCCAGTATTTTATTGAGGATTTTGCATCGATGTTCATCAGGATATTGGTCTAAAATTCTCTTTTTTGTTGTGTCTCTGCCAGGCTTTGGTATCAGGATGATGCTGGCCTCATAAAATGAGTTAGGAGGATTCTCTTTTCTATTGATTGGAATAGTTTCAGAAGGAATGGTACCAGCTCCTCCTTGTACCTCTGGTAGAATTCAGCTGTGAATCCATCTGGTCCTGGACTTTTTTGGTTGGTAGGCTATTAATTATTGCCTCAATTTCAGAGCCTGTTATTGGTCTATTCAGGGATTCAACTTCTTCCTGGTTTAGTCTTGGGAGGGTGTATGTGTCCAGGAATTTATCCATTTCTTCTAGATTTTCTAGTTTATTTGCATAGAGGTGTTTATAGTATTCTCTGATGGTAGTTTGTATTTCTGTGGGATTGGTGGTGATATCCCTTTATCATTTTTATTGCATCTATTTGATTCTTCTCTCTTTTCTTCTTTATTAGTCTTGCTAGCAGTCTATCAATTTTGTTGATCTTTTCAAAAACCAGCTCCTGGATTCATTGATTTTTGAAGGGTTTTTGTGTCTCTATCTCCTTCAGTTCTGCTCTGATCTTAGTTATTTCTTGCCTTCTGCTAGCTTTTGAATGTGTTTGCTCTTGCTTCTAGTTCTTTTAATTGTGATGTTAGGTGTCAATTTTAGATCTTTCCTGCTTTCTCTTGTGGGCATTTAGTGCTATAAATTTCCTCTACACACTGCTTTAAATGTGTCCCAGAGATTCTGGTATGTTGTGTCTTTGTTCTCATTGGTTTCAAAGAACATCTTTATTTCTGCCTTCATTTTGTTATGTACCCAGTAGTCATTCAGGAGCAGGTTGTTCAGTTTCCATGTAGTTGAGCAGTTTTGAGTGAGTTTCTTAATCCTGAGTTCTAGTTTGATTGCACTGTGGTCTGAGAGACAGTTTGTTATAATTTCTGTTCTTTTACATTTGCTGAGGAGTGCTTTACTTCCAACTATGTGGTCAATTTTGGAATAAGTGTGATGTGGTGCTGAGAAGAATGTATATTCTGTTGATTTGGGGTGGAGAGTTCTGTAGATGTCTATTAGGTCTGCTTGGTGCAGAGCTGAGTTCAATTCCTGGATATCCTTGTTAACTTTCTGTCTCATTGATCTGTCTAATGTTGACAGTGGGGTGTTAAAGTCTCCCATTATTATTGTGTGGGAGTCTAAGTCTCTTTGTAGGTCTCTAAGGACTTGCTTTATGAATCTGGGTGCTCCTGTATTGGGTGCATATATATTTAGGATAGTTAGCTCTTCTTGTTGAATTGATCCCTTTACCATTATGTAATGGCCTTCTTTGTCTCTTTTGATCTTTGTTGGTTTAAAGTCTGTTTTATCAGAGACTAGGATTGCAACCCCTGCTTTTTTTTGTTTTCCATTTGCTTGGTAGATCTTCCTCCATCCCTTTATTTTGAGCCTATGTGTGTCTCTGCATGTGAGATGGGTCTCCTGAATACAGCACACTGATGGGTCTTGACTCTTTATCCAATTTGCCAGTCTGTGTCTTTTAATTGGAGCATTTAGCCCATTTACATTTAAGGTTAATATTGTTATGTGTGAATTTGATCCTGTCATTATGATGTTAGCTGGTTATTTTGCTTGTTAGTTGATGCAGTTTCTTCCTAGCATCGATGGTCTTTACAATTTGGCATGTTTTTGCAGTGGCTGGTACCAGTTGTTCCTTTCCATGTTTAGTGCTTCCTTCAGGAGCTCTTGTAAGGCAGGCCTGGTGGTGACAAAATCTCTCAGCATTTGCTTGTCTGTAAAGGATTTTATTTCTCCTTCACTTATGAAACTTAGTTTGGCTGGATATGAAATTCTGGGTTGAAAATTCTTTTCTTTAAGAATGTTGAATATTGGCCCCACTCTTCTGGCTTGTAGAGTTTCTGCCGAGAGATCTGCTGTTAGTCTGATGGGCTTCCTTTGTGGGTAACCCGACCTTTCTCTGGCTGCCCTTAACATTTTTCCTTCATTTCAACTTTGGTGAATCTGACAATTATGTGTCTTGGAGTTGCTCTTCTTGAGGAGTATCTTTGTGGCATTCTCTGTATTTCCTGAATTTGAATGTTGGCCTGCCTTGCTAGGTTGGGGAAGTTCTCCTGGATAATATCCTGAAGAGTGTTTTCCAACTTGGTTCCATTCTCCCATCACTTTCAGGTACACCAATCAGACATAGATTTGGGCTTTTCACATAGTCCCATATTTCTTGGAGGCTTTGTTCATTTCTTTTTACTCTTTTTTCTCTAAACTTCTCTTCTCGCTTCATTTCATTCATTTGATCTTCAATCACTGATACCCTTCCTTCCAGTTGATCAAAGTGGCTACTGAAGTTTGTGCACACGTCACGTAGTTCTTGTGCCACGGTTTTCAGCTCCATCAAGTCATTTAAGGACTTCTCTACACTGGTTACTCTAGTTAGCCATTCGTCTAATCTTTTTTTCAAGGTTTTTATCTTCTTTGTGAAGGGTTTGAACATCCTCCTTTAGCTCAGAGAAGTTTGATCATCCAAAGCCTTCTCTCAACTCGTCAAACTCATTCTCGTCATACATACCCCCTAGTTTTGTTCCGTTGCTGGTGAGGAGCTGGGTTCCTTTGGAGAAGAGGTGCTCTGATTTTTAGAATTTTCAACTTTTCTGCTCTGGTTTCTCCCCATCTTTGTGGTTTTATCTACCTTTGATCTTTGATGATGGTGACGTACAGATGGGGTTTTGGTGTGGATGTCCTTTCTGTTTGTTAGTTTTCCTTCTAACAGTCAGGGCCCTCAGCTGCAGGTCTGTTGGAGTTTGCTGGAGGTCCACTCCAGACCCTGTTTGCCTGGGTATCACCAGCGGAGGCTGCAGAACAGCAAATATTATGGAACAGCAAATGTTGCTCCCTGATCCTTCCTCTGGAAGCTTCATCTCAGAGGGGCACCCGGCTGTATGAGGTGTCAGTCTGCCCCTACTGGGAGGTGCCTCCCAGTTAGGCTACTTGGGGTCAGGGACCCACTTGAGGAGGCAGTCTGTCCATTCTCAGATCTCAAACTCCGTGCTGGGAGAACCACTACTCTCTTCAAAGCTGTCAGACAGGGACATTTAAGTCTGCAGAGGTTTCTGCTGCCTTTTGTTCGGCTATGCCCTGCCCCCAGAGGTGGAGTCTACAGAGGCAGGCAGGCCTCCTTGAGCTGTGGTGGGCTCCACCCAGTTCGAGCTTCCCAGCTGCTTTGTTTACCTACTCAAGCCTCAGCAATGGTGGGCACCCCTCCCACAGCCTCGCTGCCGCCTTGCAGTTTGATCTCAGACTGCTGTGCTAGCAATGAGTGAGGCTCCGTGGGCATGGGACCCTCTGAGCCAGGTGGGATATAATCTCCTGGTGTGCCATTTGCTAAGACCATTGGAAAAGCACAGTATTAGGGTGGGAGTGACCCGATTTTCCAGGTGCCATCTGTCACAGCTTCCCTTGGCTAGGAAAGGAATTCCTGACCCCTTGCACTTCCCAGGTGAGGTGATGCCTCACCCTGCTTCAGCTCACATTTGGTGGGCTGCACCCACTGTCCTGCACCCACTGTCCAACAAGCCCCAGTGAGATGAACCCAGTACCTCAGTTGGAAATGCAAAAAATCTGATTCGCTTTCTCAGAGATTTCTATTCTCATATACATTGTAATACATGCACTGTTTAATATTTGAGAAATATTTATAGAGGTTTAAAATATCTTTCATTGTTTTAGTTCTAATTCTGTAGTTGTAAGACAGGTCATTTTTGTCCCCCATGCCTTCATGCTAGTTCATATGATTTTATTTGTTTGAGGTACATGGTATATTTGAAAGTGAGCCCATTAAAGTTCCTCTTTTACTTGCTGCTTAAGGCAATCTGAGAATTTATTAGCAATCTGTCAGAGTGATTGTCAAGCTAAAATTTTGATGTTAGAATCTGTTGTGCAGTGATGTAGTTTGGCTCTGTGTTCTACCAAAATATTATGTTGAAAAGTTTTAACTCAGTTGGGGAATGAATGGTACTGGGATGTAATTGAATGATGGGGTTGGAGTTCTCCCTTGCTCTTTTCATGATAGGGTTCTTATGAGATCTTGTTGTTTGAAAGTCTGGGCCAGTCACTGTTGCTCATGCCTGTAATCCTAGAAGTTTGAGAGACTGAGGCGGGTAGATCGCCTGAAGTCAGGAGTTCGAGACCAACCTAGACAACATGGTGAAATCCCATCTCTACTAAAAATACAAAAACATCAGCAAGGTGTGGTGGCAGGAACCTGTAATCACAGCTACTTGGGAGGCTGAAGGTGGAGAATTGCTTGAATCCAGGAGTCAGAGGCTACAGTGAGCTAAGGTTGTGGCATTGTACTCCAGCCTGGGTGATAAGAGTGAAACTTGAAAGAAAGAAAGAAAGAAAGATGTCTAAAACACCAAAAGCAACGGCAGCAAAAGCCAAAATTGACAAATGGGAAAATTAAACTAAAGAGCTTTGCACAGCAAAAGAAACTACCATCAGAGTGAACAGGCAACCTACAGAATGGGAGAAAATTTTTGCAATCTACTCATCTGACAAAGGGCTAATATCCAGAACCTACAAAGAACTCAAACAAATTTACAAGAAAAACAAACAACCCCATCAAAAGTGGGCAAAGGATATGAACAGACATTTCTCAAAAGAAGACATTCATACAGCCAACAGACACATGAAAAATGCTCATCATCACTGGCCATCAGAGAAATGCAAATCAAAACAATGAGATACCATCTCACACCAGTTAGAATGGCGATCATTCAAAAGTCAGGAAACAACAGGTGCTGGAGAGGATGTGGAGAAATAGGAACACTTTTACACTGTTGGTGGGATTGTAAACTAGTTCAACCATTATGGAAAACAGTATGGCGATTCCTCAAGGATCTAGAACTAGATGTACCATATGACCCAGCCATCCCATTACTAGGTATATACCCAAAGGATTATAAATTATGCTGCTATAAAGACACATGCACACGTATGTTTATTGCAGCACTATTCACAATAGCAAAGACTTGAATCAACCCAAATGTCCATCAGTGACAGATTGATTAAGAAAATGTGGCACATATACACCATGGAATACTATGCAGCCATAAAAAGGATGAGTTTCAGTCCTTTGTAGGGACATGGATGCAGCTGGAAACCATCATTCTTAGCAAACTATCACAAGAACAGAAAACCAAACACCGCATGTTCTCACTCATAGGTGGGAACTGAACAATGAGATCACTTGACTCGGAAGGGGAACATCACACACCGGGCCTATCATGGGGAGGGGAGGGGGAGGGATTGCATTGGGAGTTATACCTTATGTAAATGACGGGTTGATGGGTGCAGCACACCAACATGGCACAAGTATACATATAGCAAACCCGCACATTGTGCACATTTACCCTACAACTTGAAGTTTAATAATAATAAATAAATTTAAAAAGAAAGAAAGAAAGAAAGAAAGAAAGAAAGAAAGAAGAAAGAAAGAAAGAAGAAAGAAAGAAAGAAAGAAAGAAAGAAAGAAAGAAAGAAAGAAAGAAAGGAAGGAAGGAAGAAGGAAGGAAGGAAGGAAGGAAGGAAGGAAGGAAGGAAGGAAGGAAGGAAGGAAGGAAGGAAGGAAGGAAGGAAGGAAGGAGAGAAAGAGAGAGAGAAAGAAAGAAAGGAAAAGAAAGAAAGAAAAGAAAGAAAGAAAGAAAGAAAGAAAGAAAGAAAGAAAGAAAGAAAGAAAGAAAGAAAGAAAGAAAGGAAAAGAAAGAAAGGAAGGAAGGAAGGAAGGAAGGAAGGAGAGAAAGAGAGAGAGAAAGAAAGAAAGAAAGAAAGAAGAAAGAAAGAAAGAAAGAAAGAAAGAAAGAAAGAAAGAAAGAAAGAAAGAAAGAAAGAAAGAAAGAAAGAAAGAAAAGAAAGGAAGAGAAGGAAAGAAGGAAGGAAGGAAGGAAGGAAGGAAGGAAGGAAGGAAGGAAGGAAGGAAGGAAGGAAGGAAGGAAGGAAGGAAGGAAGGAAGGAAGGAAGGAAGGAAAATGTGTAGCACCCTCCTTTACTCTATCTCTGTTTTTCAGGCCATATGAAGATGCCCCTGCCTGCACCTGCATCCCTCCATGCTTTGCCTTCTGCCACAGTTGTAAGTTTCCTGAGGCCTCACCACAAGCAGAAATCTGTACAACCTGCAAAAGAGTGAGCGCAATTAAACCTCATTTCCTTATAAATTACCCAGTTTTGAGTCTCAGTTTATTAAAAAAAAAAAAAAAAAAAACTGGTGTTAAAACACACTAATACATACAGCATCAAAAAAATATGTATACTTTTTAGACAGAGGCTCACTCTTTCTCCTTGGATGGAATGCAGTGGTATGATTTTGGCTAACTGCAACCTTGCAACCTCTCTCTCCTGGATTCAAGCAATTCTCCTGCCTCAGCCTCCCAAGTAGGTGGGACTATTGGCATGTGTCACCAAGACTGGCCAATTTTTTTGTATTTTTAGTAGACACAGGGTTTCACCATGTTGATCAGGCTGGTATCAAACTTCTGACCTCAAATTATCTGCCCGCCTCAGCTTCCCAAAATTTGGGACCTGAGCCACTGTGCTCAGTCATAGAGCATCAATTTTAACATGATTTGACTTTCTTTTGAAGTTTGATTACATGAGTTTTGTTAACACAACCCACTCCAACCCTTCTCTTAGAATAACCTGCTGGCTTTCATACTTACATTTCTGGGACACAGACAGCATAAAAGCATTGCATATTTATTCTAGGTCAGACCTACAAATTTTAATGATCTAATATAGCCTCTGATGAGTTAAGAAGCAGTGACTACCTTTCCACAGCAGTTTTCAGTTGCTATCCAAGTTTCAATGTAGACCATGTCAATGCTGATAGGTGAATACAGTTCAGAGGACTTTGCTAGATATATTCCTTTTTCCTTTTTCATTCTTTCACCTTCTGATCTGCACATAATACCCTTTAATAATGCAGAACAGTACAATAGCTGTTCTTCAACAATGATTCTGCCAGACCTTAAAAAACATAATCTTCAGTACCAAATTCAGGAAGGATTACACTGTCAACATTTTACAAGGTCATGGAGTTAATACATGTATTTTTCTTCATTTGTCATGAATATCCTAACTGTCGTATATTACCAGACCATCAAAATCTGTCATATTATAATGCATATTAGAAAATTTAATATTCATAGTATAATGGAGTACTTTTTCCATTTCTGGAAAATGTATATTTGGAATTAGTTGTCCAATAGTGACATAAGAAAAAAATCACACTTACTCTGTGAAAATAAGTGAGTAGCTATAGACAAATATACATGGGGCCTGAGACTAGAGTATGGGGACTAGAAAAGAAGACAAATATGTCAAGTATAATGCAAGATTAGAGTGAGAAGTCTACAGTTAACTTACACCAGACTATGTGTTCTTTTTCATCAAAGCTGCCTTAGGCACTGATAACTGTGCATATGGTCCCTGATGTCTACAAATTTCCCTGTTCTCCATTGTTCTTGTAACAATTTCTAATGAAGAAATATACAAACATTACTGAAAGATGTAGAAAACGAAAAACATAAATAAAGTCATATGGCATGATTTTGGATGAGATTTGTCAGTATTCTTAATATGTTAAATCTTTTAGATTTAACCTATCAGGTTTGATACAACACTAAACAAAACCATAGTGCAATTTTGTTCCGTTCTTTAGATTAAAAATTATTTTTGTATTCATCTGGAAGAACAAACATACAAGCAGAGTCATGACAATTTGAGAAAGATCAATATAGTAAGAGTGAGGGAGATTTGAATTATCTTGGTATAAATTTCAAATTATTAAAATGGTGTATTATAATTGGTCTATGGTGACTGATAATGACAAAATAAAGTAGACAAAAGATAAAACAAATTAAAACACAAAAAAAGCCAAAGTGTGTTGTATTACCTTGCAATGCAAGGTTGTAAGTATTTGGATTAGCTCTTTAGGAAAAAAAAAATGATTTATCTAATTGAACCTCAGGATTAAATATAGTTATTATGAGTCACTCTGTCAATTCAAGAAGAAAAATAATCACTCTCGTCCTAATAAACAAAACAATACACATTTATTTAAAAGATTTTTTTAGTCAAAAATATTGTAGCTCTTTCCGGTTTTGTGTGTGTGTGTGTTTTTGTTTTTGTTTTTTTTCTGAGACCGAGTTCCTATCTGTTGCCCAGGCTGGAGTGCAATGGCGCAATCTCGGCTCACTGCAAGCTCCGACTCCCAGGTTCATACCATTCTCCTGCTTCAGCCTCCCAGGTAGCTGGAACTACAGGCACCTGCCACCATGTCCAGAAAACTTTTTGTATTTTTAATAGAGATGGAGTTTCACTGTGTTAGCCAGGATGGTCTCAATGTCCTGACTTTGTGATTCACCTGCTTCAGCCTCCCAAAGTGTTGGAATTAAAGGTGTGAGCCACGACGCTGGGCCAAAAAATATATAGTTTTTTAAAACTTTTGTGGGTTTTTAGGTTTGTTTTGGTTTTGTTTTGAGACAGGGTCTTGTTCTGTTGTCCATACTAGAGTGTAGTGGTACAGTTGTAACTCATTGTAGACTTGAACTCCCAGCTTCAAGGCATCCTACCACCTCAACCTCCAGAGTGGCTTGCACTACCAGCATGTAACAGCATGCTTAGCTAATTTTTAAAGATATTTTTAGGCCGGAAATGGTGGCTCGTGCCTATAGTCTCAGCCCTTTGGGAGGCTGAGGTGGGTGGATTACCTAAGGTCAGGAGTTCAAGACAAGCCTGGCCAAGATAGTGAAACCCCATCTTTAGTAAAAATACAAAAACAGCTGGGTGTCATGGCATGTGCCTGTAATCCCAGCTACTTAGGGGACTGAGGCAGGAGAATTGCTTGAGCCTGGGAGGCAGGGGTTGCAGTGAGCCAAGATCATGCCACTGCACTCCAGCATGTCCAACAGAGTGAGACTCTCCCTCAAAAATAAAAACAAAAAATAGAGAGACAGGAGCTCACTATGTTGTCTAGGCTTGTCTTGAAGTACTGGCCCCAAGTGATCTTCATGCCTTGGCTTCCCAAAGTGCTGGGATTATAGGCGTGAGGCACTGTGCCTAGCTAAAAAATTTAATTAAAGCTCAGGGAACAATGAAACACCTATAAACCCAATTCAAAAAGTAACAAGCTCTATATAAAAAAGAAAACACCTTGACAACTTTCATCTTGGATTTGGAGAGGCGGAGGAAGCTGCTAATGTTGGAAAGGAGACACTAGCTGAATTTTTCATAAAGTGTAGTGACCACAGGACCACAGGACCACAGGCGGGTGGGCATATCAGTTCAGACAACTGAGAAGGACTAGTCTCTGAACACATCCTCATCCACTGCCAACTGTTTCCCAAACATCTCTACAGAGGGTAGAGTGACAGTGTCAAATATAGTGGAGACAGGAGGAGAGAGCTGGGAAACATAGCTCCTCAAGCACAATCTACTCCAAGTTCAAGGCAGCCTCTCCCAGAAGGTTGGGGTCAGGGAAGGAGACTTTAATGAAACCCTGCGTGGACATCCCTGACCTTCACAGGATATAAGACCATAGCTCTCCAAACATTGAAGGCAGTGTCACAAGGTGAAGAAAGAAAGTTCTCTTGATGTACAGAAAGCTGGGCTTGAAGACAGACCAAATAGATACTCCAGGAATGCACCCAAAATAGCACTGAAATATTCCATGAAAATTTCCAGAAATAAACAAATCCCAAATTTTAAAGTACATGTTGTTATAAGTAGCATGTATTAGTCCATTCTCACAGTACTATAAAGACACTACCTGAGACTGAGTAATTTAAATGGAGAAAAAAAATAACTCAATTGACTCAATGTTCAATACAGCAAGGAAGTCTCAGAAAACTTAACAATCATGGCAGAAGGTAAAGCAGGCACATCTTAGATAGTGGCAGGAGAGACAGAGCATGCAAGCGGGGGAAATGCTAGATGCTCATAAAACCATCAGATCTCATGAGAAATCACTCACTATCACAATAACAACATGGTAAACTACTCCCATGATCCAATCACTTTCCACCAGGTCTCTCCCTAAACACATGCAGATTATAATTCAAGATGAGATTTGGGTAGGGACAAAAAGCCTAACCATATCATAGCATGATGAAATCTCTCACCATTCTTCTCTGTCCTGCCTGGGGCATGAATCATCCTTCTCTTCAGTGTATCTATTCTGTAGACAATTAGAAGTCATCTCAGTTACTTGAGGCACTGCCCTGATATGGCAGTGCTTGTGGTTAAATAATCCTTATTTTCCTTAGTAATGGCCCCAAAGCATAAGAGTAGACATGCTGACATATCATTATAATTGATCTCTTTTTTATTAATTCTCTCACTGTCCCTAATTTATAATTAAACTTTCATAAGTACATAGCTATAGGAAAAATATAGTATCTAAAGCGTTCAGTATTATCTGCAGTTTCAGGGATCTAATGGGGCCTTCAAACATATCACCCATAGTAAGGGGAAATGACTGATGTATAATTTTTTTAATGTTCACTGGGATATAGTAAAGATAAATATTGAATTCTCTACAGTCATGCTTTCAGCAGAACTTTCTGAGATGATGGAAGTTGGGTTAGTCTCTTGGAAATGCTATAATAAAAATACCAGAGACTAGGTAGCTTATACAAAACACTAATATATTTCTCATAGTTTGGGAGGCTGGAAGACCAAAATTAAGACACCATCAGATTCAGTGTCTGGTGAGGACCAGCTTCCTGTTTCATAGATGGCCCCTTCTTGTGTTCTCACATAGTAGAAGGTGTGAGGGGGCTCTCTGGGGTCCCTGTTATGAGAGTACTAATCCCACTCACAAGGTCCACTTTCATTACCTCATCACCTCCCAAAGGACCAACTTTCTAATACTGTCACCTTGGCTGTTAGGTTTCAACACAGGGATTAAATGGGAGGACATAAATGTTTAGTAGATAGAAGAAGAATTTTGCATTATTCAATATAGTAGCCATCAGCCACCTTGGCTAGTTAGCACTTGAAATGTGGCTAGTGTGAGTTAGGGGGTGATTTTTGACTTCTTTAATTCTACTTTCTTCCAATATCCATAGATGACTAACAAGTACCATATTGGAGAATACAACTCCAGGTTAGAGGTGGGCAACCATTTTATATTAAATACCAGGCAGTAGGAGGGGTCTATAGGAGGGTTGTCCAACCCCTGGACCACAGAGCAGTGCTGTGGTCACAAAGCAGGAGGTGAGTGATGGAAAAGGAAGCAAAGTTTCATCTGTATTTACAGACACTCCCCATCACTCACATTACTGTCTGAGCTCCACCTCCTGTCACATCAGCAGCAGCATTAGATTCTCCTAGCAGTGCAAACCCTATTGTGAAACATGCATGTGATGGATCTAGGTTGTGCACTTCTTGTAAGAATCTGATGCCTGATGATCTGTCACCATCTCCCATCACCTCCAGATGGGACCACCTTGTTGCAGGAAAACGAGCTCAGATCTCCCACTGACTCTACAGGTGAATTGTGTAATTATTTCATTTTAAAAATAAAGTGCAAAATAAATATCATATGCTTGAATCATCTTGAAATCATACACTGCAGCCCAGTCAATGAAAACATTTTCTTCCATGAAACTGGTCCCTGGTTCCAAAAAGATTGGGGACAACTGTTCTAGTTTTGGGTTTATATATTGAGAGGCAAAATCAAGGATATCATGTTGGTA
The DNA here is from genome assembly GCA_023783455.1 of Erythrocebus patas. Lineage (NCBI taxonomy): Eukaryota > Metazoa > Chordata > Mammalia > Primates > Cercopithecidae > Erythrocebus > Erythrocebus patas. The sequence goes on along the minus strand of JAKFHT010003857.1, from coordinate 181,800 downwards.
CACATATAACTATTTAAAATCACCCATTTAAAAATATAGAAACCCTTCTTAGCTAGTAGACCACACAAAACAAGGTGGTGGGCTAGAGTTTTGTTATAGAATAATCACTAATATAGGTATGTGTGTGTGTGCATGTAGATGTGCATATACATGTATATGTATATATGTATGTGAATGTATACATGCATGTACACATATATGAATTTGTACATACATATGTGTGTATACTTTTTTTAGTAGATGAGATTAAACCACATACTAAGTGTATTAGTAGAGGAGATTAAATCACATACTAAGCGTATCTGTGTTTTTATACTGTTAATAAAGATATAACTGAGAATGGGTAATTTGTAAAGGAAAGAGGTTTAATGGACTCACAGTTCCACTTGGCTGGGGATGCCTCACAATCATGATGGAAGGTGAAGGCTAAGTGAACACACGTCTTATATGGAAGCAGGCAAAAAGAGCAGATGAGCAGGGACTCCCATTTATGAAACCATCAGAATTTGTGAGACTTATTCACTACCAGAAGAAAAATATAGGGAAAATTGCCTCCGTCATTTAATTATCTTCACCTGACATTGCTCTTGACATGTGGAGATTATTACAATGCAAAGTGAGATTTGGGTGGAGATGCAGCCAAATAATGTCAGTAAGAAAGAATGAATCCAAAGGAATGTATGAAAAGAGTAATGGAATAATACAAAACAGATGAAAAATAACTATGGTAGAATTATACTTAACTGAAATTCACACACACATTTTGGTGGAATATTAAATGGCAAGACTACTTTTTTAAAGTATCTGGAGTATGTTTTATAAGGTAAGACATATGATGATGCCACTACCAAGCACTTCCTCTCCTAGATAATTATTTAAGAGGAATGAAAATACAAATTCTCACAGAGACTCTTCAAGAAAGTCTGTGACTTGTTTATTCATAGTAAAGAAAAACAGGAAACAACTCATATCTCTACGAAAAGGGAAATGATTCTTCCTATCCATGAGCATGATATGTTCTTTCCATTTGTTTGTGTCCTCTTTTATTTCCCTGAGCAGAGGTTTGTAGTTCTCCTTGAAGAGGTCCTTTACATCCCTTGTAAGTTGGTTTCCTAGGTATTTTATTCTCTTTGAAGCAATTGTGAATGGAAGTTCATTCATGATTTGGCTCTGTTTGTCTGTTACTGGTGTATAAGAATGCTTGTGATTTTTGCACATTAATTTTGTATCCTGAGACTTTGCTGAAGTTGCTTATCAGCTTAAGGAGATTTTGGGCTGAGACAATGGGGTTTTCTAAATATACAATCATGTCATCTGCAAAGAGGGACAATTTGACTTCTTCTTTTCCTAACTGAATACCCTTGATTTCTTTCTCTTGCCTGATTGCCCTAGCCAGAACTTCCAACACTATGTTGAATAGGAGTGGTGAGAGAGGCATCCCTGTCTTGTGCCAGTTTTCAAAGGAATTTTTCCAGTTTTTGCCCATTCAGTATGATATTGGCTGTGGGTTTGTCATAAATAGCTCTTATGATTTTGAGGTACGTTCCATCAATACCGAATTTATTGAGCATTTTTAGCATGAAGGGCTGTTGAATTTTGTCAAAAGCCTTTTCTGCATCTATTGAGATAATCATGTGGTTCTTGTCTTTGGTTCTGTTTATATGCTGGATTATGTTTATTGATTTGCGAATGTTGAACCAGCCTTGCATCCCAGGGATGAAGCCCACTTGATCATGGTGGATAAGCTTTTGATGTGCTGCTGAACTGGTTTGCCAGTATTTTATTGAGGATTTTTGCATCGATGTTCATCAGGGATATTGGTCTAAAATTCTTTTTTGTTGTGTCTCTGCCAGGCTTTGGTATCAGGATGATGTTGGCCTCATAAAATGAGTTAGGAGGATTCTCTTTTCTATTGATTGAATAGTTTCAGAAGGAATGGTACCAGCTCCTCCTTGTACCTCTGGTAGAATTCAGCTGTGAATCCATCTGGTCCTGGACTTTTTTGGTTGGTAGGCTATTAATTATTGCCTCAATTTCAGAGCCTGCTATTGGTCTATTCAGGATTCAACTTCTTCCTGGTTTAGTCTTGAAGAGTGTAAGTGTCCAGGAAATTATCCATTTCTTCTAGATTTTCCAGTTTATTTGCATAGAGGTGTTTATAGTATTCTCTGATGGTAGTTTGTATTTCTGTGGGGTCGGTGGTGATATCCCCTTTATCATTTTTAATTGCATCTATTTGATTCTTCTCTTTTCTTCTTTATTAGTCTTGCTAGTGGTCTGTCAATTTTGTTGATCTTTTCAAAACCAACTCCTGGATTCATTGATTTTTGAGGGTTTTTGTGTCTCTATCTCCTTCAGTTCTGCTCTGATCTTAGTTATTTCTTGCCTTCTGCTAGCTTTCGAATGTGTTTGCTCTTGCTTCTCTAGTTCTTTAATTGTGATGTTAGAGTGTCAATTTTAGATCTTTCCTGCTTTCTCTTGTGGGCATTTAGTGCTATAAATTTCTCACACACTGCTTTAAATGTGTCCCAGAGATTCTGGTATGTTGTATCTTTTGTTCTCATTGGTTTCAAAGAACATCTTTATGTAGTCATTCAGGAGCCATTTAGTCCCAGTTCTAGTTTGATTGCACTGTGGTCTGAGACATTTGTTATAATTTCTGTTCTTGTTCATTTGGAGGAGGAGCCCAATCTAGACAATCCTAAGGAAAAGAACAAAGCTGGAGGCAGACGCTACCTGACTTCAAACTATACTACAAGGCTACAGTAACCAAAACAGCATGGTACTGGTACCAAAACAGAGATATAGACCAATGGAACAGAACAGAGTCCTCAGAAATAATACCACACATCTACAGCCATCTGATCTTTGACAAACCTGAGAGAAACAAGAAATGGGGAAAGGATTCCTATTTAATAAATGGTGCTGGGAAAATTGGCTATATAAGTAGAAAGCTGAAACTGGATCCTTTCCTTACTCCTTATACGAAAATTAATTCAAGATGGATTAGAGACTTAAATGTTAGACCTAATACCACAAAAATCCTAGAGGAAAACCTAGGTAGTACCATTCAGGACATAGGCATGGGCAAAGACTTCATGTCTAAAACACCAAAAGCAACGCAGCAAAAGCCAAAATTGACAAATGGGATCTCATTAAACTAAAGAGCTTCTGCACAGCAAAAGAAACTACCATCAGAGTGAACAGGCAACCTACAGAATGGGAGAAAATTTTTGCAATCTACTCATCTGACAAAGGGCTAATATCCAGAACCTACAAAGAACTCAAACAAATTTACAAGAAAACAAACAACCCCATCAAAAAGTGGGCAAAGGATATGAACAGACATTTCTCAAAAGAAGACATTCATACAGCCAACAGACACATGAAAAATGCTCATCATCACTGGCCATCAGAGAAATGCAAATCAAAACCACAATGAGATACCATCTCACACCAGTTAGAATGGCGATCATTCAAAAGTCAGGAAACAACAGGTGCTGAGAGGATGTGGAGAAATAGGAACACTTTTACACTGTTGGTGGGATTGTAAACTAGTTCAACCATTATGGAAAACAGTATGGCGATTCCTCAAGGATCTAGAACTAGATGTACCATATGACCCAGCCATCCCATTACTGGGTATATACCCAAAGGATTATAAATCATGCTGCTATAAAGACACATGCACACGTATGTTTATTGCAGCACTATTCACAATAGCAAAGACTTGAATCAACCCAAATGTCCATCAGTGACAGACTGATTAAGAAAATGTGGCACATATACACCATGGAATAATTTTGGCTTGGTTGTAAAGTCCTAAGTGTGCTCACTAGGTGGCAGTCTATAGAGACAGAGTACATTTCTGACAATCACCAGGTGAGCATCACAACATATGTTTATAGCAGCTTTTTAATTACTAACAACATCAGTGATTGGCTGTTATATTCCTATATGTTGAAGCCCTAATTCTTTAAGAAATATCTCTCATAAGCCTTTCAATTGAGGTATAATTAGGTCAAATTACTGCTTAAATAAGGCACGCTATTACAGGTGAGGAGTAAATTCAGAGTTTTCCTCAGTCCTCTGTCTCTTCTTTTCCCCTCATATGTGATGACCGCAGTACCATCACATCAGAAAGGGCTTCATGGTTACAGTCTGCCATTGACGATTTTGGGCTCTTGCACCAGAACAGTGAGGAAATAAATGTCTTTGTTGAAGAAACTGTCTATGGTATTTGTCATACTCGAAATCATTAAATACTGAACTGAGGATTTATAATATTTTCCATAAGACATGCAGCCTGACAGAAATTCTGAATGAATCTTTGTGATTCAGAACTCTGAGGAGACCACAAGACTTCATTCTTTTAATTCAAGAGAAATCAGTGAATTGTTTTAAATCAATGTTTGTTTCATATGTTGTGTAGTAAAAATAAATTCAAAATCTTCAAATGTTCTTTCCACAGTGAATCTGAAACTTCCAGAGAAGAATTGTTGCACTGAGAATTCTCCACAAGGTGAAATAGCTCAGCAAACCAATTTACAGTATGATAAGATGTATCTTAATAAACATGGTATTGAGGTGTCTTCAACAAAAATCCTTATGACAGCTGCTTTCTATACAGAAGCAACCAGTTTCAAAGTATTTGATAAAAGAAATAACTCATTGATGATAACTTCAAAACCTTTAATTGCTCAATGAATAATTTGTAAATTCATCAGAATCACAAAGATATTAGAGACTAGTTCTGACAGTAAAGATTTGTGAGAAAAAGTGATGACATACATATCAAGAATGAGACATCATAATCTGGAGAAGGATGGGTATGACATGTTATGTTGAACACTTAGAATGTATACTGGTTGGCATGCCACTAATGAAAGACACATTTCAATACATAAGTTTCTTTCTAATGAGAAACTGTTAGTGATGTAGATTCATCCCAATACATTTTCTTGAATGAAATCCTTTTGAGGCATATTTACTTAGGCAAAATGAACTCATAAATTTCCACACAATGTGTTCACTCATTAGGTGTGTTTTTGCCAGATCTTGTATAATCTAGTTATCTACACAGTGATTCTCCATTTAGCTTACATAAGGAATTGCTTTGATTATTAACATGGGCAGAAAAATTGATGAACATTTGCTTACAGAAATAAATGTGCAGTCTCTTTCTCTTAGAAATATCCTGAGATGATGACTTTTGTATGCCAGTATCAATCATGACCTGATCTTTTCTTTTCATTTGACACATGTTTTCATAATTGCATACCCAAGAAATATTTCAACCATTAAGACTCTGTGAATAAAAGATCCAGAATATAAAAACTCAGATTTTGAAAAAATACAGTATATATTTTTAGTTGTGTTAATGTTTCACTCTTCATTCAGCTGAAACAACAGTTATTCCTGGAAACTGCATTAAGAATTTAAGAGCATTGAAAATTGGTACAAAGAAACATATCTATGGATCAATAACAATTAAAAACTATTAAGGAAACACTGAAGAAAGACTAGACTCTCAAAGTTGCCACTAAAGACATCATATTTGAAATTGATTGTGTGAACGTTTGTCTCCATTAATCAATGAATAAAATAAGCCAATTTTCAAATTTGTGAAAAACTCCTTTTAAAACTGAAGGACCTCAAAAACTGCTTTTTTAAATGAAATTCATCACACAGAGATACACAGATTCATTTCAGGGCTCATTGAGTAAAAATTGGTCTGTGATGCTATTTGAAAAATAAATGTCTTATGGTATCCTTCAACTACTAAAAGTTCTCTGTGATTTTTTATAGTTCCTCTGATAAAGAAAGAAACACCTCTTAAGAGCTTCAGATCTCAAATGAAAAATATAATGTATTGACTATCCTTTTAAAAATGGTGAAGAGTAACACATACAAATTTCAAAGAAACTTCTATATTCCACTTATTTGTATCTTCAGCAAAACCTGAATTATTCATATAAAACACCCTATTTCAGTCTCCAGTGATTAAATTTTCTTAAGAAATGAGCTCACTCAGGCACTACATGTAGTACAGTGCATCATTCATGTTCACTACATCTCAAAGTAACAGGCTAGAGATCCTGTTCTCAGCAGGTAACAGTACAGCAGACTAAGCAAATAATATATTTGTAAAAATAAAAAATTAAAACCAGGGCTTTTCTAAATTCTGGGTTCAAAATCTCTTTCTAGTTTAATTTTGTTGATTTCAAGTGTAGATTTAAAAATTTGGATAAGGTGTATATTTAAAGCACATTAATCAGTAGATGATCAAAAATTAACAGACAATGCAAAGGTAAAAGAAAAATGAGCCTGTAACAAATACTGTATTATTCAATTCAAATTTTAATGGAATGTGGATGTTACAGAAAAAAGAAATCTGCATATTTTCAAGCACATTGAAAACTGTTAAATGATGAATCTTCAACATTTCTCACTCAGAAAGTGAGAAATCTTTGTTATTTTAGATGCATGCTAAATAATCTAAAATTTAATTCATGTCTACATACAATTAAAACATCTTTTGGAATGCAGATAGATAAAAGGAAACTTTTTTCACAACAATATAATCTATTTTCTTTTTATTTTTTTTTTTTTTTTTTATTATTATTATACTTTAAGTTCTAGGGTACATGTGCACAACGTGCAGGTTTGTTACATATGTATACTTGTGCCATGTTGTGTGCTGCACCCATCAACTGTCAGCACCCATCAACTCATCATTTACATCAGGTATAACTCCCAATGCAATCCCTCCCTCCCCTCCCCATGATAGGCCCCGTGTGTGATGTTCCTTCCCGAGTCCAAGTGATCTCATTGTTCAGTTCCCACCTATGAGTGAGAACATGCGTGTTTGGTTTTCTGTTCTTGTGATAGTTTGCTAAGAATGATGGTTTCCAGCTGCATCCATGTCCCTACAAAGGACACAAACTCATCCTTTTTATGGCTGCATAGTATTCCATGGTGTATATGTGCCACATTTTCTTAATCCAGTCTGTCACTGATGGACATTTGGGTTGATTCCAAGTCTTTGCTATTGTGAATAGTGCTGCAATAAACATACATGTGCATGTGTCTTTATAGCAGCATGATTTATAATCCTTTGGGTATATACCCAGTAATGGGATGGCTGGGTCATATGGTACATCTAGTTCTAGATCCTTGAGGAATCGCCATACTGTTTTCCATAATGGTTGAACTAGTTTACAATCCCACCAACAGTGTAAAAGTGTTCCTATTTCTCCACATCCTCTCCAGCACCTGTTGTTTCCTGACTTTTAATGATTGCCATTCTAACTGGTGTGAGATGGTATCTCATTGTGGTTTTGATTTGCATTTCTCTGATGGCCAGTGATGATGAGCATTTTTCATGTGTCTGTTGGCTGTATGAATGTCTTCTTTTGAGAAATGTCTGTTCATATCCTTTGCCCACTTTTTGATGGGGTTGTTTGTTTTTTTCTTGTAAATTTGTTTGAGTTCTTTGTAGGTTCTGGATATTAGCCCTTTGTCAGATGAGTAGATTGCAAAAATTTTCTCCCATTCTGTAGGTTGCCTGTTCACTCTGATGGTAGTTTCTTTTGCTGTGCAGAAGCTCTTTAGTTTAATGAGATCCCATTTGTCAATTTTGGCTTTTGTTGCCATTGCTTTTGGTGTTTTAGACATGAAGTCTTTGCCCATGCCTATGTCCTGAATGGTACTACCTAGGTTTTCTTCTAGGGTTTTTATGGTATTAGGTCTAACATTTAAGTCTCTAATCCATCTTGAATTAATTTTCATATAAGGAGTAAGAGAAGGATCCAGTTTCAGCTTTCTACTTATGGCCAGCCAATTTTCCCAGCACCATTTATTAAATAGGGAATCCTTTCCCCATTTCTTGTTTTTCTCAGCTTTGTCAAAGATCAGATGGCTGTAGATGTGTGGTATTATTTCTGAGGACTCTGTTCTGTTCCATTTGGTCTATACGTCTGTTTTGGTACCAGTACCATGCTGTTCTGGTTACTGTATCCTTGTAGTATAGTTTGACGTCAGGTAGCGTGATGCCTCCAGCTTTGTTCTTTTGATGTAGTATTTGTCTTGGCAATGCGGGCTTTTTGGTTCCATATGAACTTTAAAGCAGATTTTTCCAATTCTGTGAAGAAACTCATTGATAGCTTGATGGGGATAGCATTGAATCTATAAATTACCTTGGGCAGTATGGCCATTTTCACGATATTGATTCTTCCTATCCATGAGCATGGTTTGTTCTTCCATTTGTTTGTGTCTCTTTTATTTCACTGAGCAGTGGCTTGTAGTTCTCCTTGAAGAGGTCCTTTACATCCCTTGTAAGTTGGATTCCCAGGTATTTTATTCTCTTTGAAGCTATTGTGCATGGGAGTTCATTCATGATTTGGCTCTCCGTTTGTCTGTTACTGGTGTATAAGAATGCTTGTGATTTTTGCACATTAATTTTGTATCCTGAGACTTTGCTGAAGTTGCTTATCAGCTTAAGGAGATTTTGGGCTGAGACAATGGGGTTTTCTAAATATACAATCATGTCATCTGCAAACAGGGACAATTTGACTTCTTCTTTTCCTAACTGAATACCCTTGATTTCTTTCTCTTGCCTGATTGCCCTAGCCAGAACTTCCAACACTATGTTGAATAGGAGTGGTGAGAGAGGGCATCCCTGTCTTGTGCCAGTTTTCAAAGGAATTTTTCCAGTTTTTGCCCATTCAGTATGATATTGGCTGTGGGTTTGTCATAAATAGCTCTTATTATTTTGAGATACGTTCCATCAATACCGAATTTCTTGAGAGTTTTTAGCATGAAGGGCTGTTGAATTTTGTCAAAGGCCTTTTCTGCATCTATTGAGATAGTCATGTGGTTCTTGTCTTTGGTTCTGTTTATATGCTGGATTATGTTTATTGATTTGCATATGTTGAACCAGCCTTGCATCCCAGGGATGAAGCCCACTTGATCATGGTGGATAAGCTTTTTGATGTGCTGCTGAACTGGTTTGCCAGTATTTTATTGAGGATTTTGCATCGATGTTCATCAGGATATTGGTCTAAAATTCTTTTTTGTTGTGTCTCTGCCAGGCTTTGGTATCAGGATGATGTTGGCCTCATAAAATGAGTTAGGAGGATTCTCTTTTCTATTGATTGGAATAGTTTCAGAAGGAATGGTACCAGCTCCTCCTTGTACCTCTGGTAGAATTCAGCTGTGAATCCATCTGGTCCTGGACTTTTTGGTTGGTAGGCTATTAATTATTGCCTCAATTTCAGAGCCTGCTATTGGTCTATTCAGGGATTCAACTTCTTCCTGGTTTAGTCTTGGGAAGAGTGTAAGTGTCCAGGAAATTATCCATTTCTTCTAGATTTTCTAGTTTATTTGCATAGAGGTGTTTATAGTATTCTCTGATGGTAGTTTGTATTTCTGTGGGGTCGGTGGTGATATCCCTTTATCATTTTTATTGCATCTATTTGATTCTTCTCTTTTCTTCTTTATTAGTCTTGCTAGTGGTCTGTCAATTTTGTTGATCTTTTCAAAACCAACTCCTGGATTCATTGATTTTTGGAGGGTTTTTGTGTCTCTATCTCCTTCAGTTCTGCTCTGATCTTAGTTATTTCTTGCCTTCTGCTAGCTTTTGAATGTGTTTGCTCTTGCTTCTCTAGTTCTTTTAATTGTGATGTTAGAGTGTCAATTTTAGATCTTTCCTGCTTTCTCTTGTGGGCATTTAGTGCTATAAATTTCTACACACTGCTTTAAATGTGTCCCAGAGATTCTGGTATGTTGTATCTTTGTTCTCATTGGTTTCAAAGAACATCTTTATTTCTGCCTTCATTTCGTTATGTACCCAGTAGTCATTCAGGAGCAGGTTGTTCAGTTTCCATGTAGTTGAGCGGTTTTGATTGAGTTTCTTAGTCCTGAGTTCTAGTTTGATTGCACTGTGGTCTGAGAGACAGTTTGTTATAATTTCTGTTCTTGTACATTTGCTGAGGAGTGCTTTACTTCCAATTATGTGGTCAATTTTGGAATAAGTGCGATGTGGTGCTGAGAAGAATGTATATTCTGTTGATTTGGGGTGGAGAGTTCTGTAGATGTCTATTAGGTCTGCTTGCTGCAGAGATGAGTTCAATTCCTGGATATCCTTGTTAACTTTCTGTCTCATTGATCTGTGTAATGTTAACAGTGGGGTGTTGAAGTCTCCCATTATTATTGTATGGGAGTCTAAGTCTCTTTGTAAGTCTCTAAGGACTTGCTTTATGAATCTGGGTGCTTCTGTATTAGATGCATATATATTTAGGATAGTTAGCTCTTCCTGTTGAATTGATCCGTTTATCATTATATAATGGTCGTCTTTGTCTCTTTTGATCTTTGTTGGTTTAAAGTCTGTTTTATCACAGACTAGGACTGCAACCCTTGCTTTTTTTTGTTTTCCATTTGCTTGGTAGATCTTCCTCCATCCCTTTATTTTAAGCCTATATGTGTCTCTGCATGTGAGATCAGTCTCCTGAATAGAGCAGACTGATGGGTCTTGACTCTTTATCCAATTTGCCAGTCTGTGTCTTTTAATTGGACCATTTAGTCCATTTACATTTAAGGTTAATATTGTTATGTGTGAACTTGATCCTGTCATTATGATATTAACTGGTTATTTTGCTCGTTAGTTGATGCAGTTTCTTCCTAGCATCAATGGTCTTTACATTTTGGCATGTTTTTGCAATGGCTGGTACCGGTTGTTCCTTTCCATGTTTAGTGCTTCCTTCAGGGTCTCTTGTAAGGCAGGCCTGGTGGTGACAAAATCTCTAAGCATTTGCTTATCTGTAAAGGATTTTATTTCTCCTTCACTTATGAAACTTAGTTTGGCTGGATATGAAATTCTGGGTTTAAAATTCTTTTCTTTAAGAATGTTGAATATTGGCCCCCACTCTTCTGGCTTGTAGAGTTTCTGCCGAGAGATCTGCTGTTAGTCTGATGGGCTTCCTTTGTGGGTAACCCGACCTTTCTCTCTGGCTGCCCTTAAGATTTTTCCTTCATTTCAACTTTGGTGAATCTGACAATTATGTGTCTTGGAGTTGCTCTTCTCGAGGAGTATCTTTGTGGTGTTCTCTGTATTTCCTGAATTTGAATGTTGGCCTGCCTTACTAGGTTGGGGAAGTTCTCCTGGATGATATCCTGAAGAGTGTTTTCCAACTTGGTTCCATTTTCCTCCTCACTTTCAGGCACCCAATCAGACATAGATTTGGTCTTTTCACATAATCCCATACTTCTTGAAGGCTTTGTTCATTTCTTTTTCCTCTTTTTTCTTTAGACTTCTCTTCTCGCTTCATTTCATTCATTTGATCCTCAATCGCTGATACTCTTTCTTCCAGTTGATCGAGTCGGTTACTGAAGCTTGTGCATTTGTCACGTATTTCTCGTGTCATGGTTTTCATCTCTGTCAGTTCTTTATGGCCTTCTCTGCATTAATTATTCTAGTTATCCATTCTTCCATTCTTTTTTCAAGATTTTTAGTTTCTTTGCGCTGGGTACGTAATTCCTCCTTTAGCTCTGAGAAGTTTGATGGACTGAAGCCTTCTTCTCTCAACTCGTCAAAGTCATTCTCCATCCAGCTTTGATCCGTTGCTGGCGATGAGCTGCGCCTTTGGAGGGGAGATGCACTCTATTTTTTTGAATTTCCAGCTTTTCTGCCCTGCTTTTTCCCCATCTTTGTGGTTTTATCTGCCTCTGGTCTTTGATGATGGTGATGTACTGATGGGGTTTTGGTGTAGGTGTCCTTCCTGTTTGTTAGTTTTCCTTCTAACAGTCAGGACCCTCAGCTGTAGGTCTGTTGGAGATTGCTTGAGGTCCACTCCAGACCCTGTTTGCCTGGGTATCAGCAGCAGAGGCTGCAGAAGATAGAATATTGCTGAACAGCGAGTGTACCTGTCTGATTCTTGCTCTGGAAGCTTCCTCAGGGGTGTACCCACCCTGTGAGGTGTGGGTGTCAGTCTGCCCCTAGTGGGGATGTCTCCCAGTTAGGCTACTCAGGGTCAGGGACCCACTTGAGCAGGCAGTCTGTCCTTCTCAGATCTCAACCTCCATGTTGGGAGATCCACTGCTCTCTTCAAAGCTGTCAGACAGTTTACATCTGCAGAGGTTTCTGCTTTTGTTATTGCTTACTGTGCCCTGTCCCCAGAGGTGGAGTCTACAGAGACAGGCAGGCCTCCTTGAGCTGCTGTGAGCTCCACCCAGTTCGAGCTTCCCAGCAGCTTTGTTTACCTACTTAAGCCTCAGCAATGGCGGGCCCCTCCCCAGCCTCGCTGCTGCCTTGCAGTTAGATCTCAGACTGCTGTGCTAGCAATGAGGGAGGCTCTGGTGTGGGACCCTCCCGGCCAGGTGTGGGATATAATCTCCTGGTGTGCCTGTTTGCTTAAGACTGGTAAAGTGCAGTATTAGGGTGGGAGTTACCCGATTTTCCAGGTGTTGTGTGTCTCAGTTTCCTGGCTAGGAAAAGGGATTCCTTCCCCTTGTGCTTCCCAGGTGAGGCAATGCCTCACCCTGCTTCAGCTCTGCTGGTCGGGCTGCACAGCTGACCAGCACTGATTGTCCAGCACTCCCCAGTGAGATGAACCTGGTACCTCAGTTGAAAATGCAGAAATCACCCATCTTCTGGTTCTTTGGCCCAAAATAGAGTCTTGCACTGAGACCCAGGCTAGAGGGCAGTGTTGTGATCTTGGTGTACTGCAAGCTCCGCCTCCCAGATTCATGCCATTTTCCTGTCTCAGCCTCCCAAGTAGCTGGGTCTACAGGGATCTGCCACCATGCACAGCTAATTTCTTGTATTTTTAGTGGAGACAGGGTTTCACCATGTTAGCCAGGATGATCATGATCTCTTGACTTCATGATCCACCTGCCTCAACCTCCCAAAATGCTAGGATTACAGGTGTGAGCCATCATGCCTGGCCCAAGCCATATTTTTCCTAATGATTTATAATAAAGCACTACAAACATGGAAGCTTCAAATTACATATGTTTATTTCCTTGGAGTTCCCTTAAGTCGTGTCCAGAAATGGCATAGGTGGGTCTTTGGCTGGCTTTTGAAGGCTTGAGTCATCATCTCATGTGAAGCCCAAGTCTTCATTCTAATGAGGTTGTGGCTTGAATTCGTTTTCTTCTGGCTGCAGAATGCATAACGACTAAAGAGATCTGCTGTTTCATATCTCTTGCTCCTAGACCTTCTCTTAGAAGGCTCACTGAATTAGTGAGGTCTACTGAAGAAAATCTTTTTAAATTAAATTCAACTGATTAGGAAACTTAATTGCATGTACAAAATGACATCTACAAAACTACCTGTGGTTTTGCTAACTGCTGTAACCTAGTCTCTGTCTTGACATCAATCACAGGGAAAGGCCCTGCCTATACTCAAAGGCTGGGATTATACAGTACATGTAGTCTAGCAGGTGGACATCTTAGAGGCTGTGTGATAATTCTGCCCTTCACACTTAGCATAGAACCACATATTCTCTTGCAGATTCTGTGTCATGCTGTAAAATGACTGAGCGAGTTAGTTTTGTCTGTGATTTAAGCAATGTCAATTTTATTTCCAAGGTCATCTTTCTTTTCAAAAGACTTACTTAACCTGCAGAAACCTCTAATGAGAGATTTTGCTGGTGTTTGAGAAGTGAGGCATATGCAAGAACTGTATTCCTCTATCCATTTTGTTTTTTAAAAAACTTCTGCTAACAGTTGAAATGATTTAGACTCCAGAGTAACATCAGTCATAAAGATTCAGGAGAGAGCTACCACATAATCCTCAGGTTTAGGAATTGTACTTGTTCAAGATAGCAAAACAAAATAACATCACACACAGTTCAGATGTATTGCTGACTGTTAACCATGCATATAGAATGTTGAGTGAAGTTCAGTCTAGTTAAGACTCATGACTTAGGATGGAAAAAAATAGATTATAGATTGTGCAATTTGAAATCTGCAAAGGACCATAACGTATTTTCTCAGATATCTTCATTCCAAGAGCTGAAAGACCTGACATTAAGAGGCTTCCCAGTCAGAGGCAGTGGATTCACAGATAAAAGAATAACCCAGGTGTCAGAGTTCCAACTCCCTGAGAACTCCAATTTGATTCTGTCTACTGTTGTTTGTGGGTGACAACACGCTACACACTGATGATGTCTTGGCAGCCAGGAACTGTTAAATTACAATGTTGGAAACTAAAGAGAAAACAATCTGTTCAACTATAACATATCGGCACTTGGAATTCTCAGAGCAAAATGTTGGCCTTTGAGCCTTAGGTTAGACAGAAAATGAACTGAAAAACAACTCAAAGTGAAAATATCACAGAGACACACACAGTTAAAATATTTAGATAAACCAATTAACATCTGGAGGGTTGAGACAGAAGGAATGTGAGTGGGAGGTATGATGAGAATAACCTGAAAAAGGTTACATTTTCTGTGTTCTGGAAAAAAATGAAAAAGGAGGAGAATGTTTGAATGATTCTCTTCTATATCAGTCCAAGTTGGGCATGGTTGTTTACATCTGTAATCTCAGTTCTTTAGGAAGCCAAGGTGGGAGGATAACTTGAATCCAGGAATTCCACACCAGTCTGGGCAACATAAGGACCTCTTATTTCTATAATAATAATAGTTACAATAGTAGTATGGTGGAGCATGCTTGTGGTCCCAAGTACTCAAGAGGTTGAGGCAGGATGATTGTTGGAGCTCAGAAGGTCAAGGCCACAGTGAACCATGATCTCATGACTGTACTCCAGCCTGGGGGACGGAGCAAAACCCTGTATCAAAAAAAAAAAAAAAAAAAGAAATTTTAAAATAAAAAATATAAAGTCAGTCCTGCTCTAACATCAGCTCTAGGTACATCTGATTCTGCACCTGGGTTCAGCCTCAGGTGAACTTGCAACATGATCTCTTCATGGCTGGATTTCAGCTTGTCATGGGAATTCTGACTTACTAAGCCCAAATTCCTGCCCCACTTTCAACTATCTTATATCCGAGATTAATAATAAAAGTCTTTCCTTGCTCTCCATGACTAAAATCTTTTCTTGCCAACCTATTGAGCTCTCCTATTTCTTGAAGATTTGGGCCTTACTTTCTTCTTGTTGATTTTTACGTTGACCAAAATCTTTCTAAAGCAAATTGGAATACACATCAGAAGCCTCTGGAGGACTCATTATTAATAAAACACTGATTTCAGGACCTGCCTCAGAGTTCCTGATTCAGGAGGTCTGGCTTGCAGGGGTGGAGCTGAAGTCCGAATTTGCAATTCTATTTTTATTAAGAGAGAGAATCTTGCTCTGTCATCCAGCCTGGAGTGCAGTGGTGCAATCACAGCTCACTACTGCTTTGAACTCGTAGGCTCAGAGGCCGTCCACGTTAGCCTCTTGGGTAGCTAAGACTACCATGCCTGCCAGGAGAATTCACACTTCTAACAAGCTTCCTGTAGATAATGCAGCAGCTGGTCTGGACACCACCCTTTAAGAGCCTGAAGACTAAAGTAGCAACACAGTATCATAGGGCAAGCTGTCTACTTTCTGTTCTCGGTTTTCACTTCCATTTTTTTTCCCCTGTATTATCAGGTTCCAGCACCACCATTGCCAAACTCAACCTATGTGGCTAAACTTCTGCAAGTTGTCTATACTTGGTCACCACTGTAGTCCTATTATTTGCCTTCTCCCAGTGCTATAAGGCAGGCTTACTATCCTTGTTGAACCTGGAAACTGAGCTTAGACTCGAAGAGTAACTTGCTCTTTGCACAGAGACTATAAAAAGCCAGATTAAGAAGCCAATCCAGTTTCTCCTGTCTTCCATGTCTTCTTTTTATTTCTTACAACATTGCCTCACCAAAGGTTAACCATGTTCTTTCTGAAATCTGGATTCTGACAAATGCTAGCTCCCTTTCCTTCTTCGGTCTCTTTCTCAAGTTTTTAAAAGGACCAGCTTATAAATAGTCCATGAGAAGGGAAGAACAACATGGACTGAAGGTCAACAATTTGGAAAACAGAAAGTTCAACTGTTCCTCACCTGGCCAAGACATGCCTGTTTTTAGCCACATTTTCTTCTCCCCACCTTGTCATGACTCTAATGTTTGTTTTCTGATGTCACTCAGCACCTGTCCTTGTGAGATGGAGAAGCACAGTTTAGAGAATGATCCAATTTTGCAGTTTTCCCAATTGGCAAATTGAGTTACACAGAGGTTAATTAGCTTTCCTAATATCTCAAGTTGGCCACGGTGTTGAAATTAGCAAGGCGGAGTGAGTAATTGACAGCCCTGTGCTATGATGGCTCACCAATTGTCCTCTATAGAAGAGATCATTGACATTTTCTGGGTTGCTCTTAAACTCATTATCTGCAAACATTAAAATGGACCCTGTACACTTACAGATTTTGATAAATATATTTATTTACAGAAAATCAACAGGCAAACCATCTCAAATTAATTAGGTCAATGGTAGTTTAGAACTTTGAATCGTTTTTTGGTTTAATGCTTATCATAGCTTCTCTATCTCCATTTATATATACACATATAAATGTATAGTAATACAGTAATATATAACCCTGTAATATAGAATATAAATATTTCTATTATGAAAATACAAATACTAAATACATATTATATATCATAAAATATATATTATTATAGTATTATATTATAATACAATTACTATATAGTAATATAACGTATATATTTATATAATATAAATTTATATATTTATATAATATAAATTTTTATATTTATATATAATTTATATTTGTGTAAAACATTTTATATAGTCTGTATACACACATTATTTAACACACAATAAATATTATATATTATATACATATACACTACATATACACACTATAAATATTACATACATATTATATATAACATTTACATTATATACATGTATAGTCTAATGTAGTTGATATTATATATATAATACAGAGAAAAAAATAATGAGAAAGAAGATACTGAACTAGATTTTTCATGCAAGATAGTTGAGAAACAGTTATCAGGTTTGGATAGCACAGTGGACTTGTCACACATAAGTGATACACACACACACACACACACACATATGTGTCTTAAGTCCAGTAAAGGATACATTTCTTGAGATTAGTGTTTGTATAATACTTAAGTTTTTTATTTCTTCCTTTTCAGAAAGTAGGGCTTAATTACACTGATTTTATCTTAAGCACTTTAATACATAATTTGAAAATCACAGGTATTTCATAAAATTTGTTGAATGAATGCATAATTTAACAGCCCTATTGAATTACTAATTGCAATATTTTCCTCTGTCTCCATAAACAAGTTTATATGGAAATGGGGTAACTGACCTATCCCAGCTTACTGAGAATTTTTTAGATTTTGAAAGTAGTGATTCTCAGAATTTGAGGATGCTGAAATCTGGCATCCTGGGAGAGACCCAGGTTTGGACAGACCAGGAATGCTTAGTTACCCTGTTTGGAGAGATTATATTTTCACTTCCTTTTGCATTCTTTGTTGACAATTTTTGCTAATCTTTTGCTTCCTATATAATCCCATCCTTTAACCTTTACATTCCTCCAATTTGTCCAAGCTTCAGAAATGAGCAGTACGTTTCTACAACAGAACAAAAAGCCATCACTAGTGGTCCACAGTCTCCATTATTTCCACACAGTGTCCTTCAGAGAACTGTGTGCTAGTTAATTCAAGGAAAAAGGGGAGGAGAAGATAGACTACCCCAGTCCTCAGACTGATACAGTTACATTAAAGCAGTAAATTATATCCATAGTTATTGGGTACCCTGGAGTCTTCCATCTTTCTAATTTTTTATTTTAATACAATTTTTAATTTTTTTAAAATAGACACAGGATTTCACTATATTTCCAAGACTGGTCTCAAATCCCTATAATCAAGTGATCCTTCTGTCTCAGCCTTGTAAAGAGACAGGATTATAGGCAGGAGTCAACACACCACCCAGCCAGTTATAATTTTAAACATATCATGTAACATCCTCTCTGAAGGTGCACATGCCTGCTGATAGACCCTGATAAATATTCTTTTTTTATTTTACTTTGAATTATGAGATATGTGTGCAGAATTGTGCGGGTTTGTTACATATGTATACATGTGCTGTGGTGATTTGCTGTGCCTATAAACCCATCATCTAGGTTTTAAGCCCCACATGCATTAGGTATTTCTCCTAATGCTCTCCCTCCTCTTGCCTCCACCCCCTGATAGGCCTCAATGTGTGGTGTTCCCCTCCCTGTGCCTATGTGTTCTCATTGTTCAGTTCCCACTTATGAATGAGAACATGTAGTGTTTGGTTGTCTGTTTCTGTGTTAGTTTGCTTTAGTTGAAAAAACGATGGCTTCCAGCTTCCTCCATGTAAGGATATGAATGCATTCTTTTTAATGGCTGCATAGCACTCCATGGTGTATACATGCCACATTTTCTTTATCCAGTCTATCATTGACGGGCATTTTGGTTGATTCCAAGTCTTTACTATTGTAAATAGTGCTGCAATAAACATATATGTGCATGTATCTTTATGGTAGAATAATTTATAATCTTTGGATATAGGCCCAGTAATGGGATTGCTGGATCAAATGGTATTTCTGATTCTAGATGTTTAGGAATCACGAGACTGTCTTCTATAATGGTTGAACTAATTTACACTCCCAACAACAGTGTAAAAGTGTCCCTATTTCTCCCCTGCCTCACCAGCATCTGTTGTTTCCTGATTTTTAATAACCACCATTCCAACTGGCATGAGATGATATCTAATAGTGATTTTGATTTGCATTTCTCTAATGACCAGTGATAAAGACTTTTTTTCATGTTTGTTGGTTGCGTAAGTATCTTCTTTTGAGAGGTGTTTGTTTATGCCCTTCCCCCACTTTTGGATGGGGCTGTTTGTTTCTTGTAAATTTGTTTAAGGTCACCATATACTCTGGATGTTAGAACTTGGGCAGATAAGTAGCTTGTAAAAACTTTCTCCCATTCTGTAGATTGCCTGTTCATGCTGATGATAGTTTCTTTCACTGTACAGAAGCTCTTTAGTTTAATTAGATCACATTTTTCAATTTTGGCTTTTGTTGCTCTTGCTTTTGGTGTTTTAATCATAAAATATTTGCCCACACCTATGTCCTGAGTGGCGTTCCCTAGGTTTACTTCTAGGGTTTTTATAGTTTTAGGTCTTATATTTAAATCTCTAATCCATCTTGAGTTAATTTTTGTATAAGGTGTAAAGAAGGGGTCCAGTTTCAGTTTTCTGCATATGGCTAGCCCGTTTTCCACATATGGCTAGCCAGTTTTCCCAACACCATTATTGAATAGGGAATCCTTTTTCCATTGCTTGTTTTTGTCAGGTTTGTCAAAGATCAGATGGTTGTAGATGTGTGGTGTTATTTCTGAGGCCTCGGTTCTGTTTCACTGGTCTATGTATCTGTTTTGGTACCAGTACCATACTGTTTTGGTTACTGTGGCCTTGTAGTGTTTGAAATGAGTAGTGTGATGCCTCCAGCTTTCTTCCTCCTTGCTTAGAATTGTCTTGGCTATATGGTTTCTTTTTGGTTTTATATGAAATTTAAATTTTTTTTTTTTTTTTGAGACGGAGTCTTGCTCTGTCGCCCAGGCTAGGGTGCAGTGGCCGGATCTCAGCTCACTGCAAGCTCCGCCTCCCGGGTTTACGCCATTCTCCTGCCTCAGCCTCCCGAGTAGCTGGGAGTACAGGCACCCGCCACCTCGCCCGGCTAGTTTTTTGTATTTTTTAGTAGAGATGGAGTTTCACCGTGTTAGCCAGGATGGTCTCGATCTCCTGACCTCGTGATCCACCCATCTCAGCCTCCCAAAGTGCTGGGATTACAGGCTTGAGCCACTGCACCTGGCCAAAATATTTTTTTTCTAATTCTGTGAAGAAAGTCAATGATAGCTTAATAGAAATGACACTGAATCTATAAATTACTTTGGGCAGTATGACTATTTTCATGATATTGATTCTTCCTATCCATGAGCATGGAATAGTTTTCCATCTGCTTGTGTCCTCTCTTATTTCCTTCAGCAGTGATTTGTAATCCTACTTGAAGAGGTTTTTCATGTTCTTTCTAAAGCTGTATTCCTAGGTATTTTATTCTCTTTGTAGCAGTTGCGAATGGGAATTCAATAGTGATTTGGCTCTCTGCTTTTCTATTATTGGTGTATAGGAATGTCTGTGATTTTTTTCACATTGATTTTGTATACCAAGACTTTGTTGAAGTTGCTTATCAGCTTAAGGAGTTTTGTGGCTGAGATGATGGGATTTTTTAAATATACAATAGTGTCATCTGCATACAGAGACAATTTGACTTCCTTCCTTCCTGTTTGAATATGCTTTATTTTTTTATCTTGCCTGATTCCCCTGACCAGAACTTCCAGTTCTATGTATAGGAGTGATGAGAGAGGGCATCCTTCCCTTGTGCCAGTTTTCAAAGGGAATACTTCCAGCATTTGTCCATCCAGTATGATATCAGCTATGGCACTGTCATAAGTAGCTCCTACTATTTTGAGATATGTTTCATCAATACCTAGCTTATTCAGAGTTTTTAGCATAAAGGGTTGTTGAATTTTATCAAAGGCCTTTCCACGTCTATTAAAATAATCGCAGTTTTTTGCCATTGGTTCTCATTATCTGATGGATTGTGTTTATTGATTTGCATATGTTGAACCAGCCTTTCATCTAAGGAATGAAGCCGACTTGATCATGGCGGATAAGCTTTTCGATGTGCTGCTGGACTTGGTTTGCCAGTACTTCACTGAGAATTTTCACATTGATGTTCATCAGGTATATTGGTCTGAAATTTTCCTTTTTTGTTGTGCCTCTGCCAGGTTTTGGCATCAGGATGATGCTGGCCTCATAAATTAAGTTTGGGAGGAGTCCCTCTTTTTCTATTATTCATTTCAGAAGGAATGTTACTAGTTTCTCTGGTAGAATTCAGCTGTGAATCCAACCAGTCTTGGGCTTCTTTTTTTTTTTTTTTTTTTTTTTTTTGTTGTTGTTGTTGTTAGTATGCTATTAACTACTGCCTCAATTTCAGAACCTGTTATTGGTCTATTCAGGGATTCAGCTCCTTCCTGGTATAGTCTTGGAAGGGTGTAAGTGTCCAGGAATTTATCATTTTCTTCTATATTTTCTAGTTAATTTGCATAGATGTTTCTAGTATTCTCTGATGATAGTTCGTATTTCTGTGGGATCAGTGATGATGTCCCCTTTATCATTCTTTAGTATGTCTCTCTTGTCTTCTTTATTAGTCTAGCTAGTGCTCTATCTATGTTGTTAATCTTTTTAATAAACCAGCTCCTGGATTCATTGATTTTTTTAAAGGTATTTTTCATGTCTCTATCTCCTTCAGTTCTGCTCTGATTTTGGTTATTTATTATCTTCTGCTTAAGTATTGCTCCTCACAAGATAACATTAGCTGCAGGGGTCTGCCCGCATACCATGATCCAAATGACAGATGAATAAAATCTACACTGACACACAGATACTGTGTTTGGCCAGTCCTGCTGAGTGTCCGACCTCCTGCACACCAAGAAAGATTTGTCACTGCAGCTGGCCCTGAGCAGCTCACACTCCCAGCTTTTATTTAGTATACAATTAACAGCAGAAGCTCTGAGTCAACACACTTGTGGATAATTAATATGATTATGAGAGTAGGTCTATGAATGATTAAGGCTCAGGTACCATAGTCTAAAGTAAATACCATTAGGGGGAAATTTCCCTGGTTGTCCTGCCCGCTGGCTCAAAGGTTAGTTAATGGAGGTACGGTAAGCAGACTTAACTGGGGAAGCCTCTATTACCCACAGTATTTATGCTATGACCTAATGCTCTAAGGTAAAAACCAGCTGCCTTCAGCCTGTTCAATCATTACAAGCTATGTGACCTTTCAGCCTTCCAAAAGGTTTGTGACTATTCCTTGTAATTTTCCTTAATATTTCTCTTTAATATTTCTGCCACCATCCTGAGTGAAACCCAACATTCTGCTAGCTTTCAAATTTGTTTATTCTTGCTTCTCTTGTTCTTCTAATTGTGATGTTAAGGTGTCAGTTTCTTTCCAGGTTTCTGATGTGGGCATTTAATGCTATAAATTTCCCTCTAAACACTGTGTTATCTGTGTCCCAGAGATTCTGGTACATTGTCTCTTTGTTCTCATTGGTTTCAAATAACTTATTTATTTCCACCTTAATTTTGTTATTTACCCACTAGTCATTCAGGAGCAGGTTGTTCAGTTTCTACATAGTTGTACAGTTTTGAGTTAAAAATGGCCCCCCAAAATGTCCACATCCAAAACCTATAAGGTATGAATGTGCGACATAGCCTGCCAGAAAAGACTTTACAGATGTGATTAATAATCCTGAAATGTGGAGACAACCCGGTATTATCTGATACTAAGGTACTCATAACAGATTTGTTGTTGTTGTTGTTGTTATTGTTTGAGACAGTGTCTCATTCTTTTGGCCATGCTGGGGTACAGTTGTGCAACCATGGCTCATTGTATCTTCACACTCTCATACTCAAGCTATCCTCACCCCATGGCTTCCCAAATAGCTGGACTATTAACACCTGTCACTATGCCCTGCCTTTTTTTTTTTTTTTTTTTTTTTTTTTTTCGCAGAGATGGCATTTTGTTATGCTGCTGAGGCTTGCTTCCACTCTTACAATAGACCCATGTCTTTCAAGGCTCCTCTGTGAAAACCAACACTGGTTCTTAACTGATGCAATAGCTTGTCAATCTAAGTCATCAAAAAAGGAAACCCACTGCTCTGTTGTTCCTAATGCCTCTCTTGCTGGGTAAACATTAAAAGAATCATTTACAGTGGTGGATAAGCTTTTTGATGTGCTGCTGGATTTGATTTGTCAGTGTTTTATTGAGGATTTTTTGCATCAATATTCATGAGGGATATTGCTCTAAAATTTTCTTCTTTTATTTTGTGGCAGGATGATGCTGGCCTCATAAAATTAGTTAAAAAGGAGTCCCTGTTTTTCTGGGTTTTTTGGAATAGTTTCAGAAGGCATGTTACCAGCTCCTCTTTGTACCTCTGGTAGAATTTGGCTATGAATTTGCCTAGTCTAGGGATTTTTTTATTGTTATTGTTGATAGGCTATTAATTACTGTCTCAATTTCAGAATTTGTTATTGGTCTATTCAGGGAGTAGCCTTCTTCCTGGTTTGGTCTTGGGAGGGTGTATGTTTCCAGGAATTTATCTCTATCTTGTAGATTTTCTAGTTTATTTATATAGAGGTGTTTAAAATATTCTCTAATAATAGTTTGTATTTCTGTGGGATCAGTGGTGACATCCCCTTTATCAGTTTTTACTGTGTCTATTTGATTATTCCCTCTTTTTTTCTTTGTCTGGGTAGCAGTCTATCTATTTTGTTAATCTTTTCAAAACACCAGTTCCTGGTTCATTGATTTTTGAAGAGTTTTTCATCTCTCTATCTCCTTCAGTTCTGCTCTGATCTTAGTTATTTCTTATCTTCTTCTAGCTTTTGAATTTGTTTTCTCTTGCTTCTCTAGTTCTTTTAGTTCTAATGTTAGGGTGTCAAATTTAGATCTTTTCCACTTCCTCCTGTAGGCATACGGTGCTGTAAATTTCCCTGTAAACACTGCTTTAGCTGTGTCCCAGAGATTCTGGTACATTTTGTCCTTGTTCTCAACAGTTTCAATAAACTGCTTTATTTTCACCTTAATTATGTTATTTATTCCATAATCATTCAGGAACAGGTGTTCGGTTTCCATGTAGAGTTGTGAAGTTTTGAGTGAGTTTCTTAATCCTGAGTTCTAATTTTATTGCATAGTGGTCTGAGACAGTATTTGTGATGGATTCTACTCTTTTGCATTTGATGATGAGTGTTTTACCTCAAATTATGTGATTAAATTTAGAATAAGTGTGATGTGGTGCTGAGAAGAATATATATTCTGTTGATTTGAGGTGGAGAATAACCAACCCCATGATTCAATTACTTCCCACCAGGTTCTTCCCAGGACATGTGGAGATTATAGGAATTCAAGATGAGATTTGAGAGGGACCCAGCCAAACCATATCAACACCATTCTTGAGAACTTTGTCACTAGTGTTGTGAAATTTTGACTACACTCTCAGAATATTTTAAAGAGTCCATAGAAGATATGCTTAGTGTTTTTTTCTGTTTTAAAAAATTCTTGGTTAACAACTGAAAGGTTAGTATAACATGAAGAATCAGGTTGGATATAAATAATTTCCTAACTAAAAGTATGATGTCTGCAGAAAATACATTTAGATGTTCATTTTCCAGGAAAGTGTTAATCAGTATATATATCCTCATAGAGTACATGTGGATAACAATGACATCTGAAGTTTTATTTGTTGTGTCCTGTGATTCTCCTCCAAAGCATCACATTTTTATTTTCCTGTCCCTGTGGGGAAAAATAAAGATAGAGAATGAATCACTTTTACAACTTTGATTAACTTTACACAGAAAGATGAGATCATATATTTGGAAGGTAAACTTCTGGGATTACTAAAATGATGAGTGTATTTAGTAACACCATAAAGAATAATGACCCCACTATGAATAGTGGTTAAGCAGTGGGATAATGTCTCCAACTCTTTATTTTCTGGGAGAAAAAAAAAGTTCTAATCATGATTATTATATTTTATAATGGATTTAGTGGCTGCCTAATTGTGTTTTGATTTTCTGGGATTTTCTGAGATTAGTGCTTGGTGCCATAATTGTAATTTCTTCTGATTTCTGACTCCACTGCAGTTTCCAACCACTCGATTTCTTCTGAGCACCAGCCTCTGGGTTCTTTGGAGGCTAATGTGAAGGCAATAAAGCAATCTATATTTAGTCATTTTGCAGTGGGGATTATTTTTGGCTAAATGTTAAGTATATATTTTCCTACTTTGCCGTTAGTAAATGCTGATAACAGCATTTACTAACTTTGCTGTTAGTAAATGCTGCTAACAGCAAAGGAGTAAAACAGATTATGAGAAGAAAGTATTTGAAACCTGTCTCGGCTTTAATAAGTATCATCTAACCTCTATAGCTCAAAGTCCTTTAAATGCAAATGAAGAAGAAATTAGAAGATGGACTATGTTTGCCAAAGTCTACTCCAGTGCCATCCAATATTTGATGTGGAGTACAATAAGTAAGTTAGGGAATTCCCACATTTACACTTAAAGCAGTAGAAATTTTGGTACAGATAGAGGCTACCTTGGGAGCACAAACTCAACATCCTGACATTCTGAATGTCTGGCCCTCAGAGGGCAAGTATATGGAATGTACACTTGCTCAAATAAAATCCCTGGTCCCACTTTATGTCCCTATTTTAGTTCTCTTATTTCCATTCTCACTGAGTTTAGCATTTAGTTTGCTCATTATTTTATTTATTTATTATTCATTTTCTGTATTTATTTTGTCTTTCTATACCATCTCAAATCCTTTGTCGAAAACAGAAAGAGGATGGATGGATAGGTGGGTGGATGGATGGATGGATGGATGGGTGGGTGGATGGATGGATGGATAGATGGATGGATGGATGATATTAGCTAAATGAATTCCAGCCAGACTTAAAATTTATGTTTGAAGATGACTTGATTTAAAGGATAAAGAGATCACAGATTTTCCTGGTTGAGTGGCTAGAACTGTGTATTTCAAAATCCTTCCCAAGAACTGCTACAGGCAATGGTTGAGTTGATTTGTTTGTGGAGGGATATGTGGGAAACTCCAGGATAAATATATTCAATGATGATTAGCTAGCTGGCTGGCAAGGCTGATGTTTTATTTTGGTGTCCAGCTGGACTCTGGTCAGCCCCTTGCCCAGAGGTTCATAGATGCAGAGACAGATGACACACAGGTAAAAATTTGTGTCTATCCATTTGTGATCTCCTTATTGAAGGTGGGTCTGCATTTCCTAGTCCACTGACTCAGCTGTTAATCTTCTTTGGCCACACCCTCACCAACACACCCAGTACCAATACGTTGCATCATTCAATCTAATCAAGTTGGCACTCAGTACTAATCACATGAACGCATCACATGACCGCATCACATCCAGAATGTCTGTGTTCCCCGAAATTCTTATGTTGAGCTCTAAACCCCAGGGAGATGGTGGTGGGAGGTGGAGCCTTAAAGACAAATGTATCCACCAGCCATAGGTACTAGAAACAAGACTGTAAACTATTGTTCTGTTTTGTGTTGGTTTTGATTGGGGAGAGATGAGAGGAAATTATTGGAGCAACAGGCTATTTTAAAGTCATGGGTAAGTGAGCAAAGAATATTATAACAGAGGACTGTTGAAAATTAAGCAAGCAGAGCGAGTACTGATAACAACAAATTTTGTGTCTTCCTAGTCTGCCTAAGATGGGGACTTGTCTGCTGCATTTTAGCTAACCTGTTTCCTGGACAAATCCCCGGCTGGGACCTCAAAAATCCATCCTACTCTCTTTATTCTCTACCTTGATTCAGACCTTCTCCTTCTAACAGGGTAAACAGAGTATCGTCAAGACACCTGGCTAATGTCAATAGCTTATCTGCATCGAAATGTGACTGTAAATCCATCCACCAGCAAAATGAATGCGTACAACGTGTGATCAGCATTCCACAAGAAAAAAAAAGAAGAAGAAGAAGAAGAAGAAGAAGAAGAAGAAGAAGAAGAAGAAGAAGAAGAAGAAGAAATAAAATAAATACGTAATGAGAAACAACTGCAAGTGATTGAAAATAATTTTCAAGCTCTGCTACAGCCATTTACATTAGGAGAAGAGCCTGGTAAACAGGCTATCTGTCAATGCACCTATGCATGTATGCAAAGAAAGTCAACAGAACTGATATTGGGAGAGACAGCCACATGGTGATTTTTAAACTGTGGCAACATGTGCTTTTTCAAGCATGCATTTGTCATTTTCATAGATCAGGAAGCCTGTTTTAAGAATGAAGCTCTTTTCCTTTATTACAGCTCCTTGAACTTGACACTTTTCTATAATGGCTTATTATTATTATTATTATTATACTTCAAGTTCTAGGGTACACAAGCACAAATACAGGTTTGTTACATAGGTATACAAGTGTCATTTTGATTTGTTGCACCCATCAACTCATCATGTACATTAGATATTTCTCCTAATTTTACCCCTCCCTCAATCTCCCACTCCACAACAGTCTCCAGTGTGTGATATTCTCCTCCCTGTGTCCATGTGTTCTCAATTTTCATCTTCCACTTATGAATGAGAACATGCAGTGTTTGGTTTTCTATCCTTGTGATAATTTGCTGAGGATGATGGTTTACAGCTTCATCCATGTCCCTGCAAAGGACATGAACTCATCCTATTTTATGGTTGCATAGTATTCCATGGTGTATACATGCCACATTTTCTTTATCCAGTTTATTATGGATGGACATTTGGGTTGGTTCCAAGTCTTTGCTATTATGAATAGTGACACAAAAACATACATATGCTTGTGTCTTTATGGTAGAATGATTTATAATCCTTTGGGTATACACCCAGTAATGGGATTGCTGGGTCAAATGGTATTTCTAGTTCTAGACCCTTGAGGAATTGCCACACCATCTTCCACAATAGTTGAACTAATTTACATTCCCACCAACAGTGTAAAAATGTTCCTATTTCTCCACATCCTCTCCAACATTTATTTTCCTGACTTTTTAATGATTGCCATTGTAATTGACATGAGATAGTATCTCCTTGTGGTTTTGATTTGCATTTCTCTAATGACCAGTGATGATGAGCATTTTTTCATATGTCTGTAAGCTGCATAAATCTCCTTACCTTGAGAAGTGTCTGTTCATTTTTTTAAAATAACTAATTCATTCATTTTTAAAACATTTTTAGTCTTTTTTCCTACATGATTTCTAATCCACTGTTAAAATTAAGGTTAATTCTAAGCTCTGTCTGGTGAAATAAAAAGAATGGCAGACAGGTTTTTTTGGTGTGTGTAACAAAACATTTCAGTAACAAATAGTCTAATGAACTAAAAGAGAGACATTGGAATGTAGCTATATAGAGAACTCACTCAGTACACTTAGTGATGTTCACATTAGCTATCTGCATCAGAAAGGAGTATACAGCATACCTGTCCAGATAAGTGAGTGATTACAGATGAACATACCCACAGAACCACTACTAACATCAAAAATTAAACACTACATGCATCTCCAAGCACCGACATCCATTCTCACACTGCTGTAAAGACATACCCTAGACTGGGTAATTTATGAAGGAAAGGGGCTGAATGGACTCTTTCCTTTATACATTCAGGGCTTGGGGAGGCCTCAAGAAACTTACAATCATGGCAGAAAGAGAAGCAAACACATCCTTCTTCACATAGTGACAGTAAGGAGAAGTGCAGTGTAAAGTGGGAATAAATCCTCTTATAAAACAATCAGATCTGGTGATAATTCATTCACTATCATGAGAAAAGTACAGAGATAACCACCCCCATGATTCAATTACCTCCGACTGGGTCCCTCCCATGACACATGCAGATTATGGGAACTAATTTACTGAAGTTTACAAGAAGAGATTTGTGTGTGAACACAGCCAAACCATATCAATTCACCTACATATTCCCTTCCAATAATTACCACAACCCAATGTCAAAATAATTACATTTTAATACCATCAGTTGGGTTTGTATGTTTTCACACTCTATATAAATGGAGTAATACACTATTTATTATTCTGAATAGCTTCTTTTATTAACATGTTTCTGAGACCTAGCTGCATTGTTATGTAGACTGAGTTGTATATTCCTTTTTTTTTTTTTTTTTACCTCTATACACTATTCTGTTTTGAGACAAATGTGGCCTTACAGAGAGCTGATTCACTTGATTCAGATAAATATCAACATCAGTATTATGCTGGCTCTTCAGAGGAGAATAATTGCATCAGTCACTGTAAATAAACACAAATACTAGCCTTTCTTATTTGCTTTTACCATTTGGGGTCAGGTGAAGAAAACAGTGAGTGTCAATGATTCTATTCAATAAAGGATCCAAAGAAGTGTACCACATAATAAACAAACATTCCATTACGGAAGTCTGATGAGAGAAAACAGATTGCATTTATATCCTCCTTAGCCTCTTGCCCCACCTAGTTTCAAATCACTGGGCACATCAATTTCAGAACTCTCCATATGGATAGGAATGAGCTGAAAATCAGGCCACATGTAAAGCCATGGTTTCTGGAAGTAAAAAAAATGGAAGCAGGCACGTTACATGGTAAGAGTGGGAGCAAGGCTGGGAAAGATGCCTCTTACTTTTAAACAACCAGATCTTGTGAGAACTCACTCACTATCCCAAGGAAAGCACCAAGCCGTGAAAGATCCATCCCCATGTCCCACCCCTATCCTCCCAAGAGGCCCCACCTCCAATATTGGGAATTACAACTCAAAATGAGATTGGAAGAAGGTATCCAGACTATGTCCTGGGTACATTGGGCATTTGAATGTCCAAGGTGTGAAGTGCTGGTTCAAATCTTTTGTCCATTTCTTAATTGGGTTGTTAGCCTCTCAATTACTGATTTATAGGAGCACATTATATATTCAGAATATATGTGCCTTTTGTTATTTAAACAGGTTGCAAATGTCATGTCTGTACATTGCCTTTTCGCACTTTCCATGGTCTTTCATGATCAGTGCACCTTGCTTGTTTATCCTTTCCTTTTAACAATAGTGCTTTTTGTGCCCAATTTAAGATGCCTTTGAAAATTCTCACTTTCTTCATGGCTCTCTAATGTTAATCTTCTTGCTTGCGCGTTTCTCTTTGTTATCCGTAGATTGGGTAGTTTGAAGCAACAACATGTTTCTAGAAGCAGAAATGTGATCAGATAGTATTTTGATTAAACTACAAATATTCCTCAATTCTTTCTTTTTATCTTTTATTTATTTATGTATTTCTGTATTTATTTATTTATATTGGATATTGACAAACTACTGTTGCAAATATATATGAGGTAAAAAGTGATGCTGTGATGATATATCCAGAGAAATATTTGAGTGAAGCTAATTAACATCATGTTCATCACCTCAGTTTTTCTTATTAACCCCTCCTGTCTAATAGAACCATTGTACCCTTAGACCAAAATTCCCCATGTACCCTTCTCCTTGTCTTTACTTCTTTGTAAATGAATTTTATTCTCCTGTTACATGTAGTGAAACCAACTGAATTTAATTTCTTTTTTGTTGTTGCTGTTTTTTGAGATGGAATCTTGCTCTGTTGCCCAGGCTGGATTGCAGTGTGCAATCTTAGCTCACTGCAGCCTTGACTCTCTGGACTCAATTGATACCCCCACCTCAGCCTCTCAACTAGCTAGCACTACAGATGTGTACCATCACATCCACCTAATTTTTGTAGTCTTTTTGTGAAAGCAAGTTTTCACTATGTTGTCCAGGCTAGTCTGGAAATGTTAGAGTCAAATGATCCTCCCTCTTCAGCCTCTCAAAATTCTGGGATTACAGCTGTGAGCCACTGCACCTGGCTTAATTAATTCCCTTATCTTAAGGCTTCCACCTTTAATAAAATACGCTGATACTTTTCATACAGAACCATTATCAGTCACTTATAACTTAGTATAATTAAGTTATAAAATTCATCTCATTTTTACGATGTTAGGAATATAAACACTGTGGAAGAAAAATTTACTGTGTGCCCATTAAGGAAAGGAAAGAGGACCAAAAGTCAAGTTACAGAAAATAAAAGATAATTTCAGCCTACTTCAATAATGGGCAAATTGCCAAATCTTGAAATATACTGCTAGTCAAATGAAATTAAATCATTAATTCTATAGCAGTTCTAATAATATAATAACTATTAGTATAATGAAGACAGCAACAATTCAGTAAACACTCTTCATTTTTAAATACTGACAGGTGAGAATTCATTGTCTTCAGAACTCATCGGACTATAGTTCATAACTTTGCTTCCACAGATAAACAAAAACCTCATACAACTTTTTACACTAGCCTAGATTGTCCTATATAAAATAAGAATGGCATTATAAAGAAAGGTATATAGGAGTAATTGATTTGTTTTAAACTATAAATCTATACCAAATTATGATTCTTATGAAAAATAAATTATGATTCTTTGTAAACTTCCTGATAATATTCAGTTTGGACCTCTGTTATATTATATTTCCTTAGCTAAATCATTTTCAGATATGTTTTATTTAAATATGATTCTTTAATGAAGAAAATCTCAGTAAACATATTTTATATAAACAAAATGAATAAGTATTGGCAAAGAAAGCATAAATTATTAATTTAAGGTTATACATGCTTTTCAGGGGATACATTCACTAATGCATAAAATATTGAAAAATATTTTTATTGTTCTGTTAAAAAAATCATTAGGTTTTTGTATTACATTTTAAATCAGATGAAAATTGATCAGCTTTGGCTCTGGTAAATAATAAAATATGTAGCAAGGCTAAAATATTAATTTGTGGTGACTGTTACAAACAATAAATATAAGGATGGAATAAGAGTAAGTATGTTTTCTTTCTTCATCTATATTCAGATCTACCCTTTATGTGAAAATCGGGTGAGGTACACTAGTTTTATGTTTACAGATGCTAGATTATATATGACTTATTTTTACCTGTCAAGAATGTCCAATTTAAGGCTTGCATTTCCACCTAGACACTTTTATTTATTTTTCAAATACAGCCTAAAATGAATTTCACTCTCAATGTGATCAGTGAAATTTTTAAAAGGGTGTTGGCAGAGGAGACATAACAGGGGTGACAGAGATTAATTCTAGTGACAGAATGGGCCTTAAATAAATAGAAAAAAGTAATGTGAGAGAGATATACAAACCCTATATTACCTGATATTGTCCCACTTGGAGAAATTGCTTCATTATCAGTATGTGTAGTTGTAAAATAATTTTGCCCAGATTTAAATTTCAGAAGACAGAGATTTTTTGTGTTATCTGTTCAATTCAAAGCTGCTTTTAAGGGAGCTAGAAGACTGAGGCAATTTTCCAGTCAATCAGTTGGAATTTCCCTGTTCCACCTAAAGGAGAAAATAGAAATACTTTAAATCTATTATGTCTTGCTCAAGTCAGTGATTAGGGTGATTACCGATTTGTGAAGTCCCCTCTTGGGAAACTTTAGTCCTACTACTCTATTTCTTTTTACTTCAGGAATTTTTAGCCCAATGGCTATTTTTAAGTCCTATCATTGCAAATAGAGAAAGATGGAAATACATTCATCAAAAGAACAAGGAAGGGAGGCATTGGCAGACATGAAGAAAAGTCTTTGAATTTTAGCTTTGTAACAGATTAACAGAAAGGAGGCAAAGTCCATTTGCAAAGAGGGAACTTCCAGCTATGGCCAGAAAGACTGCTGGATGCCTGCAGAATGCCCTACTTTGTTGTGATGAGAGACTGCATACAACCATCTTTTTGGGGTCACATAACCATGGCCATTAGGAAGAAGTATTTTTTTAATAAGTTTTGCAGGTTAAATAAATGAAAGATATCTGACTTTTTCATCTTCAACTAATCAAGTAGTCTCTTTTAGGGACCATGTTTAGTCCTGAGAGATGGAAAATATAATAATTCCTAGTGGTAAAATGAGAAGGATGTGGAATATGACAATAGAAGAGTAGGTTAATAAAACAATGCACCATACAACACAAAAATAATTTAAAATAGACATGATGTTCATTCAGTAAAGAGTGACTACATGCTTACTTTAAACAGGTGCCTTGTTTGATAGGAGACACCTGGAAAATGATCAGTTAAGATCTATACCGCTACAAACTCATTTTCCTTGAGTCCCGACATAAAAGATTTTTTTGTGATGTTAGAAGTTGAAAAGGAAATACAGCATTTCTCTCCATCTCTGAGTACTTTTCTGCATGTATAATGCTGCCATGAATATTTTTTTCAAGTCTAGAGTCACTTCCAGTAGGTGAGTTCCTGGTATCTCACACTCTCTTAGAGTCTTCAAATAGTAAAAATAATCTTTTAAAATGGAAAGGTTGACCTTGTTTTTAAAACACCTATTACATGCGAAGAATTCTGTTGTGGACTTTATACATAATATTTTTTATGCTTTTAACCCTCAAAATAATCCTGTATGGTGTGGATTACTCAGTGTGTCTTTACAGAAAGGGAGTCCAAAAGAAGACAATTTAACGTTTCTAAACTTCCAAGAAAGGGCTGACAATCTGAATTCAGCCTATCTGAGGCAAAAAACTAATCTCTTTTACCTTTTCTGCCTCAAATGGATTCACAGTCAGGTGCCCAGTGATATTGCCTGGCTCTGTGTTCCTATCCAAATCTCATCTTGAATTGTAATCTGAATTCTAATCCCCATGTGTTGAGGGAGGGACCTCAGGAGAGGTGATTAGATCATGGGGGTGGTTCTCCCATGCTTTTATTGTGATAGTGAATGAGTTTTCATAAGATCTGATGGTTTTATAAGGGGACTTTCCTCACTTCGGTCTGCACTTCTCCTTCCTGTCACCAAGTGTAGAGGACATGTTTGTTTCCCCTTCTACCATGTTTGTAAGTTTCCTGAGGCCTCCGCAGTTCTGAGGAAATGTGAGTCAATGAAACTCTGTTCTTTATAAATTACCAACCCTCTAGCTGTTCTTTATAGCAGTATGAGAATGGAAGGACTATATCAAGGAAGAATGAAAACAATTCTTCCTCTTCCCATTTCCTTTTTGATACTGCCATCGCATTATATTGTAATGATGGCAGATAAGTCATGATGTATAACAGCGGTTCTCAAACTTGAACATGCAACAGAATCACTTAGAATGAGAGTTCACCAGCTTTTTCTATAAAAAGCCAGATAATGAATTTTCTCATTTTGCAATTCAGTTTCCATCACTACTCAACTGTGATCTTGTAGCACTAGAGCAGTCACAGATAATACAAAGTGAATGAGTGATTGCATTCTAATAAATCTTTATTCATAGACTTGAAATTTGAATTTCATGTAATTTCCAGGTGTTATCAATTATTCTGCTTCTTTGTAATTTTCCCCAGTTACTTAAAACTGTGACAATTATTCTTAGTTCAGAGGCATGAAAAAGTAAGTGGTAGTTCTGCTACCGGAAAGAGGTCCTGATCCAAACCCCAAGAGTTGAACCTCACACAAAAAATAATTCAGGGTTAGTCCATAGAGTAAAGTGAAAACAAGTTTATTATGAAAGTAAAGGTATGAAGGATGGCTACCCAAAGGCAGAACAGCAACTTGAGCTGCTGAACTGAGTATATAGTTATTTCTTGATTATATATTAAACAAGAGGTAGATTATTCATAAGTTTTCCAGAAAAGCGGTGGGTAATTCCTGGAACTGAGGTTCCTCCCCCATTAAGGGTTAGGGATGTTGCTATGGCATCTGTAAGCTCTCATGGCACTTGTGGGAGTGGCTTTTAACATGCTAATGCATTATAATTAGAGTATAAAGAACAGTGAGGATGACCAGAGGTCACTTTTGTTACCACCTTGGTTTTGGAGGGTTTTGGCGGCCTTCTTTACTGCAAGCTGTTTTTCAGCAAGGTCTCTGTGACCTGCATCTTGTTCTGACTCCCTATCTCATTAGATGTAGAATACCTAACCTCCTGGAAATGCAGCCAGTAGGTGTCAGCCTTATTTTTCCCAGTTCCTATTCAAGATGGATACACTCTGGTCCAAATGCCTCTGACATTTCAGCTTTGGCCCCCAGGTGAGAACCATTCATCTACATGATGGATGAAGAAAACAGATAAAAAATGAGTAGTTATGGATCAGTTCTTCTTCAATGAAGTGTCAATATTCCTAATATTTTTATATTATTTTAAAATTTATAAAGGAGAACCAAGCATGTCTCACCATGGCACAGCAGGGAAGAGAGTGAAGGGGGTCAGTGCTACACACTTTTAAACAACCAGATTTCATGAGAACTCACTATCATGAGAACAGCGAGAGGGAAATCCACCACCATGATCCAATCACCTCCCAGCAGGTACCTCTCATAACACTGGGGATTACAATTAAACATGAGATTTGGGTAGGGACACAGGTCCACACCATATCACTCATCCTCATCTTTTATTTATCTGGCCCCTGTGGTTTGCCTTCACCATTCCTAAAGTACACTAATGAAGAAGGAACACTCAACTTTACCTCTGAGAACTTAGTAAAAAACACATTTGTGCCAGGCATAGAGCCATATATCATGTAAGGGTATGCATATGACCTTAGAAAAATATAGGTTTGAGCTACTTGGGTCCAGTTATACACTGATATTTTTTTCACTAAACACATTGGATTTTTCTTTTGGAAATCTGTGACAATTTTTAAAAACTCACGGATAAACTGCATGGCCTAGAAACATTGAAAAATCTGCAAAAAAAGGATGATATTTATGCATAAAATATATTTATGTGATTAATACATAAAGGCAGGTCATGAATGCATAAGCATATGTGAACACAGATGTATAACTTAAACAGCTGGTTAACACATACATATGATAAACACTTGATTCACACAAACATGTGTTAACACATACATATACATACCTATGCATTAATCAACAATTTATGTTATCAGTAAGGCTTCTAGTCAACAGGAGGCTGTAAGCGGTTAAATTTCAGGGGCAGTCAGAAGTTATACACAGACTTTTAACTGTGCAGAAGGTCAGCAGCCCTAACCCTTGCATTGTTCATGGGCCATTTGTATATAATTGTATTAATTTTTACATTGGCCAGCAATGTAGGCATAGTGACTTAGTCTGTTCCTACTGCTATAACAAAATATTTTAGACTGGGTAATGTACAAAGAACAGGGTATCTTGGGGCTGACATCTATCCAACAAAAGGGGAGGCTATCT
Organism: Erythrocebus patas; assembly: GCA_023783455.1. Classification (NCBI taxonomy): domain Eukaryota; kingdom Metazoa; phylum Chordata; class Mammalia; order Primates; family Cercopithecidae; genus Erythrocebus; species Erythrocebus patas. The sequence continues at coordinate 145,944 of JAKFHT010003857.1, read as the reverse complement.
TAGGGCTGTCATGTATCCAGTCAGGAAGGCGTTTGGAATGTTTCTGACTGGAAATGTCATTTGTACTTTATGGTCGTACCATTAAGCTGATACCCTTTGGACTTAGACGGTTTTTAATCAAAGGAGATGAACTTTAGAATGATGGTGATTGTTCAAGATGGCAATGCTTTTGCTCTGTCAATCCAGACCCTATTGTTACAAAAAGGATGAGGGGCAGCACAATCTTTCTGAGTACTTCCTGCTGAAAAGGGAATGGAGAGTTTTCAGGACTCAGATTGACTGTAAGAGTTGCCGTCTGTAGATGATTTGGGGTATTTATCTGTGAGATGGCCATACTCCTGCTAAAAATCTTTGAAAAAGGTTATTTAGGCAAGGGAAGACCATTAGTCCTAGATGTATTATTAGGAGAGGGCCCAGAAAAGGGATGATCCATACTATAATTTTGTTTCCAAACCAAGAAACTATGTGTTTGTTTTGGTACTTCCTTAGCTTTTTAGCCCTTTCTTTAAGTCTTTCAGCTGTGTCTCTTACTAGGCCCAATTGATTGAGATAGAAACAACATTCTTCACTTTATGAGAGGCAGAGGTGCAAGTTTGGAAAGTCCTATGCATTATTTTCTGTTTGTAATCATTATTCCTGCTAAGAGGATAATAAGAAAAATGCTACAGTAATTGAGATTTTCTGTCAGATATTCCACCTGAGGCTGCTACAATTTGTAGTTCTACTGCAAATAGTAGAGTAAAGCAATTCCCACTAGAGTGGCATAGTAAATCTTACAAGGAGAGGTAGGAATGATGAGAAGTATTTTATGGGGCAGGGGTGAGACTGAGTAAGATGAATAGTTCTCAGTTACTTATTTTTTATGATTTTCAACTTAAGATTTCCTATTTTTTAACACTGATATTTAGGACATTCCTTTGGGCTGTTAGAGGTTGCTTCATCAGCTTTCCAGGTTTGACTCAAGTGTGATGTATTCAGGAGTTGATTCCTGTAACAGATACTATCTTAATTACCCTGGGTTCCATTGACTCACTAGAAGTGGGGGAAAAGGGTACTGGGTACCCTCAGTTATTAGTTGTCAGTTCCAGCATTAAAGAGATTTCCTCCTGTGATGGTCAGGGGGCTTGGAGGCAGGGCCTGCTGGAACACCTAGTTTTCAGTTTATAGGCCTTTTAGAAAGCACAGATTATCTTGGAAAATTGTAGCTAGAAAAATTAGCATTTAATTCAAACTGTAGAAAATAATAAAAATTGAGAAGCATTCAGCAACACTAGAACTTAACAAGCGTGTTATAGTTTTTGAAATATAATTTTGTCTCTCCAGTTTCCCATTTTTATTAAAAGGTAAATTATGGTAGGACTGGGGTGCTTTACTGCACTTGGCTAATTATTTGCATACAGTGAAGCAAGAATAATTATTTGTTACATAGGCCTTTTAAATGGGCATTGATGGAACTTTGTTCCATAGAAGAAAGCTGACATAAGACATTTTAAAGTTGAGCTAAGCCATGGAATTCTACCATTAAATACCTATGAGATGCCTCTTGAGGGCCCAACATAACTTGGGGTTCCTGGCCTGTGAGAAAGTTACATTCTTTATTTCCCACAGATCAGAAACCATTTACAGGAACTGTGCACCCAAAATAAGAGGACAATTTTCCAAGGGCTTTATTAGCTTCATAAGGCAACTTTGCTTACTCAAAGAAAGCACACTATTCCAGTCAAAGCCTTGGTAAAACTACCAGTTTCTCCAACTGTGTCCTATTACAAATGAAAACAGATCCTTAAGGAACTTAGGCAAAAAACTATATCGCCATAACTTAAGAATATTCACAGATAATTTCCAAATTCTGGAGAAAATCAGGTAGAGAGAAACAAGTATGCTAAAAATTTTGTTCAGAGGTGTAAACCAAATTATTAAAAGCTGTTAATAGCTCAAAGGAGAAGTTTCTTTGACTTTTGAAAGCAAAACAATATGGTAGCAATATTTTAAGCAAAACATCAAAAAGATTACTCCAGACTCCTATTAGTTCACTTCATTCAGTTAATTTGTATCCTGTGTGATACCAATGAACATTTTAGCTCTTCAAGGGTTCCGAATGTTTTTCCTCTATTGTAGTGTTATAATCTGCAAAGTTATGAGAAATCTGTATTAAAGAGAGCTTTTTAGAGCTTCATAGCTGATTATGAAACTACTTTCTAAAGAGAACCAAAACAAGACAACAATTGTTTACGGATGACAAAAAGTATTAGGGTAGCCAAAGTTAAAGTTACAGTTGACAAGGATATCTGTTACCATTGTGGCACACAATAATTTTACCATGGTAATTATAATTATTACTGATAACGTACACTAAGATATATCAGAAATATTGGAGTCTCTCACAACTTTGGGATACATACCAATAATATATTTATACAAATATAGCCCAAAGAAAGCCAAACACCATTTTATATTTGACAATGCTTCCTGTTTGATTTTATACCAAATAAACCAAATTTTAACTTTATATTGTGTTATTAATGTTAAACTGAATTTGTAATAAAACCTTGTAGACACATTTACCCAATTTTCATGTTTGACAATAGGTAAGACTTTTATAGACCTTTTTAAATTAACCCTATATAATTTTTGTTAGAGAGTGGGTTAATGCTTTAAGGAAAACTCATTGTGCTTCTATCTTAATGCTTAATTTACAGATAACCTGGAAGACACCTGTGCAACTTTAGCCAGTGTGTTTACACACATAATTTCCTTTACAATTAACCTCCAAAATTGCTTAAACCTTCATTTTTATATTGTTCAACTTAAAACAATTCTTTAATCTTTTAACCTAGATAAAAATCCACATTCTCATGCCTCCTTATAATCTTTCTACCAAAACTATATGCAAAATGTGTTTCTCAATAGTGTTAAATACATGTTACAGTGCTAATTTTTAGCAACCTTTGATTTGTTGGTAAGTTTGGGGTTTTAATTTATTTATGTACTAGGTGGAGAGCCTAGGACATAGATAGAAGTGTGGATAAGGTCTTGTTCCAGCATTTAACTCCATATATCCTAGGTTTTACCTTACTGCAAATCATGCAAGCTGTACAGCTAGGAATTATCATTTTAGAGGCCTAATCACTTTTAAATTATATCACATTTCTTGGATAAATTCCCTTTTATAAAATTTTTAATGACTCATAGACAATCCCTGACATGCCATGATTGTATTGTATTTAACATAGTTGATAATTTAGCTTTGAAACAAACATGATTAACAGTCCTTTCCCAGAACAAACTTCCTTCAGATCTGTGGACTACCTAAGACCACAAGATTAGAAGTTAGGGTATTTTAATAAGTAGTTCAAGTTTTCATTAAACCAATATTAATGTTTCATTTATTTTAAAATTACACAAGAAAAGATTATGTGTATATATATGTGTGTGTGTATATATATATAATCTCTTTGCTAATTTCCCAACTGGATTATTGGCCTTTGGGTGAGGCCCTTTAATAACAGGGCTAGGAAAACAGCTTTCAGGGCCTAATACACAAGCATAGTTGGAAGACAGAGACAGATTTTGAGAGGTACTTACTCACTTCTAATTCCAGGAGTTCTGTAAGGAAAATAGAGATTTTTTTTCCATAATGGGATTTGTGGTGCCTTTTCTGTTTTCTCAAGGAGTCTCCAGCCAATAGAAGTCATTTGGGGTTTTTCATACTTGCATCAAGAGTGGCAAGACAGAGTGGAGAAAACTAATTCAGTTCACTGAGAATAAACCTTTTCCCGGATAACAAGATTTATGAAGAGGAAAACAAAAGATTTTGAATACACTCATAGCTTTGACATCCATTTTAATGAAGCTGAGGGCTCTTTTCATTGGAGGTGAGTGGAGGTTAGAATTACATAAATATAATCCCAAGGTAAATTAAAGTTGGGTTATGTGCAGGCATTCCATGATAATTAGAGATTTTCAGAAAGATCCCAGCTGCTGTTCGATCTGTGACAAATCAGACATGAAGAAAGGCAAAAGAACATGAGCAATGCCTACAGCCAGCCACTTCCCTGAGAGGGAGAATGGCCAAGATGGTTTGACTGGTAGTTTTTGAATGGGTAACAGGTGGAGAAGAGGGTGAGCTGGAGTCTGGGGCTGGAAGGCTTGTGGGCAACAGGAGCCAGTGGGGCGGAGAGTTCAGACAGGTGAGGATTGAATGCAAGGGGAGGAGAATATAGAGGGGGTTCATCTGCATAGTCAAAAGGAGTTCTGGAGGAAAGAGAGACCTGGAGAGATTTTCATTAAGAAGAATTTCATGAAGGGTGCAAGTTTGACACAGGGAGGGTTAGGATTTAAGGTAGAAGAAAGCCTGAATATAGTGAACCTCTTGCCATTTGTCATTTCTGGTTATGAAGTTGTAAAGCTTCCTGAGAATTTGAAAGTTAAAGGTGCCATTTGCAAGCCATTGGCTGTCATTAACTAATCTTTATTGGGGCCAGGCCATGGTGTAATAAAAAACCAAATGCTTTGGCTTTATTCTTCCCATAAGCCATGTTTGGCGAGGCTATGAAGGAGACAGACAGTGGAGACGACGTTTGGCACCCATGCGGGCTAGTTAGGAGAGAGCGAGGGTGTCTGTTTTGATCTAGGCATCCCCAGAGAAAAGACAGAGACCCAGAATCCTCTTCCTAAAGAGGATGATCAAGCTGAGATGAAAATGGAAATCCCAAGATTTATTCCAGCTTAGATCATGAGGACAGGATGCAGACCTGAAGTTCCTGGGTAACGTGAGAAAGTCAGGGAGGTCTTACCAGTCAGCTGGGTTAGTGTCTGATATTGAATGTTACAGTGGAATCAACAAGGGTCCTTTTAGATGGGTGCCACACAAGGAAGAGAGAAGGAGAATGAATGAAATACTCATTGCAGGTGGTCAGGGGTGGATTCCCAAGACCTGAAGGTTTTGAAAAACCACTGCAGGAGACATTTATGGAAGTGTTAGAATGTCTCTGGGCAGAGGGAGGTTATCTTGGGACTGACATCTCTCCAGCCAAAGGGAGGTTATCTCAGGGCTGACATATCTCTTGTCAGATGGGTTTAGAATGTTTCTGGTTAGAGATGTCATTTGTGGTTTATGGTCATGCTGACCTTAGCCTTTAGGCTGTTGCCCTTTGTATTTAGGTGGTTTTGATCAAAGTGAACTTCAGAATGATGGCACTTGTCCAAGATGGTGATACTTCTGCTCTATCATATATAATATGTCTGATATATTATATAAAACATATATTAAAACTTGTGATATATAGATAACTGTTTGAATCCATATGTCATATAAGTATATCTAAAATATGGTCTTTGTAATACATATAAATATATAAGTGTATATATATGTATGCATATATACATATACACAATTACTATATATGATATAAATATATACTGTGTAAGTAAATATATATGTGTGTGTATATATATATAATCTCTTTGCTAATTTCCCAACTGGATTATTGGCCTTTGGGTGAGGCCCTTTAATAACAGGGCTAGGAAAACAGCTTTCAGGGCCTAATACACAAGCATAGTTGGAAGACAGAGACAGATTTTGAGAGGTACTTACTCACTTCTAATTCCAGGAGTTCTGTAAGGAAAATAGAGATTTTTTTCCATAATGGGATTTGTGGTGCCTTTTCTGTTTTCTCAAGGAGTCTCCAGCCAATAGAAGTCATTTTGGGGTTTTTCATACTTGCATCAAGAGTGGCAAGACAGAGTGGAGAAAACTAATTCAGTTCACTGAGAATAAACCTTTTCCCGGATAACAAGATTTATGAAGAGGAAAACAAAAGATTTTGAATACACTCATAGCTTTGACATCCATTTTAATGAAGCTGAGGGCTCTTTTTCATTGGAGGTGAGAGTGGAGGTTAGAATTACATAAATATAATCCCAAGGTAAATTAAAGGATTGGGTTATGTGCAGGCATTCCATGATAATTAGAGAGATTTTCAGAGAAAGATCCCAGCTGCTGTTCGATCTGTGACAAATCAGACATGAAGAAAGGCAAAAGAACATGAGCAATGCCTACAGCCAGCCACTTCCCTGAGAGGGAGAATGGCCAAGATGGTTTGACTGGTAGTTTTTGAATGGGTAACAGGTGGAGAAGAGGGTGAGCTGGAGTCTGGGGCTGGAAGGCTTGTGGGCAACAGGAGCCAGTGGGGCGGAGAGTTCAGACAGGTGAGGATTGAATGCAAGGGGAGGAGAATATAGAGGGGTTCATCTGCATAGTCAAAAGGAGTTCTGGAGGAAAGAGACCTGGAGATTTTCATTAAGAAGAATTTCATGAAGGGTGCAAGTTTGACACAGGAGGGTTAGGATTTAAGGTAGAAGAAAGCCTGAATATAGTGAACCTCTTGCCATTTGTCATTTCTGGTTATGAAGTTGTAAAGCTTCCTGAGAATTTGAAAGTTAAAGGTGCCATTTGCAAGCCATTGGCTGTCATTAACTAATCTTTATTGGGGCCAGGCCATGGTGTAATAAAAAACCAAATGCTTTGGCTTTATTCTTCCCATAAGCCATGTTTGGCGAGGCTATGAAGGAGACAGACAGTGGAGACGACGTTTGGCACCCATGCGGGCTAGTTAGGAGAGAACGAGGGTGTCTGTTTTTGATCTAGGCATCCCCAGAGAAAAGACAGAGACCCAGAATCCTCTTCCTAAAGAGGATGATCAAGCTGAGATGAAAATGGAAATCCCCAAGATTTATTCCAGCTTAGATCATGAGGACAGGATGCAGACCTGAAGTTCCTGGGTAACGTGAGAAAGTCAGGGGAGGTCTTACCAGTCAGCTGGGTTAGTGTCTGATATTGAATGTTACAGTGGAATCAACAAGGGTCCTTTTAGATGGGTGCCACACAAGGAAGAGAGAGAAGGGAGAATGAATGAAATACTCATTGCAGGTGGTCAGGGGTGGATTCCCAAGACCTGAAGGTTTTGAAAAACCACTGCAGGAGACATTTATGGAAGTGTTAGAATGTCTCTGGGCAGAGGGGAGGTTATCTTGGGACTGACATCTCTCCAGCCAAAGGGGAGGTTATCTCAGGGCTGACATATCTCTTGTCAGATGGGTTTAGAATGTTTCTGGTTAGAGATGTCATTTGTGGTTTATGGTCATGCTGACCTTAGCCTTTAGGCTGTTGCCCTTTGTATTTAGGTGGTTTTTGATCAAAGTGAACTTCAGAATGATGGCACTTGTCCAAGATGGTGATACTTCTGCTCTATCATATATAATATGTCTGATATATTATATAAAACATATATTAAAACTTGTGATATATAGATAACTGTTTGAATCCATATGTCATATAAGTATATCTAAAATATGGTCTTTGTAATACATATAAATATATAAGTGTATATATATGTATGCATATATACATATACACAATTACTATATATGATATAAATATATACTGTGTAAGTAAATATATATGTGTGCAGTAACTGTGTATGTATGTATAGTCATACATTGCTTAATGATGGGACTACATTCTGAGAAATGGGTCATTAGATTCCATCATTGTGAACCTCACAATGCCTTACACAAACCTAAAAGGTGTAGTTACTACACATTCAGGCTGTATGGTAGAACCTACTACTCCTAGCCTGCAAACCTTCATAGCATGTGACTGTCCTGAATATTTTAGGCAGTTGTAACACAGTGGTAAGTATTTGTGTCTCTAAACATACCTAAACCCAGAAAAGATACACTGAAAACATGGTATTATAACATTATGGGATCATAATTATCTATACAGTCTATTGTTGACTAAAATTTCATTATATGGTAGATAACTGTATATTTATATAAATGCATAAAACAAACAGTACATCTTAGATTCATTTTTATAACATTATATGGATTAAAATTGTTGATGAAAAAAGTCAAACTCTGTAAAATATTTGAAGAGATTTATTCTGAGACAAATATGATTGACCATGGTCGTTGACACAGCCCTCAGGATATGCTGAGAATATGTGCCCAAGAAGCTTGTGGCACAGCTTCATTTTAAACATTTTAGGTGGACATGAGATATCAGTTAAATACATTTAAGATATACATTCATTTTGCTCAGAAATGCGGGACAACTCAAAGTTGATAGGGGGCCTTCCAGGTTATAGATAGATTTAAAATTTTATTATCAATATGAAGGAATATCTCAGTTTGAATAAGAGGTTGTGCAGAACAAAGTTTCATCATACAGATGAGGCCTCTAGGTAGCAAGGCCCTAGAGATAATAGACTGTAAATATTTCTTATCAGACTGCAGGTCTCTGTTGATGTTAAATGCTGGTCAGCTTTTCCTGAATTCCAAAAGGGAGCAGGGTATAATGAGGCATGTCCTACCCAGCTTCCAGTCATTTGCTCTGGCATAGAGAAGGAAGCTAATGCAAATGGCTGGGCAGGGCTGGGGATGTGTGCTGAATTGTGATGTTAACCACAATCCCTTCACAATTTTTTTCAACATGTGAATTTGGGGAGACACATGCATACCCTAGTACATTTGATACCTCTATTTTCTAGGTACAAAAGAAAAGTTACAAAGGTTAAATAAACGGCCTAAAATTACATAGCTCACTTGTAGGAAACACAATTGAATACCAGATCTGTCTGACTCTAAAACAGACCAACATGATACATAATTTTAATCTATAATATACATGCAATATATGAATATATAATATAAATACGTATTTGCATTTAAATATATAATTTATATGTACATACACACACATTATATATCTATCTATATATGTATATATAAGTATAAGGCACATATATAAGGCACATGCATAAGGCAATCTTATCAGAACTCATATAGATTATTACAACCATAATCCTTGGAGTTTATATTGACAGTTATTTAATTCACTTTCAAGAACTATATTTTTCTGTTTTATGATCCCATAGAGTGTACATGTGTGTGTGCATGCATGCACACTATTCTCTGGAACCGTTTCAGCTGTTTTCCCACAAGACTTGAAATCACACAGAGTAGGTAGCATGGGATGATTATTCTTGCCCCTCCAGTATTGATCCCAGCCCCTGGAATTTACTAGGCTCTGCGCTTCCTCCATGCCCAGTAAATGCACAATGATGTAGCCACTAGAAGGCATACCAGCAGTTCTGCAGCTATTGTGCATAGCAAACACACCAAAATCTTCAGAAAAGCCTTTTAATTCCAAACAACTGTCATTTGAATTAGAAAAAAAGAGAGAAAATTATGAACACTTTAATGCTAAGGTCATCATCTGGAAGAAAACTGGAGATGAATTCACATTTAATATATTTTCTAGTATAATTTATGTCTATTTAATACGAACATTTTAATTTGTATAAAACTTTTTTCTGTTTTCATTTTCAGTAGCTTTTGCCCCATTCCAGTAGAGTCCTGACTTTGACTACACTGTGGGAGCTCAATCTCTTCACTGAGTTGACAAATCAAAGACCTAAAAATTTTTTTCTAGGAATCCTGGAATTGTTAACTACACCCTGGCCTGCCATGTTTATCTGTAAAAGAACAGAAAACTGCTTTAAGGAGATGCAAAAGAAGATAAATGTGAATGACATTGTTAACTTTTAAAATTAAGGGGAAGGCCAGTAGAGAACAGGAATGGAAATTATTATCTTTTTCTCTGCTGGTTAAATAAAGAACCTTATCCATGCTCCTTCTGTGACTTAAATGTAGTTTCTCTTTTATTTATTTTCATTTGTCTGCATGGAAAGCATAAATTCTCGCTTCAGTTTTCTGGGTTGAAGATGGACTTGGGAGTGGCAATAAGTGATTGCAAGTGGATTCTTGGTGGGTAAAATCTTATTAGCACAATGGCTCAGAAGTGCTGAAAAAAAAGATTTTTAAAATTCAAACAGGCTGAAATGGAGAAAAATATACTTAAATTCACAATCTCTAAGCTGTAAATAATAATGCTATATTTTTAGAGAAAGCACTATCTTTTGAAAAGGAAATTTAAAAGTTTTGCTCTAAACACATCTATAAATACTGAAAATAACTGTTGTTTAATATAAGCCTTGGTAAATAGAGGCCAATCATCTTACTGCATTACAGACCTAATAGCCTTCAGAGAAAATGTTACAATGTTTTGTCTGTCTCTTGGTGCATTGAAACATGCTCTGCAGGCAGCATGCCATGGCTCATGCCTGTAATCACAGCACTTCGGAAGGCCAAGGCAGGGGTGATCACCTGAGGTCAGGAGTTCAAGACAGCCTGGCCATGGTGGTACCCTGTCCCTACTAAGAGTACAAAAAATTTAGCCAGGCATGGTGGCATGTGCCTGCAGTCTCAGCAACTGGGGAGGTTTAAGCAGGAGAATCGCTTTGAACCCTGGTGGCAGAGGTTTCAGTGAGCTGAGTTAGTACCAGTGCTCTCTATCTAGCATGGGTAACAGAGCAAGACTTCATCTCAAAATAAATAAACAAGTAGAAACATACTCTGCAGTTTTCCCTGAACATGTTCTACTGTCAGATCTGCCCTGGAGTGTTTGATCAACTCATTTCATTACTAATCCAGCATTTCTTGTCTGCGTAAGTGTTAGATGAAACTAACCCAAGTGCTCAATCTGGCAGGCAAAAAAATCAAGTTGGTTAGTTAAGCCTAAGAGGGCAAGAACAAAGCAGTTGCCTGGTTGAATTTATTACATTTAAACTTACTTATTATGTTACTTTATATTTTTATTTGAGACTAGAGAACATAGGTTATATAATTCTGATTCTTTGGAAAATGTTGACACTTCTTTTATACTAGGACATGGTTAATTTTCTACAGTGTATGTCTTCAAAAGAGAAGATTATTTGTGGATGGAAAGTTCAGTGTTTATCTTGTGACACATTTGTATTAATTGTATTGTTCAAAATGTAATATCTCTATCTCTGAAACCAACTTTGCAAAATTATAACTGAGGAAATTATGACACTAAAAGAAATCATATCTAACCAACTTCTTCTTGCTTCTAACCTTTAAACTGTCCTTGTTCATTCCTGGGCATAGGCTGAACTAACTTTGGGAAGGAATTCAGTTCATGGTTTGACTCTGAAACAAAATTGATAATAGCCCTTTCCCAAAAAGACCCTCTTCTTGTCTGGGGAGCAGTCTGCTTTTGTAGGACTAACAAAATAGCTACGAGATTAGAAACCACACTATAGGGGTCATGCAGCCTCTGGAAGAGTCTGAACCTCCCAAAATTACTCTTGGGGATAACATCACTGTAGTAAAACCTAAGATCAGTGCTTGAGATATTTTCAGACCCTGAACTGGATGGATCAGCTAACACCATCCACACTTGTAATCTGGCTAAATCAGTTCTGCCATCCACCCAGGGACAGAAAACAGCAAGAAAACCTCACTTCAACCCTTTATTAGTCTATCTGCAACCTGACCAATCAGGTCACTCCCCACTTCCCAAGCCCCTACTCACCAAAACATCTTTAAAACTCTGATCCCTGAATGCTCAAGGATAATGATTTGAGTAATAGTAAAACTCCAGTTTCCCATTTAGGCAGTGCTACATAAAATACCCTTTCTCCATTGCAATTCCCCTCTTGAAAAATCAGTTCTGTCTAGGCAACAGGCAAGGTGAACACACTGCATAAATAAAGAAGCAGTTACATTTCTTTATTTTTTATTATTTGACAGTGTGATCTCTTCCATTTCTAAACTTTAATTCCTTATAGACAAAATTTTTCCCAAAGCTTTGTCTGTCATGCTTGATATGGTTTGATGCTGTATTGTTGGGTTCTACATGTCTTCATAATTGGCAAACTTTCTTATACTATAATTTTCTTATCTAGAATATACCATCATCCTTGAAAGGTTATTTATAAATTGTTTATCCAGATTCTATGTAGTCAGATAATAAAATTGCTACCCCAAATTAGGCACATCTTAGAAAGGATAGAGCAAGAATTCAACATAAAAGAAAAAAAAGACATATTAGACTTTGTCAATGGTAAATTATTTACTAATGAAAACATCCTGATAATAAAGTATAAAAATAAGCCAAAGACTGAGAGGAAAATATCGGCAATACATGTCTCTGATCAATGATTTCAATCAAGAATATATAAAAACTGAAATGTCAATAAAAAAGAAAAGAAATCCACTGAAAAATGAGCAAACATTTTAGACACCACTAAAGAAAATACAGAAATGACCAATAAATACCATAAAAAGCGGCTCAACATGGTTAGTCATCAGAATATACAAATTAAAACCATGAAACCATAACTTTCTACCAACTGCAAGAACAGAAATGAAAAAAAAGTAGTCACATACATTGATACTTCCCACATTGCCAATGAACACCACCATTTTCTTATAAAACCACATATTCCCCTATAATTTATACTTTTATACTTAATACTGACCTAAGAAAATATTTTATGTCCACAAAAGACTTCAGCAAAATATTCATAAATTATTTATTTCTAATAAGCAAAGACTGTAAATAATGCAAATGCCATCAACAGAAAATGGTGGTATACTCATACAATAAAATATTACTCAGCACTGAAAAGGAGCAAATCACTATGGAACAATATAGAGAAGAAGATACGGCCATATTGGGTGCATTTGAACTTCAAGGCAAAAAAAAAAAAAAAATCTAATCATGGCGAGGAAATGAGAAAATTTGCTGCTATATTGATTGGTGGAGATAAACTAGAAGCAATCATTAACAGAGCAGGTGGTACCCTGTCCCTACTAAGAGTACAAAAATTTAGCCAGGCATGGTGGCATGTGCCTGCAGTCTCAGCAACTGGGGAGGTTTAAGCAGGAGAATCGCTTTGAACCCTGGTGGCAGAGGTTTCAGTGAGCTGAGTTAGTACCAGTGCTCTCTATCTAGCATGGGTAACAGAGCAAGACTTCATCTCAAAATAAATAAACAAGTAGAAACATACTCTGCAGTTTTCCCTGAACATGTTCTACTGTCAGATCTGCCCTGGAGTGTTTGATCAACTCATTTCATTACTAATCCAGCATTTCTTGTCTGCGTAAGTGTTAGATGAAACTAACCCAAGTGCTCAATCTGGCAGGCAAAAAAATCAAGTTGGTTAGTTAAGCCTAAGAGGGCAAGAACAAAGCAGTTGCCTGGTTGAATTTATTACATTTAAACTTACTTATTATGTTACTTTATATTTTTATTTGAGACTAGAGAACATAGGTTATATAATTCTGATTCTTTGGAAAATGTTGACACTTCTTTTATACTGCGGACATGGTTAATTTTTCTACAGTGTATGTCTTCAAAAGAGAAGATTATTTGTGGATGGAAAGTTCAGTGTTTATCTTGTGACACATTTGTATTAATTGTATTGTTCAAAATGTAATATCTCTATCTCTGAAACCAACTTTGCAAAATTATAACTGAGGAAATTATGACACTAAAAGAAATCATATCTAACCAACTTCTTCTTGCTTCTAACCTTTAAACTGTCCTTGTTCATTCCTGGGCATAGGCTGAACTAACTTTGGGAAGGAATTCAGTTCATGGTTTGACTCTGAAACAAAATTGATAATAGCCCTTTCCCAAAGACCCTCTTCTTGTCTGGGGAGCAGTCTGCTTTTGTAGGACTAACAAAATAGCTACAGATTAGAAACCACACTATAGGGGTCATGCAGCCTCTGGAAGAGTCTGAACCTCCCAAAATTACTCTTGGGGATAACATCACTGTAGTAAAACCTAAGATCAGTGCTTGAGATATTTTCAGACCCTGAACTGGATGGATCAGCTAACACCATCCACACTTGTAATCTGGCTAAATCAGTTCTGCCATCCACCCAGGGACAGAAAACAGCAAGAAAACCTCACTTCAACCCTTTATTAGTCTATCTGCAACCTGACCAATCAGGTCACTCCCCACTTCCCAAGCCCCTACTCACCAAAACATCTTTAAAACTCTGATCCCTGAATGCTCAAGGATAATGATTTGAGTAATAGTAAAACTCCAGTTTCCCATTTAGGCAGTGCTACATAAAATACCCTTTCTCCATTGCAATTCCCCTCTTGAAAAATCAGTTCTGTCTAGGCAACAGGCAAGGTGAACACACTGCATAAATAAAGAAGCAGTTACATTTCTTTATTTTTTATTATTTGACAGTGTGATCTCTTCCATTTCTAAACTTTAATTCCTTATAGACAAAATTTTTCCCAAAGCTTTGTCTGTCATGCTTGATATGGTTTGATGCTGTATTGTTGGGTTCTACATGTCTTCATAATTGGCAAACTTTCTTATACTATAATTTTCTTATCTAGAATATACCATCATCCTTGAAAGGTTATTTATAAATTGTTTATCCAGATTCTATGTAGTCAGATAATAAAATTGCTACCCCAAATTAGGCACATCTTAGAAAGGATAGAGCAAGAATTCAACATAAAAGAAAAAAAAGACATATTAGACTTTGTCAATGGTAAATTATTTACTAATGAAAACATCCTGATAATAAAGTATAAAAATAAGCCAAAGACTGAGAGGAAAATATCGGCAATACATGTCTCTGATCAATGATTTCAATCAAGAATATATAAAACTGAAATGTCAATAAAAAGAAAAGAAATCCACTGAAAATGAGCAAACATTTTAGACACCACTAAAGAAAATACAGAAATGACCAATAAATACCATAAAAAGCGGCTCAACATGGTTAGTCATCAGAATATACAAATTAAAACCATGAAACCATAACTTTCTACCAACTGCAAGAACAGAAATGAAAAAAAAAAAGTAGTCACATACATTGATACTTCCCCACATTGCCAATGAACACCACCATTTTCTTATAAAACCACACATATTCCCCCTATAATTTATACTTTTATACTTAATACTGACCTAAGAAAAATATTTTTATGTCCACAAAAAGACTTCAGCAAAAATATTCATAAATTATTTATTTCTAATAAGCAAAGACTGTAAATAATGCAAATGCCATCAACAGAAAATGGTGGTATACTCATACAATAAAATATTACTCAGCACTGAAAAGGAGCAAATCACTGACGTATGGAACAATATAGAGAAGAAGATACGGCCATATTGGGTGCATTTGAACTTCAAGGCAAAAAAAAAAAAAAAATCTAATCATGGCGAGGGAAATGAGAAAATTTGCTGCTATATTGATTGGTGGAGATAAACTAGAAGCAATCATTAACAGAGCAGGCGCGTCGCCATATTGGCCAAGCATCACCATTCTAAAGTTTCACTCTATCAAAACCAGCCTAAATCCAAAGGGCATCAGCCTAATGACTAAGGTCATCATGACCATAAACCACAAATGACATCTCTGACCAGAAACATTGCTACCATAAAATAAACACTTCCCTAACTAGAGACAGGCCAGCCCTAAGATAACTTCCCCTCTAACCAGAGACATTCCAAGCCTGCCATAAACTACTCCCCCACCCAAAAACATTCCAAGATTTTGATAAGCCTCCTCACCCTAAAACTTACCTATACTCAGTCTGTAGGAGAGAGCACCCCTGACCGAAATCCACCGGAAGACCCTCTTAGATTAATTTCTTCAAAATAAACTAGTCTTTGATTGTGGATCCACTTTTCATATTTCTTTCCTTTTCCTTTAACTGTTACATTTGGTGCCAAAGCCTAGGGTGGGTGTTGGTGGTAGAGACTCTATTGCAACCCAGGAAGCAGTGGACAGCAGCTGCTCATCCAGCTGGAACCTGAGAGTCTCAGGCCACTGACCCCATCTTGTCTCTCACTTCACTTTTCCAGCAATTTGGATGAGGAGGACTACTAACCTAAAGTGACTGTGAGGCTCAGGTTGGGGCTACTCCCACTGGGCTCTCACAACCCTCAAGTCTCAGGAATCCACCTCTGACCACTTGTAATGGGTGTTTCACTCTCTCCCCTCCTCCTCACTCATCCTCACTTCTCTCTCTCTCTCTCATAAATCTCTCATCCAAGCGGCCCTTTGGCAATCCCAACTGGAATATCCAACATCAGACGCTAATATAGCCAACTAGTAAGATCTGCCCTCCCCTGGCTTTCTCACAGTACCCTGGAAAGTTACATCTGCCAACCAGGTCCTCAGAGTGAGACATGAAGCTGGCTATGCTTCTGGGTTGTGTGGGGACTTGGAGAACTTTTCTGTCTAGCTAACGGATTGTAAATGCACCAATCAATGCTCTGTGTCTAGCTAAAGGTTTGTAAATGCACCAATCAGCACTGGGTAAAAATTGACCAATCAACACTCTTTAAAATGGACCAATCAGCAGGATGTAGGTGGGGCCAAATAAGGGAATAAAAGCAGGCCACCCCAGCCAGCAGCAGCAACCCTCTTGGGTCCCCTTCTATGCTGTGGAAGCTTTGTTCTTTCGCTCTTCAAAATAAATCTTGCTGCTGCTGACTCTTTGGGTCCACACTGCCTTTATGAACTGTAACACTCACTGTGAAGGCCTGCTGCTTCACTCCTGAAGTCAGTGAGACCACAAACCCACCAGAAGGAAGACACTCTGGCCACATCTGAACACCAGAAGGAACAAACTCCAGACACCATCTTTAAGAACTGTAACACTCATCGTGAGAGCCTTCAGCTTCATTCTTGAAGTCAGTAAGACCAAGAACCCACCAATTCTGAACACATTTTGGTGACCACGAAGGGAACATTACCTGTCATCAAGCAGTGAGACTATCGCTTATCGTCAAGTGGTGAGTACCATCGGACCCATTTTGCTTGCTATTCTGTCCTATTTTTTCTTAGAAATCAAGGGCTAAATAGGGGGCACCTGTCAGCCAATTAAAAATGACTAGCATGGCCACTGCACTAAACACATGGGTGTCAGGCATTCTGGGAAAGGACCTTGTAACATCCCCTGACTCTTTGGAGCTGGGAGCATTGGTTTGCCTGGAACCAGCTTCTGGTTTTCCTGTACTTCCAGGCTGAGCTGAGGGTCAACAGAGAGGAAAGTCATTCAGCTCTGGGGTCCCGACAACAAGTTGGTTGACCCTGCGGCCATGAGCAGAAATCTCAAAGTCATGTTGCCCAAGCAACACTCACCCATCTATCCTATCTATCCTGACCTTTGCCTCTTGGGTCCTAATGCCTGCCAGATAAATGTTCTCTCACATCTCTTCCCTAAGGCTAGTCCTGCTTCTAAAAAGCCACTCCCTGTCTCTGGTGCTTTTCTAATTTCTCCTATAAAAATGATTTCTGGTATAAACTCCAGGACTCTATTCCCTTCTTTAGACACCTAGGCTCACCAATCAGAAGGACATCATTTTTGCCCAAAGCCCCATCTTAGGAGGGGCTATCTTGAATTTTAGGATCCCTCCTCAGACTAGCAGGCCTAACAAAAGCTATTCCTGAAGCAAGGATATGGGGAGCCTCAGAAATTGTATCCCTCTTATTCATGTAAGTGAGCACAAAAGGCGTCACTCTTCCAACCCTAGAGATCACCTCTCTCCCTCAAGGTGTGGCTCTCCACTTCATTTTTGGGGCATAACATCTATATAGGACATGAGTAAGGCCCCAATACTAATAGGAGAATGCTTAGGACTCTAAAAGGTCTTGATAATGCATCAGTAAGGGCCACTAAATCCGATTTTTTACAGAACTCATTGCGGTCTAGGAAGACAGGCAAGTGTGCAGGTTTTCAAGAATGCATTGGTAATGGCCACTAAATCCGACCTTCCTCGGTCCTCCCTGTGGTCTAGCAGCAAGACTAGTGTTTCTGGTGTGGCACTGATGAGTGCAACTATTCCAATCAACAGGGTCCAGGGATTGTTACAGGTTCTTAGCAAGGGGAGAAACAAACAAACCAAAACTGCGAGTGGTTTTATCTTTCAGATAGCAAACACTTAGGCATTAACAGGCTCACTCTTGAAATGCATCCTAAGCCATGGGGACCAATTTGACCCGCAAACCCTGAAAAAGAGGCAGCTGATTTTTTTTCTGCACTATGGCCTATACCTAATATTCTTTCTCTGATGGGGAAAAATGGCCACCTGAGGGAAGTGAAAATTATATTATTATCCTGTAGCTTGACCTTTTCTGTAAGAGGGAAGGTGAATGGAGTGAAATAACTTATGTCCAAGCTTTCTTTTCATTGAAGGAGAATACACAATTATGCAAAGCTTGCAATTTACATCCCACAGGAGGACCTCTCAGCTTACCCCATATCCTAGCCTCCCTATAGCTCCCCTTCCTATTAATGATAAGCCTCCTCTAATCTCCCTGCCCAGAAGGAAATAAGCAAAGAAATCTCCAAGGACCACAAAACCCCAGGCTATCGGTTATGTCCCCTTCAAGCTGTAGGGAGGGAATTTGGCCCAACCTGGTACATGTCCCTTCTCCTCTCTGATTTAAAGCAGATCAAGGCAGACCTGGGAAGTTTTCAGATGATCCTGATAGGTACATAGATGTCCTACAGGGTCTAGGACAAACCTTCGATCTCACTTGGAGAGATGTCATGCTATTGTTAGATCAAACCCTGGCCTTTAATGAAAAGAATGCAGCTTTAGCTGCAGCCTGAGAGTTTGGAGATACCTGGTATCTTAGTCAAGTAAATGATAGAATGACAGCCAAAGAAAGGGACAAATTCCCTACTGGTCAGCAAGCCATCCCCAGTATGGATCCCCACTGGGACCTTGACTCAGATCATGGGGACTGGAGTCATAAACATCTGTTGACCTGTGTTCTAGAAGGACTAAGGAGAATTAGGAAAAAGCCCATGAATTATTCAATGATGTCCACCATAACTCAGGGAAAGGAAGAAAATCCTTCTGCCTTCCTCAAGTGGCTATGGGAGGCCTTAAGAAAATATACTCCCCTGTCACCCAAATCACTTGAGGGTCAATTGATTCTAAAAGATAAGTTTATTACCCAATCAGCTGCAGATATCAGGAGAAAGCTCCAAAAGCAAGCCCTGGGCCCTGAACAAAATCTGGAGGCATTATTAAACCTGGCAACCTTGGTGTTCTATAATAGGGACCAAGAGGAACAGGCCCAAAAGGAAAAGCAAGATCAGAGAAAGGCTGCAGCCTTAGTCATGGCCCTCAGACAAACAAACCTTGGTGGTTCAGAGGACAGAAAATGGAGCAGGCCAATCACCCAGTAGGGCTTGTTATCAGTGTGGTTTACAAGGACACTTTAAAAAGATTGTCCAATGAGAAACAAGCCACCCCTCATCCATGTCCACTATGCTGAGGCAATCACTGGAAGGTGCACTGCCCCAGAGGGCAAAGGTTCTCTGGGCCAGAAGCCCCCAACCAGATGACCCAACAATAAGACTGAGGGTGCCCGGGGCGAGCACCAACTCATGTCATCACCCTCACTGAGCTCCGGGTATGTTTAACCATTGAGGCCAGGAAATTGACTTCCTCCTGGACACTGGCAGCCTTCTCAGTGTTAATCTCCTGTCCTGGATGACTGTCCTCAAGGTCCATTACCATCCGAGGAATCCTGGGAGAGCCTGTAACCAGGTATTTCTCCCACCTCCTCAGGTGTAATTGGGAGACTTTGCTCTTTCCACGTGCCTTTCTTGTTATGTCTGAAAATCCCACACCCTTATTAGGGAGGATATATTAGCCAAAGCTGGAGCTATTATCTACATGAATATGGGGAACAAGTTACCCATTTGTTGTCCCCTACTTGAGGAGGGAATCAACCCTGAAGTCTGAGCATTGGAAGGACAATTTGGAAGGGCAAAAAATGCCTGCCCAGTCCAAATCAGGCTAAAAGACCCCACCACTTTTCCTTATCAAAGGCAATATCCCTTAAGGCCTGAAGCTCATAAAGGATTACAGGATATTGTTAAACATTTAAAAGCTCAAGGCTTAGTAAGAAATGCAGCAGTCCCTGCAACACCCCAATTCTAGGAGTACAAAACCAAATGGTCAGTGGAGACTAGTGCAAGATCTTAGACTCATCAATGAGGCAGTAATTCCTCTATATCCAGTTGTACCCAACCCCTATACCCTGCTCTCTCAAATACCAGAGGAAGCAAAATGGTTCACTGTTCTGGACCTCAAAGATGCCTTCTTCTGTATTCCCCTGCACTCTGACTCCCAGTTTCTCTTTACCTTTGAGGATCCCACAGACCACATCCCAACTTATGTGGATGGTCTTGCCCCAAGGGTTTAGGGATAGCCCTCATCTGTTTGGTCAGGCACTGGCCCAAGATCTAGGCCACTTCTCAAGTCCAGGAACTCCGGTACTTCAGTATGTGGATGATTTACTTTTGGCTGCCAGTTCAGAAGCCTCGTGCCAGCAGGCTACTCTAGATCTCTTGAACTTTCTAGCTAATCAAGGGTACAAGTTGTCTAGGTTGAAGGCCCAGCTTTGCCTACAGCAGGTCAAATATCTAGGCCTAATCTTAGCCAGAGGACCAGGGCCCTCAGCAAGGAACAAATACAGCCTATACTGGCTTATCCTCACTAAGACATTAAAACAGTTGTGGGGTTCCTTGAATCACTGGCTTTTGCCGACTATGGATCCCCAGATACAGCAAGATAGCCAGGCCCTCTATACTCTAATCAAGGAGACCCAGAGGGCAAATACTCATCTAGTAGAATGGGAACCAGAGGCAGAAACAGCCTTCAAAACCTTAAAGAAGGCCCTAATACAAGCTTCACCTTTAAGCCTTCCCACAGGGCAAAACTTCTCTTTATACACCACAGAGAGAGCAGGGATAGCTCTTGGAGTCCTTACTCAGTTTCGTGGGACAACCCCACAACCAGTGGCATACCTAAGTAAGGAAATTGATGTAGTAGCAAAAGGCTGGCCTCACTGTTTATGGGTAATTGTGGTGGTGGCCATCTTAGTGTCAAAGGCTATCAAAATAATACAAGGAAAGGATCTCACTGTCTGGACTACTCATGATGTAAATGGCATACTAGGTGCCAAAGGAAGTTTATGGCTATCAGACAACTGCCTACTTAGATACCAGGTGCTACTCCTTGAGGGACCAGTGCTTCAACTACATACGTGTGTGGCCGTCAACCCTGCCAATTTTCTCCCAGAGGATGGGGAACCAATCGAACATGACTGCCAACAAATTATAGTCCAGACTTATGCCACCTGAGATGATCTCTTAGAAGTCCCTTAGCTAATCCTGACCTTAACCTATATACTGATGGAAGTTCATTTGTGGAGAATGGGATACAAGGGCAGGTTATGCCATAGTTAGTGATGTAACCATACTTGAAAGTAAGCCTCTTCCCCCAGGGACCAGTGCCCAGTTAGCAGAACTAGTGGCACTTACTCGAGCCTTAGAACTGGGAAAGGGAAAAAGAATAAATGTGTATACAGATAGCAAGTATGCTTATCTAATCCTACATGCCTATGCTGCAATATGGAAAGAAAGGAGTTCTAACCTCTGGGGAACCCCATTAAATACCACAAGGAAATTATGGAGTTATTGCACGCAGTGCAAAAACCCAAGGAGGTGGCAGTCTTACACTGCCAAAGCCATCAGAAAGGTGAAGGAGAAAAGGCAGAAGGAAACCATTAGGCAGATGCTGAGGCCAAAATTGCTGCCAGGCAGAACCTCCCATTAGAAATACCTATGGAAGGACCCTTGGTATGGAACAACCCTCCAAGAGATTAAGCCCCAGTATTCCCCAACTGAAACAGAATGGGGACTTTCACAGGGGCATAGTTTTCTCCCCTCAGGGTGGTTAATGACAGAAGAAGGAAAGGTACTTATACCCAAAGCCAGCCAGTGGAAAATACTTAAAACTCTCCACCAAACTTTTCATATGGGTATTGAAAACACTCATCAAATGGCCAAATCCCTATTTACAGGGCCAAATCTCCTCTGGACCATCCAACAGGTAGTCAAAGCCTATGAGGTGTGCCAAAGGAATAATCCCTTGGTCCATCATAAGGCCCCTTTGGGGAACAAAGAATAGGTCACTATCCTGGAGAGGACTGGCAGTTAGACTTCACCCATATGCCTAAGTCAAAGGGATTTCAATACTTGTTGGTCTGTGTTGATACCTTTACAAATTGGATAGAAGCTTTCTCCTGCAAGACAGAGAAGGCTCAGGAAGTGATTAAAGTCCTAATTCATTAAATAATTTCTAGATTTTGGCTCCCCCAAAACTTACAGAGTGACAATGGTCCTGCTTTTAAAACCACAATAACTCAGGGAATTTCCAGGGCACTACGGATACAATATCACCTTCACTGTGCCTGGAGGTCACAATCCTCAGGGAAGGTCAAGAAGGCAAATGAAACACTCAAGAGGCACTTAAGGAAACTAACACAAGAAATTCATCTCCCATGGCCTACTTTTTTGCCCATGGCCTTGTTGAGAATCCAAAATTCTCCTCACAAAATGGGGCTCAGTCCATATGAAATTCTGTATGGATGACCTTTTCTCACAAATGACCTCCTACTTGATCAGGAAATGGCCAACTTGGTCAAATATCAACAAAACCTTAAAAACCTACCTGAAGGATGTCACAGAGAAAAGGGAACAGAGTTGTTTCAACCATGAGATCTAGTATTGGTCAAATCTCTCTCCTCTCCATCCGCATATATGGACTCTTTGTGGGAAGGACCATACTTGGTAATCCTCTCTACCCCACCGCAGTTAAGGTGGCAGGAGTGGAATCTTGGATTCACCACACCTGAGTTAAATTTTGGACACCCCTGAGGAACCTGTGGGACCATCAGCTCAGGAGTCCCAAGATCAGCCAGACCAGCCTCGATACACCTGCAAACCATTGGAGGACTTGCATCTCCTATTTTGGAAGGAAACATCCCAGACTAAAAGGCTCCTACCACTGATCCTGAAGAAAACCCTTCCTCCTTAAAAAGATAAGTGAAAACCTACATAATCTTTATCTTTAACACCTCTCCTTGCCCCTTTAATGGAATCCTTTTACTGTTTCATCATATTATTAAGCAGCATACTAACCATACTCTTTGTAATAGGACTATATACTATAGCTCCTGCCAGGATGAAAATCCTAATCACATCAACCTTCTTTCTATCTTCCTTCCTTCTGACAGCAATTTACTCCTACCTTTAACTCAGACTGGATAAAATGATCTCATCTTCCAGAGCACCCTCTTTACCTTCCTATTTACTCTTTGCCTATCTATCCCTCCTGCTTCCTTGGATACCTCATACAATCACCCCTCCCTTCCACTAGCTCCTAATTACCTCTACAAGACTCTCAACTTAACCCACTCTCTGTTAAACCAGTCCAATCCTTCCCTGGCAAATGACTGTTGGCTTTGTATCTCTCTATCAACCTCTGCTTACATTGCCACTCCCATTCCTGCAAAAAACTGGGTCTTTACCAACTTAACCTACCACCCTCATTATGAAGGAAAAGACCCTTTCCAACTTCTAAATATGCAATCATTAGCTGACTTCCCCATCTCTGATAGGACCAAGAATACCCTAACAGGACGTGCAATCCAACTTTTACGTTCTTACATTTCCAACCTCACCTATTACACAAGCAATGAAAAGCCCATACATGGCCCTGTAACTATGAATACCATCTTAACTTTCCAAGCCCCTTTATGCATCCAACACAACCTGTTATCAGGCCTGCCCCTGGGGCACCTACTACCCCATCAGTGTAATTACACCTACAACTTCAAGCCCCAACTGATCATAGTAACTTCCGAGTCACCCAAACAGCTCCATTCAGATGGCTTGTCTGCTTCTCAGGGCCCCAAAATCATCACCTCCTCCTGCTTAACAAACAGTCCAGGTTTTGTAATGGCAAACATACTCCTGCATGACCATTCACCCTGGACCCCTGCAGCAGTGCCCCACCACTAGTGAATGCCTTCTCATCCCTCTTTCAATCACTCTCTGAATGGTTCCTAGTAGATACAAAATGGTTTTTCTCCAATGGGAAAATAGAACACAGGAGCCACTCAGTTTGCTCCCAACACCCTTTCCAGCCACTCACTGGAGCTACTTTGGCAAGTACTCTAGAAGTATGGGAAAATGAAAACAACAAACTCACATAACTTTCTAAGATACACAACCAGTTCTGTCTACCTAGCCAAGGTGTATTATGTGGAACGTCAACCTTTACCTGCCTCCCCACTAACTGGACCAGCACTTGCACCTTAGTCTCTCTAAGTCCCAACATTAACATTGCCCCAGGAAATCAGACCTTATCAGCACCCCTCAAAGCTCAAGTCTGTCAGCACAGAGCCATACAACTAATACCCCTACTTATAGGGTTAGGAATGGCTACTGCTACAGGAACCGGAATAGCCAGTTTATGTACTTCATTATCCTACTACCACACACTCTCAAAGGATTTCTCAGACAGTTTGCAAGAAGTAACAAACTCTATCCTTACTCTACAATCCCAAATAGACTCTTTGGCAGCAGTGACTCTCCAAAACCGCCAAGGCCTAGACCTCCTCACTGCTGAGAAAGGAGGACTCTGCACCTTCTTAGGGAAGAGTGTTGTTTTACACTAACCAGTCAGGATAGTATGAGATGCCACCTGGCATTTACAGGAAAAGGCTTCTGAAATCAGACAATGCCTTTCAAACTCTTATACCAACCTCTGGAGTTGGGCAACATGGCTTCTCCCTTTCTAGGTCCCATGGCAGCCATCTTGCTATTACTCACCTTTGGGCCCTGTATTTTAACCTTCTTGTCAAATTTGTTTCCTCTAGAATCGAGGCCATCAAGCTACAGATGGTCTTACAAATGGAACCCCAAATGAGCTCAACTAACAACTTCTACTGAGGACCCTGGACTGACCCACTGGCCCTTTCACTGGCCTAAAGAGTTCCCTCTGGAGGACACTACAACTGCAGGGCCCCTTCTTCACCCTATCCAGCAGGAAGTAGCTAGAGCAGTCATCACCCAATTCCCAACAGCAGTTGTGGTGTCCTGTTTAGAGGGGAGATTAAGACCTGAAGCCGCTGGGCTTCTGGGTCACATAGGGACTTGGAGAATTTTCTGTCTAGCTAAAGGATTGTAAATGCACCAATCAGTGCTCTGTGTCTGGCTAAAAGTTTGTAAATGCACCAATCAGCACTCTGTGTCTAGCTAATCAGGTAGGGGACTTCCAGAACTCCTTCTAGCTAAAGGTTTGTAAACGCACCAATCAGCACTCAGTCAAAATGGACCAATCAGCACTCTGTAAAATGGACCAATCAGCTCTCTGTAAAATGGGCCAATCAGCAGGATGTGGGTGGGGCCAAATAAGGGAATAAAAGCAGGCCACCAGTTAGCAGCAACCCACTTGGGGTCCCCTTCCATGCTGTGGAAGCTTTGTTCTTTGCTCTTCACAATAAATCTTGCTGCTGCTCACTCTTTAGGTCAATGAGCTGTAACACTGTGAAG
This sequence comes from Erythrocebus patas, assembly GCA_023783455.1. Taxonomy (NCBI): domain Eukaryota; kingdom Metazoa; phylum Chordata; class Mammalia; order Primates; family Cercopithecidae; genus Erythrocebus; species Erythrocebus patas. The sequence goes on along the minus strand of JAKFHT010003857.1, from coordinate 120,596 downwards.
GTCTGCAGCTTCACTCCTAAAGTGAGACCATGAACCCAGCAGAAGGAAGAAACTCTGGACACACCATCTTTAAGAGCTGTAACACTCACAGCGAAGGTCTGCAGCTTCATTCCTGAAGTCAACAAGACCATGAACCCAGCAGAAGGAAGAAACTCTGGACATGTCTGAATATCAGAAGGAATAAACTCTGGACACACCATCTTTAAGAGCTGTAACACTCACCGAAGGGTCTGTGGCTTCATTCTCGAAGTCAGCGAGACCAACACCCCATCAATTCTGGACACATGAGGACAGTACAACTAAGCTAGAAGAAATCTTGGGGACATGCAGTTTTTTCTCTACTGCATGTTTTTTCTCTACTTGCCATCCTCTTTAGAAAGAGGGTTCTAGGTCTCTGTCTTTTGTCTAGAGATGCCTAGAACAAAAACAGACACCCTCAGCTGCTTCTCGCCAGCCCACACAGGTGGCAAACAATCTCACATCCCTACATCATCTCCACTGGGCTGTGTCCTTCACTGCTTCACCAAATTTGGCTCACATGTTTAATTTTTTTATTGCAACACAGCCTGGCTGCAATACAGATTAGATAATGACAGCCAATAGCCTGAAAATTGCACCTTTAACTTTCAGATTGTCAGGAATCTTGACAACTTCATAACCAGAAACGACAAATGGCAAGAGATTCTGCATATTCAGGCTTTCTTCTACTTTTATCTTTTTTTTTTTTTTTGGAACAGCAAAATTGAGTATGTTTATTTTACACAAAGTACAATTCAGTATATGCAGAGAGGTACTCAGTATCACACTCATGATCAATATCCTCTTTATTTTTATTTGGTATGTCACTGAAAACCTGGCATACCTCTTAGCTAAAAATCACATAAAAGACCCCCTAGAGAAATCAAACTGATGTGTTTTTTTCCCCCCAAATGATCGATTTCCTCTTCATTAGTCAAATCTGATAGTGCTATTCATTAATAAGGAAAACTAAAGTTTTCAAGTATCAACTCTGAATGGCAAAGACCCTAATCTGACCCTAATCTGTTATTAGCCACCAAGAACTCAGAAGAGGAAAGAACTCAGGAAGAGACAAGCAAGAGCACTATGAAAATTATATTCTTTTCTGTGAAATTCAGTCCCACAGCTATTTGAGCAAGGGTCCAAGACAAAGGAGAGGCAGCAAAGCTGCTGGGAGGGCCTGTTTGCAGGCAAAAATGCACTGGCTGTGCCTCACCCCGCCGTGTCCTTTACTGGCTTCACTTTAATTTGGTCCTCTGACTTTGGGTTGTAAACTTTACAGTTCCAAGAATCAATTTTGGTTGAATGCAAGGGTAACATCCCCATTCAAAACAGAAATGTTCTAATGATATGAAGGCCATTCTGTAGACTGCATTTATATACGTTTATATTTATATAAGCGCCTATGAGAGACAGTTTCCTTCCTCTTAGCAAGAGAATACTGCATCCAGCAACACTGCTTTGGCTAGCTTTTTTTCCTGTATGGCCTCATGTGTGCGGCAGTGGAAGCGGCTGTTTCTCTCTTCCTCTTGTTCTAGCCAAAATAGGAATTCACCATCTGGTCCAACGAAGTACATTATTATTGTGTGATCCACTATGTAGTCTTCATCTTCATCCTCGGGGCCGGGGCTGTAATACACTCTGTATACTCTGGCCACTTGATCAACTTCTTCTCTCGTGCCAGTCAAGCCAACCAGTTTGGGAGAAAATTCTTTCACATACTTTGCAATGGTTTCTTTTGTGTCCCTCTCTGGGTCAATGCTGATGAAAAGTGGAGTTAGATCTGGCAGAGTTGTAATGCTATCTATTTCATCCACGACTTGAATCATCTTTTCTAGTTCTTCTGGACAGACATCAGGGCAATGAGTGAAGCCAAAATAAATCAATAACCACTGACCCAAGTAGTCCTTGTCAGTTTTATGCTCCCCAGTATGAGTTGTGAGGGAAAATGGTCCCCCAAGTAAAGGCTTGCCGATCTGTCGCTGCCGTTCCTTCTCTAACTTTGCCTTTTCTTTCTTCATGTACTTCATTCCAGCCAGTAAAGCTCCTCCAATAGCAACTGTGATTGCTAAAGACTTCCAGGAAACAGGCCCGGGCTTCCAGGGGCGCGTGGAGTCTCTGGGGCCCTTCTCCGACCACGGGGTTGGGGTGGGGTGGGGTGGGGTGGGGTGGGGTGGGGTGGGGATGGGGGCGGCCTCGCCATGCTGAGGCCGGGTTCCTAAGCAGTAGCCAGGGAGCCCCGAGGCACGCCACACCTCCGGTTGCCGCGCAGAACTGCCTCAGCAAGACTCTCACAGTCCCCTCGGCTGGGCCCCAAAGCTTGAGTCCGCGAGGCAAGAAGCGCCAAAGTTGGCCACCCAAAGGCAGCATAACTTGTCCGGGTACTAGGACCAGCATCGCCATGAACTTCGGAGACCGGGTCTCTTCTACTTTTATCTTAAATCCCAATCCTCCTTGTGTTATTTTGTACCCCTCATGAAATCCTTTTAATAAAAACCTCCCTGGGTGTCTCCTTTTTCCAAAACTCCTGTCCTCATCCCCCTGCATCCATTCCTGGTCCATCTGAACCCTCAGCCCCAGTGACCTCTCTTGTCCCCAAGCTTTCAGCCCAAAATCCTACTCCTCCTCCATCTGTTACCCATTCAAAAACCACCTCTGCCATTCTCCCTCTTCGGGAAGTGGCTAGGGTTGAAGGCATTGCTTGTATTCATGTCCTTTTCTCTGTGTCTGATTTGCCACAGATCAAACAGCATCTGGGATGTTTTTCTGAAAATCCCTCTCATTATCACAGAGAATTCCTACACATAACCCAATCTTTAATTTAATGGCATGACATTTATATAATTCTAACTTTCACTGTCATCCTTGATGAAGAGCACTGAGTTAAATTGAAATGGATATCCCAGTTATTAATATATTCAACAGGCCTTTAAGTATTTCTCATCATAAATTTTGTTTTCCTGGAAAAGTTTTTTTTTCCAAGTGAACTGAATTACTTGTCTCCACTCTGTCTTGCCACTCTTCATGCAGGTATGAGAGACTCTAAAATGACTTCCAGTGACCTGGGACTCCTTGAGAAAACAGAAAAGGTGTCACAAATCCCATTTGGGGAAAAATCTCTGTTTTCCGTACAGAACCCCTATAATTAGAAGTGAAGAACTACCTCTTAAAATCTTTGTCTCTCAGCTATACTTGTTTATTAGATCATAGAGACTATTTCCCTAGCCCTATTATTTAATAAGGCCAATAACCTAATTGGTAAATTAGCAGGAAAAAAAATCTTATAACTACTGGGTCTTCTTCTGTTTTTTCTTTGTGTGTGTGTGTGTGTATGTGTGACTATATAAGTGTTACATGGTCTGGAACTCCTGACCTCAGGATCCACCTGCCTCGGCCTCCCAAAGTGCTGGGATTAGAGGAGTGAGGCACCATGTGGGGCCTTCTTTCCTCTTTAACGCTTCCAACCATAAGGGAACTTTCTTATGGTCATGGAAACGTTCTGCATTTTAAATGTTGGTTACTTGAGAGTAAGCATTTATCAAAACTCAACAAATTATAGAGTTAACATGCATTTCATAGCACATAAATTTTACTGTATTATAGACAAAAAAGTGAAATGTGAGGAAAACAAAATTAATTTATCATGTAAAATATTTTCTCAAATTCATGAAAGCTAATTATATCATTGAAGTTATTCACTATATATTTTAAGAATAAAGAACAAAATCTGAAATTTTGTTTCAAAATCTATTTTTATACTTGGACGGTTATTTTATTCAAAAATATAAGGCTTCACATGTTTACAGAGTAACAAGCAAAGCTGGATGTTACTCCATTGCAGTTTTTTTCCTCCTAGATGGCCAGCCAAACTCTCCAAAAGAAATTCTGTACATTTATTTAAATAAATCTCTATGTTTATGGAACTATATACATTTAAATTATAGTTTAAGCTCTGGTTTACGTGTGCAGAATGTGTAGGTTTGTTACATAGGTATACACGTGCCATGGTGGTTTGCTGCAAATGTCAATCCCTCACCTACATTAGGTATTTCTCCTAATATTATCCCTTCTAGCCCCACACCCCCAACAGGCCCTGGTATGTGATGCTCCCCTCCCTGTGTCCATGTGTTCTCATTGTTCAACTCCCGCTTATGAGTGAGAACACGCAGTGTTTGGTACTCTGATCTTGTGATAGTTTGATGAGAATGATGGTTTCCAGCTTCATCCATATCCCTGCAAAGGACAAGAACCCATCCTCTTTTATGGCTGAATAGCATTCTTATCACTGAAGGACACTTGGGTTGGTTCCAAGTCTTTGCTATTGTGAACAGTACTGCAATAAATATACTTGTGCATGTGTCTTTATAATAGAATGATTTATAATCCTTTGGGTGTATACCCAGTAATGGGATTGCTGGGTCAAATGATATTTCTAGTTCTAGATCCTTGAGGAATTGCCACACTGACTTCCACAATGGTGGAACTAATTTACACTCCCACGAACTGTGTAAAAGCATTCCTATTTTTCCATAACCTCTCCAGCACCTATTGTTTCCTGACTTTTTAATGATCATCATTATAACTGGCATTAGATGGTATCTCATTGTGGGTTTGATTTGCATTTCTCTGATGATCAGTGATGATTAGCATTTTTTCATATGTCTGTTGGCTGCATAAATGTCTTGATTTGGAAAGTGTCTTTAAGTGTCTGTTCACATCCTTGCCTATTTTTTAAAGTAATTAAATGGCTAAATAGCCAAGAAAAAAAACAGATATTCATTATCACCATTATTATTTGACACCATTTTGCCATCTTATCCCAATACAAATTTTTTCTCTATAAGTCAGGCCTGATGTCTCATACCTCTAATCCCAGGATTTTCAGAGCCCAAGGCAGGAGGATCACCTGAGCCCAGGAGTTTAAGAACTGCCTGAGCAATATGGCAAGGCCCCATCTCTACAGAAAAATATAATAAAATAAAACAAATTTCCCCATCTCTAAATCTATTATGATTGAAAAACACAATTGACAGTGATAAAGCTGACCAATTTGTATGTTCAAAACCAGACATACGAGTTTATCTAGAAATTTCTCTCTGGATCAAAAGAAGAAAAAGCAATATGCCCATTGAAGAGTGATGATTATATTTCTTCTAAAATATCAGTGAGTCATGCCTACTATAAAAGAAGTCTCAGAATCCCCTTTTCATAATAGTTCTATGCTGTAGATATGAAATATGGAGTTATCATTTAACCTGTGTTCCCTTGGACTGCAGTGTGGTACTGATGGAGAAAGACTGGAATGATTCCCTTTACAGCATCAGCCTAAGCATTTTTCCCTGCTCAGGGTTATCTACAACATCTTTGTTTTGCAGCAAAAAGAATAGATTTTTCAACTTCGGTTGGAAGAAAATGGTCAAGATAAGTGATGCTAAGAAAAACAAACTGTAAAAATGTGCCCACTTTTGACTTACATAACCCTGCAAAAGCAGGAGGAACAGAGAGCAAGTGGAGGCAACCTTGAATAACAAAGCTTCCAGGATTCAGGAGGATGAACAAAACAGCACTCACAATTTCTTTGAGTTCCATGCTACTTTTAAGTTGTTTGGAAATGATTTGCAAATTCTGTCATTTCCTTGGTCTACACAGTTACATAACAAATTATGTTTCATATACGTAAAAAGTGTGCATCTCTTTCTTTTCTCTGTATCTGTCAGAGGGAGATTTTGGCCTGGAAATAAATTAAAGATGTGAAGTCCAAATGGATTATTTATATAAAGTTCAATGAAGACTGAGAAAGGAATTTTAACTCTAAAATTCAAGATGGTAAATAAAGCGAGGATAGTAAAAACATATTGCACTAGAAGTAACAGAAAAAATATCTGAAGTTTTGTTTGTTTTAAACTCTATTTCCTATTGGGTAAGTTCCTAACTTTCAGACACTCATGATAATAATAAATGTCACTGTATTCATTGAGCGTCCTGTTGCAAATATTCTAAAATATTTTTACATATATAGGCATGAAAGCATATTGTGAAGAGCTGATATTTTGGAACTAGATAGACAGATTGTTAGATCAAAGATAGATGGATAGATAGATAATTGATAGGATAGAGATGATTGATAGATATAGGTGTTAGATAATAGATGAATGATAAAGATGGGTGATAGATACATGATTGATAGATGGATGACAGGGATAGGTGATTGATAGAGATAGATGATAGAGATAGATAATTGATAGGTATAGATGATAATGTGATAGACATAGATGACTGATATATATGATAGAGAAAAAGATGATGGATGAGAGATACATGCATACATACATACATGCATACATAGTGAAGCGGATTAGAATATGCTATCGAAATGTGCCATTTCGGCATAAGGATTATTTTAGTTGAACGTACCTGATAAGCAATATGCCCATTGAAGAGTGATGATTATATTTCTTCTAAAATATCAGTGAGTCATGCCTACTATAAAAGAAGTCTCAGAATCCTTTTCATAATAGTTCTATGCTGTAGATATGAAATATGGAGTTATCATTTAACCTGTGTTCCTTGGACTGCAGTGTGGTACTGATGGAGAAAGACTGGAATGATTCCTTTACAGCATCAGCCTAAGCATTTTCCCTGCTCAGGGTTATCTACAACATCTTTGTTTTGCAGCAAAAGAATAGATTTTTCAACTTCGGTTGGAAGAAAATGGTCAAGATAAGTGATGCTAAGAAAAACAAACTGTAAAAAATGTGCCCACTTTTGACTTACATAACCCTGCAAAAGCAGGAGGAACAGAGAGCAAGTGGAGGCAACCTTGAATAACAAAGCTTCCAGGATTCAGGAGGATGAACAAAACAGCACTCACAATTTCTTTGAGTTCCATGCTACTTTTAAGTTGTTTGGAAATGATTTGCAAATTCTGTCATTTCCTTGGTCTACACAGTTACATAACAAATTATGTTTCATATACGTAAAAAGTGTGCATCTCTTTCTTTTTCTCTGTATCTGTCAGAGGGGAGATTTTGGCCTGGAAATAAATTAAAGATGTGAAGTCCAAATGGATTATTTATATAAAGTTCAATGAAGACTGAGAAAGGAATTTTTAACTCTAAAAATTCAAGATGGTAAATAAAACGAGGATAGTAAAAACATATTGCACTAGAAGTAACAGAAAAAATATCTGAAGTTTTGTTTGTTTTTAAACTCTATTTCCTATTGGGTAAGTTCCTAACTTTTCAGACACTCATGATAATAATAAATGTCACTGTATTCATTGAGCGTCCTGTTGCAAATATTCTAAAAATATTTTTACATATATAGGCATGAAAGCATATTGTGAAGAGCTGATATTTTGGAACTAGATAGACAGATTGTTAGATCAAAGATAGATGGATAGATAGATAATTGATAGGATAGAGAGATGATTGATAGATATAGGTGTTAGATAATAGATGAATGATAAAGATAGGTGATAGATACATGATTGATAGATGGATGACAGGGATAGGTGATTGATAGAGATAGATGATAGAGATAGATAATTGATAGGTATAGATGATAATGTGATAGACATAGATGACTGATATATATGATAGAGAAAAAGATGATGGATGAGAGATACATGCATACATACATACATGCATACATAGTGAAGCGGATTAGAATATGCTATCGCAAATGTGCCATTTCGGCATAAGGATTATTTTTAGTTGAACGTACCTGATAAGCAACAGGCACAGAAAGAACTCCTGCTCTACCTCTTTAAATCATGACATAAATTTCACTTTATAAAGTTAATGTAAATTTCTATTTGTGAAGACGTTTCTCTTTCCTATAAGTGGTTTAGTAAAGTATAATAAACTGTATGAAACAATTCTAACTACCATACCTTTCTTCATCACATTCCCACAATTTGTTGCTCCAAGAAACCCAAATCCTCAGCTTTTTTTTTTTGGGGGCTAGTATTTCTCCACAATTCATAGCCTCTTTTGAAAGTGGCAGATAAGCCCTGGGTTCTAACTGCCTGTTTTGGTTTTTAACCTCTTTTCTGTCTGGTCCCCATGCACATAAAAATGTCAATATTAATAAATAAACATATGCCTTTTAAAATCTGTATTTTGTCTATTTAGATCACAGGTCCCTGTCAAAGAACTTTGGAGATAGATGAAAAGTTTTTTTCCTCCCTTATCATAGATAGACAAGACAGAAAAATTGATCAAAAAGGTAGAAACAAAGAAGGATCGTGACAGATAGATAGATAGATAGATAGATAGATAGATAGATAAATAGATATGGGAGAACAGATGGATGGATGGACGGATGGAGGGATGGATGCATGATTAGGCAGATAGATACGTAGAGAAAAGTGATAAAGACAAAGATGACAAGGTCTGTCTTCTCCAGAGTATTATTTAGAGGACGAAATAGGATAATCTATATCAATACCTATTATCATCTGCTGTATAAATTTTATTACTATTTTTTATGTTCTCCTACATATTTTTCGTGAATGAACATCCTCCCTTACTGAAATATTTTCTTCTTTCAGCAATAAAAGTGTAGTGAATGCAGTAAAAAAAGCACTGGGAAGCAAGCACATTTTAAAATGGTTTTTGATACTCCTCTATAAATGTAATGGTGGAGCAGCAGCTTTGAATTCTCCATAACTCTTATTAACAAAGTTGCCTTCTTCATGGTCTGTAGTCTGCTCTTCCGCCTACAGAGTTCAGATTCCAATGGCTATCACCTCTAAGACGGGGCGCGGTGGGTCAGGCCTTTACTAATCCCAGCACTTTGGGAGGCCGAGGCGGGTGGATCACGAGGTGAGGAGATGGAGACCATCCCTGCTAACACGGTGAAACCTCATTTCTACTAAAAATAAACAGACAAAAAAAAAGAAAAGAAAAGAAAAGAAAGAAATTAGCCGGGCGAGGTGGCGGGCGCCTGTGGTCCCAGGTACTCAGGAGGCTGAGGCAGGAGAATGGCGTAAACCCGGGGGGCGGAGCTTGTAGTGAGCTGAGATCCGGCCACTGCACTCCAGCCTGGGCGACAGCGCGAGACTCCGTCTCCAAAAAAAAAAAAAAAAAAAAAAGAGTACTCTCAGTTCAACTAATCACCCATCTCTAAGAACCCTCACGGCAAGCACTGTCTGGGTAAAAATAGGCAGTAAACTTATTACTATCATCAAGATAAAATCCAACAAGAATGAGTCCTGGGAGCTGGGCGAGTTGGCTGGCGCCCGTAATTCCAACATTTGGGGACACCGAGGCAAGTGGATCGCTTGAACTTAAGTGTTCGAGACCAGTCTGGGAAAGACTGCATCTCTACAAAAAAATTCAAAAATTAGCCAGGCATGGTGGTGTGTTCCTGTAGTCTCAGCTACTTGGGAAGCTAAGGTGACAATATGACATGAGCCCAGGAGGTTAAGGTTGCAATGAGCTATGATAACACAAGTGCACTGTAGCCTGGCTGACAGAGTGAGAACTTGACTCATAATAATAAAAAAATAAAAAAATAAAAAAAAAAGTGGGGGCAGGTAGGTAAAGTGTGGCTTGGACCACATGTTAAAACGTATGAACCCTAAGCTCTGGTTCTCTTTTGAGTCCACCATGAACTAGCAATTACTTTGGGAATATCTCTATACAAGCTTTGTATATCAGTCTTCTCTATACGAAATCACGTTACCTTGCCTCCACTATTAATGGGGACAGAATAAACATCATGAAATTAAATTATAGCATGTTAAGTTTTCTAAAAGCAAGAGAGATGGTACATCAGCCTGAGGTTATATAGTGGCTTTCTATTCCTGGCTCCCTATGTTCTATCCCAGATTACCATTATGCACCAACTCGGGCAATTTGATCTCTTGTGCCATGCATGGGCCACCGCAACTATAAGTTTACCTACGCTAAATCGGGTCAGTGAGTGGCAAAAAGACATTTATGGGATGGGGTTCCTGAGAAACAAGACAGTCATTTTCCTTTCATCAAGATGCAAATGAGGAAGCTGTGATTGCTATCAGCAACTGCCTGTAGCTATCATGACACTGATGCTACAAAAGGCACTGTGAGGGGACAGCTGAGTTATTGAAACAAGCTTTTGTGAATTCTGCTCTCCACCTGGATTTAATGGCTGTCTGTGCTTTGCAGCCTATTGACTCTCTATGGAGTTTATTATTAAAGTGTCTTTACTTATTGACTGAGCATGATGGCTCACACCTGTAATGCCAGCATTTTGGGGTGCCCAAGCACAGAGATCATTGGAGGTCAGGAGACTGAGACCAGCGTGGCCGACATGGTGAATCCCTGTCTCTACTAAAAATACCAAAATTAACTTAGTGTGGTGGCATATGCCTGTAATTCCAGCTGCTTGGGAGGCTGAAGCATGAGGGTCACTTGAACCTGGGACACAGAGGTTGCAGTGAGCCAAGATCGTGACACTGAACTCCAGTGTGGTGACAGAGTTAGACACCATCTTAAAAAAAATAAAAATAATAATAAGTATCTTCACTTATTAAGCATCTGCTGCAGGACTAGAACTGAAGAGTAAAAACCACACACAAAGCAGTCTCTCCTCTGAGATCTTATAATATCTTCTTTCTAAGTTTGTTTGTTGAAACTGCAAATTGATGATCAGAAAATTCACTCCTTTGCAATTCAAACATCTCACCAAAGAGGTGAATTATTTTTCTTCTTTATTCAACTGAAAATGTACAAGTTATTCTTTGTCCAATAGTTAAGTGTCAAATACCTAAGGCAGTTTTCTAAGTATCTTTTCTGAAAATGTTTTGATTTGTTTGTTTACTTTTTCTTTCATCTCAACACAAGCCACAAAGAATAAGATTTAAAAGTGTTAATCTGTATAAATATCTGCACTATAGTCTTAATGAAATAAACAAATTACAAGTATAGGATAATCCCATTCTTTAAATATATGTGTCATGTATACAGCTATAAACTTGTTATGTGCAAATATATAAATTTGGTCTTAATTGCATGGAAACTGAGATTTTGCAGGATTATTTGGCAATGAAATTGGGGATGTCAAACAAATCACTTGATACTTTTTTTCCATAGAAACGAATCTAACATTTGAAATAGCTTCCACCAAATTCTTATGCTGTATCCAAAAAACATTTAAAAGTACTCAGAAAATGCAATTACTTTTTTTCTATACAAACAGAATATAATTAATAAGGTGAATATAATGCCATATTAACAAATTCAAGTAATTTTTCATTTACCTACTTATTTAGAGAATCATTGCTTCTGTGCTTCTCCATTATAATTGAAAATAAACAACAGTTACATAATTGTCCCCTGTTATGTTCATCTGTTTTTATATTACCAGTCTCTGACATGTTCTGTAAAATCACCAACATATCAAGAACCTTCAACAGAGAAATAAGTGCTCACTAGAAATATATTGACTGCTTAGCTCTGATCATAATGCATTCAATTCTACAGATGTTCCAAATTCCATAGAATAAATATTATGTATTAGTCAGAAGGAGCCTGTCATTTTTTTAAATACATATAGTTTTCATGGCTAATCTAATTTGAGGATATTTCTGAAGTAAGCATACTAAAATAAAGCATATTCTATAAGTAATTGATTTAGATCAAGGAGTGGAAACTATCATCCCCATCATTCCTCCTTCCTTAACAAATACTTTATAATATCAATCCTCTAAAAATCACTGCAAATAAGTTTCTATTAACATTTAGCAATTAGTCATATTTGCAAATATATTCTCTGTTTCATTTGCATTTACAGATTTCTCATTGATTTTATTTATTTTTATTTTTTGACACAGGGTCTCACTCTGTCACCTAGGCTGGAGTGCCCTTGTACCATCTTGACTTATAATAGCTTCAGTCTTTGGCCTTCAAGCAATCCTTCTGCCTCAGCCTACCAAGCACCAGGGAACACAGCTGAATGCCACCACGTCTGGCCAATTTTTGTATTTTTTGTTTAGATAGAGTCCCATATTGCCCAAGTTGGTCTTGTACTGCTGGTATCAAGCAATTCTCCTACCTCGGCCTCCTAGAGAGCTGGGATTATGGGCATGAACCATCATGCCTGGCCCACTTTTTTTTTAAAATAGCCTTAGTTTATCTCTTGGTAACACAAAGATTAATTAAATGCTTTTTGCTTATTCTACAATTAGAATTCAGAAAACATTCATTGTCTAACCAGTGGCTTTCACCTTGGAGCACATCAGAATTGTTTGAGAAGCATTTAAAAATATGGCTGGGGTCATCCCCACATAATTTAATTCTATCATTGATGCTTCAATATGACTTAATTTTTGACAAGTTTGTTTTTCTCCCTCAGTAATATGGACATTTATTTTGCAAATATCACTACATGGCTTGCATCTGCTTGCTTGCTTTCTTACTTAACTAGCCATTCAATAATTCAGTAATTCAGTTTTCTGCTTCATTTTACTGAAGGATACTTCACTAAGCAATATACAATTTGCTGTTGAAAAATTATTAAGAAATACGACATAGGAAGCCCCAGAGGCTCTCACTGAACCTTTCATGTGGGAGGCAGGTTGAACCTACAGAGAGAGTTTTAATCTAAACCACACTCTGCCTATATTAGCACATGTGCACTTCGCTATTTTTCAAACTAGACGCATGTGTGACAAATATGTTACAGAATGATCAAGGTATAAAAGGAAGAGTGTGTTAGTCAGGGTTTTCCAAAGAGACATAACCAATAGGATGGATGGATGAGAGAAACAAAGAGAGATTATAAGATAATAGATACATAGATAGATTAGATATATTAAGCAGCAAGATGAGATAGATAGATGATACCTAGATATGTAAATAGATATTTAGATAGATGGACAGATAGATGATAGAAACAGATCAGATAGATAGATGAAATAGATGAGAGACACATAGATATATGAGAGATGAGGTAAATAGATTAGATAGATAGATAGAAAGATAGCTAGACAAACAGACAGAAGGATGGATAGATAAGATAGGTAGATGAGATAGGTAGATAAGGTAAATTAGATAAATTCAATAGATGAAATAGATTAGAGTTAGAAGAATAAGATATATAGATGAAATAGATTGGATAGATAATTGATGGAACAGACCAGAAAATTCAATAAAATAAGATAAGATAAGATAGGATGGGGTGGATGTGTAGGTGGATATATTAGATAGGTGCATACCTAGATAGCTTAGGTAGGTAGGTAGGCAGATAGATAGCATAGATAGAAGATATAGAGAGAGGGATGAATGAGATAGGTAAACTGATAACATAGATTAGATAGATGATATGGACAGATGATAGATGAAATAGATATAGATAGATACATACATACACACACACACACACATACATACATACATAAACAGATAGAGATGTAGAAGGGGGATTCACGTTTAAGTCAAGGACTTAGATACATTTTATTCATAACGTCTCCTTATTTTCTCAAAATTAAGGCACAACTAGATAAACTGGACATTTTAAAAGTTTAGTTTGGGCCAGGCATCGTGACTCATGGCTGTAATCCCAGGATTTTGGGAGGCCCAGGTGAGCAGATCACTTGAGGTCAGCAGTGGGCAGCCAGCCTGACCAACATGGTGAAACCCTGTCTCTACTAGAAATACAAAAATTAGCCACGTGTAGTGGTGTGGGCCTATAACCCCAGATACTTGGGAGGCTAAGGCAAGAGAATCACTTGGAATGGGGGGGTGAAGGCTGCAGTGATTCGAGGGTGCACCACTGCACTCCAGAACAGGCAACAGAGTGAGGCCCTGTCAAAAAACAACAACAAAAACAAACAAAACCTGAATTTGGGAGCCTAACACATACTAAACATAAAATTTTCTAATCACTCCTAGTCTTCAGTTCACTTTAATGATATAATCATCCATGTTATCTGACCAGTTCAAGATGAACTCAGCTGCAGCTGGATGTAGGTAACACCCTGATAAAAAGGCAGTTGACTTTGACCCATGCATTAAACCACTGGTTGGAAATGCACTGTAAACTATAAAACTGTAGCTAAGTGGAAGACCTGGCTACTCTTCAAATCCATTCCCAAAGTAAAACAGAGGTCAGTCTTGAAAGCAAGCCTCACTCACTCTTCATGAACTGCATTGCTGCAACCTCTCAGGATTCACATGCCCTAAGTCAACCACCTGTTCCATCAATCAACACCCAAGAGAAATGGTTGGCATCAAATGTCCAAGGAGCAACAATTTGGCAGTGTCATTTTTATTAAGTGAAACAAAATGGACTATTAACACTATCTGTTCATTGTGTCAGATGTCAGACATGCCATTCCAAATAGTTCAGGAGCTGCTGATGCTGGATTTTGCAGAATAAAATCAGCTTCTGCTCACTCTATCAAACAGTAGGAACACAAAACTATTTGCCAAAAGTCTGGGGTTTTTCTGCATGTTTGTTTCATTTGTAATTATTTTTAATCATCCAATTTCCACTGAATCCATAAGAAACACCATGTATGTCCCAGATTTCCCCCATAGCTGGAAGCTGTGACCCACCCAAAAACTCATTGTCGTAAATCTCTTCAAAGTACATAGCTCATCAGTTGAAGACTAGGTCCCATGGAGAAAGCGGGAATAAAAAGTATGGAGCTGCAGTCATCACATAAGTAAATTCTCTTTTTTGGATATGTCCCAACTGGGAGGAAATATCACTTTAAGAATGCTGGGGACAAGAGAAAACATCCCCTTCGCCCTCTGAAGTTTCACTGAAAATCACTGACAAGAGGCAGATTAATAGGAGAAAAGGCAGAAACATTTATTTTATAATATTTTTATGTGACACGGGAGCCTTTAGACTGAAGACCCAAAGATACAGGGGAAACAGTCCATTGTTATGCTTAGGTTCAAACAAGTATGAACAAAATCCATGTAGAAATAGCATTGGAGGAAAAGGGCCTGATCCAAAGCAAATGGACTGAGTGTGGAAATCCAGTCAGGCCTGTCTGTGTAGATTCTTCTTGCCTCTCTGAGCAGTGTTCCTTCCTTCTGGGTGTGCGGTGGGACCCTCTCTGGAATGTGGGTCTTAGGATCCACAGTCAAACCAGGTAGATCAGAGGATTTCTTTACGGCCAGTTTTCACACTGAAGGGTGATGGAGGGTAAGCTAGAGTCCTATTTTAGGTTTAATGTCTGGGTTTGGGGGAAAAGGGGCTCTGGTTTCTAGAACCACCTTGGGGAGGAAAAATTCTAGTTTTTATGAGGCCTGGAGGGAGAATGGGACTGAGAAACAGGAGGGCAGGAGAAGGTGAGAAAGAAACTTTTGCTTCCGAGGCTTCTTCTGAGGACTTCATTTTGGAGTAGTATTCTTTGAGTACAACATTAATAAGGAAAACTTAGGCTCCGGCTCTGTAGTAAATGCTGGTCCATATGGGGCTGCACAAAGCCTTCATTGTGTCCAATTCACTGCACATCAGGCTGTAATTCGGGCTGGAGTTGACTTATCTCTAAACTGCTCTCCACATCCACAAAATAACGCGTGCCACCTATTGGTTCAGGACTAGGAAATCAAATTCAGAATGCAACGCCCTTAAGGGCAAGCCACCATGCTCAGTTAATTTTCATTGTATTGTATTGTATTGTATTTATTTATTATGACAGAATGTGGCTCTGTCACCCAGGCTGAAGTGCAGTGGTGTGATCTTGGCTCACTTGGCAACTTCTGACTGCCAGGTTCAAGCGATTTTCCAGCCTCAGCCTCCAGAACAGCTGGGATTACAGGTGCTTACCACTATGCCCAGGTAAGTTTTGTATTTGTATACTTGTGAGCCTAAATACATACAAATACAGATATATAGATAAATGGAGATAATAGAAGGTAGGTAGGTAGGTAGATAGATAGATAGATAGATAGATAGATAGATAGATAGATAGATAGATGACAGATAGACAGATAGATATGGGTAGAGCTATAGATGTAGATATATAGAAAAATATGGATCTTATCTATTGGATATATTTTGTTAACTCATATATTGCAAGTGATTCTTCAAAACAAACTTCCTTTATTCCTCCCTTTAACACATCATTGTTGCCACTCAGAGCATATATGTCCTAAATTGGCTGCCTGTACCAGTTAATCTAGACTCAATAGGATATGTACATATATTGAGCAGGATAAATGTAGATATTTTCATATATATATATAAATGAAAATATAGATATAGATATATACACATCTGTACATTTTATAAGGGCAAAAATCCTTATATATAAAAATATATACATATAAAAATATATAGAATATATATACATGCATATATTTATAAAAATGCTTTACCAAAAGTAGTTTATATTGATCATGCTTTAATTTTCATTTTATAAAAGGTTTTCATTTAATGGAAAGATCATGATTATTTTTCCATCCCAATGAATATTTGTACCTTGTTTTGTAGACCCCATGGCATTCCAATGTGTGGCTATGCATTTATTATTTAATCATCCATTCTGGATACTTTAGTTTTTACAATGGCCTTAATCTAATAAATTGTCACTGATCTCACTCCCAAATGGTGTCATAACAAGTAAAGATTTTCTCCCTGATAGAGAAAAAGATGCATAGAGGAAATGCAACATTCAGTAGTCAGACTAAGCTCAGAAACTGTCAAGTCATGGCTAATGATACATTCCTATATATTGCCTTACTCATGCAATGTATTCAATAAATGATGCCTTAATCAGAGAAACTATGTAATTGCAGATAACTAGAGTTTTTTAAAAGGGTAAACAGGCAAAGATTTGTAAGAGGCTGAATAAATAGCTCACAACATGAGTTATGCATCAATTGAGACAGAGGACTCAGATGAAGGAGTTCAAAATGCTGGTATTATTGCTGGTGAATCAAATACTGAAGGCCATAATTAGGTAAGTAGCAGCACTGGGGTTCCCATGATACAGATCCAGAGGTAGGCAGGCTTACCCCCACAACTGCAAGAAGCACAGAGCCACCCATGACCCTATCTTTCATGACTAACATCAGATCTGTAATGGCGTGTAGGACAACTGGGCTGAGTTGCCCAAGGCAGGGAACCAGGTGAGAGGCTGGGGGGCATGGACTAGTGAAACAGCTCCCAATAGAAACCCAAGGCATGTCGCACAGGCGCGGTGGCTCACGCCTGCAATCCAGCACTTCGGGAGGCCGAGGAAGGCGGATCACGAGGTCAGGAGATCCAGATCATCCTGGCCAACACGGGGTGAAACCCCGTCTCTACCAAAAATACAAAAAAATTAGCAGGGCGTGGTGGCGGGTGCCTATAGTCCCAGCTACTTGGGAGGCTGAGGCAGGAGAATGGTGTGAACCTGGCAGGCGGAGCTTGCAGTGAGTCGAGATGGCACCACTGTGCTCCATCCTGAGGGACAGAGCCAGACGCCATCTCAAGAAAGAGAGAGAGAGAGAAAGAGAGAGAGAGAGAAGAAAGAAGAGAAGAAAAGAAAGAGGGAGGGAGGGAGGGAGGGAGGAGGAAGGAAGGAAGGAAGGAAGGAAGGAAGGAAGGAAGGAAGGAAGGAAGGAAGGAAGGAAGGAGAGAGATAGAAAGAAGAGAAAGAGAGAGAAAGAAGGAGAAAGAAAAGAAAGAAAGAGAAGAAAGAAAAGAAAGAAAGAAGAGAGAAGAGAGAGAGAGAAGAAGAGAAAGAGAGAGAGAAAGAAAGAGAGAAGAGAGAGAAAAGAAGAAAGAAGAAAAGAAAGAAAGAAGAAGAAAAGAAAGAGAGAGAAGAAGAAAGAAGAAAAGAAAGAAAGAAAGAAAGAAAGAAGAAAAGAAGAAGAAGAAGAAAAGAAAGAAAGAAAGAAAGAAAGACCAAGGCATGTCAGAGAAGGGCTCCCACAAACTAAGGTTGTGTTTTTATTTTCTCTAATATCTATTAATTGTCAAAATAAAGGACAGGTTTAGAGGTTCTTCCAAAACAATAAATACATACTTGTGTGCCTAAGTGATTATGTTAGCTTTTAAAAAATTATATATATAAATGTCTCCAATTCATTTCCATAGCTGTCTTTACCATTATTGGGAAAAATGACCTTATTTTAGGAGGAAGCATTATATGTAAGTTGGTGGAATGGCTCATGGCTGAACTTACCCAGAATGGTAAATCACCATCTTACTTGTGAAGATAATGTGTCAGCAGAATTCACATCTGTGCTGATTATTTACTTAAATAAGCTGATAAAAATTGAAATCAACTGCTTGAAGAAAAAGTACTCATGGTAGACAGCAATGTGCAGAGGCTGGAACTGACAGCTACAATAAATGGCTTTGTAGGCCCTGATAGTAAATGCAATTAGAATCCAACTCTCTAATTAGACACTCTGAAAATAATAAATATTCCTGTCAAGAGGAAAGTCTGGAAGTAGATAAACTGAGATGTGAACCATGTGCTAATGGGATTGCATATTACCTTTTTTCCTTCATATATATATATATATATATTTTTTGAGGCAGGATCTTGCTCTGTTGCCCAGGCTGGAGTGCAGTGGTGTAATCACAGCTCACTGCAACCTCAGACTCCTGGGTTCAAGTGACCACTGTGCCTCAGTCTTCTGAATAACTGAGACTAGAAGAAGACACTACCATGCCTAGCTATTTTTAAAAATGTTTGCAGAACTGGAGTGTTGCTATGTTGCCCAGGCTGGTCTTGAATATCTGGTCTCAAGTGATCCTCCCACTTCAGCTCGAGTAGCTGGGACCACAGGCAAACCACCATGCCCAGCTGATTATTTTTAAAATTTTTGTAGAGACAGCATCTTGTCATGTTGCCCAAGGTGTCTTTGAACCTGGACTCAAGTAATCCTTCTACCTTGGCCTCCCAAAGTACTGGGACCATGGGCATGAGCCAATGTGCCTGACCAGAATGTACTAAGTCTTACAATCAGAGGAAGTTTATGTTACTTCCAGAAGAGGAGGACTGATTCATCCTCATCTTCGTAGGAGAGAATGTTAGTACTGTGTTATCGGCTCATTTTAACCATTTTAGGACTCCCATCTTGGCTTTAATATGTTTCCACCTTTGATGGCTAGCATCTGGGGCACTTTTTCAGAATGATACCTTGGGTTGCTGGAGATTGCCCTTTATGCACAGTGAGCTGTGGTGTCTGGGATTGTGCATCTCCTTCCTTCACCAGTGGCTGACAGCCATGGGGCATCAAAGCTTGCTGCCCTGGGTTGGAACAATACTGAGTGTATTGACGGGATGAGGCTCCTCACAGCTGTCAGTCTCAATAACTGGCCTCACATATTCTTGGTTTCTTTTCCTTCTGTCCTCCTTCCTGCACTTCCTACCAGACTCCCCTGAAGCATTTTTGGTGAACACCTGTGGTCCCTGCCTCCTTGTGCTCATAGCCTCACATAATCCCCTCCCTTGAGCAAGGACGAGACCTGTGACTTGTTTCTGGCCATCAGAACATGGCCACGGCAACAACTTTGCAGATGTCAGTAAGGTTCCAAATTTTTACTTTGAGTTCTCTAAAAGGGGATCATCTTCGTGGCTTGACTTGATTAGGTGACTAGCAGTAAAAGCAGATATGGTCTTCCCTGAGGTCGATAGATTTTCTTTTTTAATTAATTTACATTCTCACCAACAGCATAAAGTCATTCCTTTTCTCAGCTTCTCACCAACATCTATTGTTTTTGACTTTTTATAATAGCTATTCTGACTGATGTGAGATGGTATCTCATTGTGGTTTTAATTTGCATTTCTCTGATATGATTAGTGATGTTGAGCATTTTTTTGTCATGTTTATTGTCCATTTGTATGCCTTTTTGATAAAATGTCTTTTCATTTCTTTTTGCCTACTTTTTTAATTTTTTTTTCTTGTTGAGTTATTTGAGTTTCTTGTAGATTCTGGATATTAGCACTGGGTCAGATATATAGTTTTGCAAATACTTTCTCCCGCCTTGTAGGCTGTGTGGTTACTGTTGATTGTATGGAAAACAATATGGAGATTTCTCAAAGAACTAAAATTAAAACTACCTTCGATCCAACAATCCTGCTACAGGGTATATACCCAAAGGAAGAAAAATAATTGCATCAAAAGATGCTTGACACTGGGTATCTTCATTGCACATTCACAATAGCAAAGATATGGAATCAACTTATGTCCATCAACAGAGGACTGCATAAAGACAATCTGGTATACATATTCCATGGAATATTTACTACTTAGGCATCAAGAAGAATGAAATTATGTATTTTGCAGCAAGATAGATGGAACTAAATATTATCTTTAGTGAAACAATTCAGAAACAGAAAGTCAAATATTGCACAAAGTCACTTTTAAGTGGGAGCCAAATAATATGTGCACTTGGACATAGACAGTGGAATAACAGACACTGGAGACTAGGAAGGTGGAAGGGTGGGAGGAGAGTGAGGATGAGAAATTACTTAAGGGTACAATGTACACTATTCAAGCTAATGGCTACACTAAAGCCCAGACTTCTCCATGGAATTTATCCATGTAAAAAACTGCACTTGGACCCTGTAAACCCATAAAAACTTTAAAATCAAAAATGCCTCAAAAACAAAGACTTTCTCCCTATTTCTGGACTAGAAGAGACAAACTCCCATGTTGTGAGGGGGCTTATGAAGACAGCTACAGGCAAAGAACAAACCGTAGGTGGTTTCTTGGAGCTGAGAGCAACCTGCTAGCTGACAGCCAAAGGGAGGTTTCTGTGCTACAGCTGCAAGGAGATGAATTCTGCCAACAACTTGCAGAAGACGAGAGGAGATCTTCCCCAGAGGCCTATGTGGAGACCTCGACCCCGGCTGACACCCGGATTGGAGCCCAGAGACCTTGAAGCGGGAAACCAGCTCTCTTGTTTGCTGAGGCTGCCAGACAAACTACCACAGACTAGGTGACTTAAAACAGAAATTTATTCTCTCATGCTCTGGAGGCTGGAAGTCCAAGACCAAGGTGGGCAGGGCTGGTTCCTCCTGAGTCCTCTCCTGGCTTGTAGACGCCCGCCTTCTCCCTGTGTCCTCACATGGTCGTTCCTCTGTGCAAGTCTATGTCCCAAACCTCTTCTTATGTGGACACCAGATTGGATTAGGTCCCACCTACAAACTCATTTGAACCTAATTGCCTCTTTAAGGTCCAAGGCCCCATCTCCAAATACAGCCACATTGTGGGGTAGGGCTTCAACATATGAATTTTGGGGAAACACAGTTCAGTCCATAGCAACAGCTAAGCTATGCCTGGGGATTTGTGATCCACAGAAACTGTGAGATAGCAAATGTATGTTGTTTTAAGTTGCTAATTTGTAGTAACTTGTTATGCAGTAATTGAAAATCAATCAAACCTGCTTCAAATGAGGTGTGAAGGCGTTAAGATTGGTGGATATCCTGTCAATCATTTCTGCCCCAGAGGAGGTTAACAAAAGAACCTAGAACATCTCACTGCCCTGTCCCATTGATCTCTATGTCCACCTATCCAAAAGTCCAGATTTTCTGGGAGAAAGAAATATGCTTAGCAAATCACTGGTGCATGAGTTGGCTAGTGTATTAGTGCATGCCCAATCCACAGTCAATAATTTTCTCAATTAATATCTTTAAGATGAATTTTTGAAGTGGATGTTTCACAACATAGTAAGCTTCAAATAAGTCACATTAATAAACTGGCACAGCCACTGTGGATGACAGTACAGAAGTTCCTCAAAAAGTTAAAATAGAACTAGCTGATGATCCAGCAATCCCACCTTTTGCATTTATATCACAGGAAACAAGATCAGCGCCTCAAAGAGATATCTGCACTCCATGTTTATTGCTGCACTACCACAATCGCCAAAATATGGAACCAACCTAAGCGTCCACCAATGGATGAATAGATAAAGAAAATGTTTATAGATACATATATACATTTATTCATATATGTGTGTGTGTGTGTGTGTGTGTGTGTGTACAGAAAGAGTATTTGGCCAAAATCAGAAGTAATTCCTGCCATTTGGGACAAATATGAATGAACCTGGAGGGCATTATGTTAAGCAAATTAAAGAAAGACAAATATGATCTCACAGCAGAAAGTAGAAAGGTGGTTATGAGGGGCTGGGGAGTGCACTCCAGCCTGGGCAACAATAGAGAAATTCCATCACAAAAATAAAAAACCAGAAACTAATTTTTTAAAAAACTGTACTGTCTTTAAGTCTATAAAATTTTAAAATCAAAAAGAGACAAACTCTCATGCTTGAGGGGCCGAAATAGCTACACATCAAAAGAACCAACCTTTGGTATTCTTGGAGTCACACATCTAGCTGGCAGCCAAAACAGAGTTTTCAGTGTCAACTGTGAAGATGAATTCTGCCAACCTGTCATGAGAGATCTTCCCAAAGATTCTATGGAGACCTTGACCCTGGCTGACACCTGGTTGGAACTAACCTTGAAGAAACCAGCTTCTTGTTTGCTGACTGCAATAACAAACTACCCTATGACTTAAACAACAGAAATTTATTATCTCATGCTCAGTCTGAGTCAAGACCAAGGTGTGAGCAGGGCTGGTTACTGAGCCCTCTCACATTAGATGCCATCTGTTTAGGTACAGCTTTGTGTCACACTTGAGGTACATTATTATTTCATGATACCCTCTTTGTGAGCTTTTCATTAGTTTAAATTTACAAACTTTATTTAACCTAGTGGGAACTTGGAGAACTTCTCTGTCTTGCACTCTGTATCCAGCTAAAGGATTGTAAACACACCAATCAGCACTCTGTGTCTAGCTCTGGGATTGTAAATGCACCAGTTTGCATGCTGTCAAAATGGACCAATCAGCTCTCTGTAAAATAGAGCAATCTGCTCTCTGTAAAATTGCTCTCTGTAAATCAGCAGGATGTGGGTGGGGTCAGATAAGGGAATAAAAGCAAGCTGCCAGAGCCAGCAGTGGCAACCTTCTCCTGCCCGGTTCCACAATGTGGAAGCTTTGTTCTTTCGCTCTTTACAATAAATCTTGCTGCTGCTCCCTCTTTGGGTCAACACCACAGCCTTTATGAGCTGTAACACTTACCACAAAGGTTTGCAGCTTCACTCCTGGAGTCAGCAAGACCACGAACCCACCAGAAGGAAAAAACTGCAGATACATCTGAACATCTGAAGGAACAAACTCTGGACACACCATCTTTAAGAACTGTAACACTCACTGCCAGGGTCCGCAGCTTCATTCTTGAAGTCAGCTAAACCAAGAACCCACCAATTCTGGACACAAAACCATTCAGAATCAGAAAGTCAAATGTTGCACAGTATCACTTATACGTGGCAGCCAAATGTGTACACTTAGACATAGAAAGAGGAATAATAGACACTGGAGACTAGGAAAGGTGGAAGGGTGGGAGAAAAGTGAGGGATGAGAAATTGCTTAATGGGTACAATGTACACTATTCAGGTGATGGCTACACTAAAAGCCCAACCTTCTCCATGTAATTTATCCATGTAAAAAATCTGCACTTGTGGACCAGGTAATCCAAACACATTGGGAGGCCAAGGCGGATGGATCACCTGAGGTCAGAAGTTCAAGACCAGCCTGGCCAACATGGTGAAACTTCATTTCTACTAAAAATACAAAAAATTACCCGGGCATACTGGTGGGCACCTGTAATCGCAGCTACTCGGGAGGTAGGAGAATCGCTTGAACCCAGGAAGCAGAGATTACATTGAACTGAGATAATGCCACTGCACTCCAGCCTGGGCAACAAGAGAGAAATTCCATCACAAAAATAAACAAACACGAAACTAATTTTTTTAAAAAACTGTACTGTACCCTTTAAGTCTATAAAATTTTTTAAAATCAAAAAGTGCTTAAAAAAAAAAAAAAGACTTTCTCCCTATTTCTGGACTAGAAGAGACAAACTCTCATGCTGTGAGGGGGCCTATGAAGATAGCTACAGGGCAAAGAACCAACCTTTGGTAGTTTCTTGGAGTGGAGAGCAACATCTAGCTGGCAGCCAAAACAGAAGTTTCAGTGCCACAGCTGTAAGAAGATGAATTCTGCCAACAACTTGTAGAAGCATGAGAGGAGATCTTCCCCCAAAGAGGTCTATGTGGAGACCTTGACCCTGGCTGACACCTGGATTGGAGCCTATGAGACCTTGAAGCAGGGAAACCAGCTCTCTTGTTTGCTGAGGCTGCAATAACAAACTACCACAGACTAGGTGACTTAAACAACAGAAATTTATTATCTCATGCTCTGGAGTCTGGAAGTCCAAGACCAAGGTGTGAGCAGGGCTGGTTCCTCCTGAGCCCTCTCTTTTTGGCTTGTAGATGCCATCTTCTCCCTGTGTCTTCACATGGTCGTTCCTCTGTGCAAGTCTGTGTCCCAAACTCCTCCTCTTTTGTGAACGCCAGATTGGGCTGGGTCCCACCTTACAAACTCATTTGAACTTAATGACCTCTTTAAGGTCCAAGGCCCCATCTCCAAATACAGTCATGTTGTGGGGTAGGGATTCAACATATGAATTGTGGGGAAACACAGTTCAGTCCAGAGCAACAGCTAAGCTATGCCCAGGGATTCCTAAACTATGCCCAGGGATTCCTAAACTACAGAAGCTGTGAGATAGCAAATATGTGTAGTTTAAGTGGCTAATTTGCCATAATTTGTTATGCAGTAATTGAAAATCAATCCAATCTACTTCAAATGAGGCGAAAGTGTTAAGATTTGTAGATATCCCTGTCAATGATTTCTGCCCCGGAAGAGGTTACAAAAGAACCTAGAACATCTCACTCATCTGTTCCATTGATCTCTAAGTCCACCTCTCCAAAAGTCCAGATTTGATAGGAGAAATAAATATACTTAGCAAAGCACTGGTGCATGACTGGGCCAGTATATTAGGTGCATGCCCAATCCAAGGTCAAAAATTTTCTCAATATCATTTAAGATGAATTTTGAATAATATATATATACACACACACATATTATTGAAATATATACACACAATATATGCATATATGTATATATACACACATATATGTGAGACTGTCTCACATATATACACACACACACACACATTTATGGCCAAATACTATTCCATTATGTGAGTATGTGTGTATATGGAGCATACAATGTACATACCAAGACCCCTATCTAAAAAGAAATACAAATACACAGTCACATAATGGAATAGTATTTGGCAACAAATACAAAGGAATTCCTGCCAATTGGGACAACATGAGTGAACCTGGTCAAAATTATGTTAAGCAAAGTAAGCCAGAAAAAGAAAGGCTAATACCATATGATCTCACTTAGATCTCACTTCGATGTGAAATCTAAAGAAGTTGAATTCACAGAAATAGACAGTAGAAAGGTGATTATGTGGGACTGGGCAGTGGGGGACACTGGAGAGATGTTGTTCAAAGGGTACAAACTTTCAGTTATAAATAAGATTTGGGGATGTAACCTACAGCATGGTGACCATACTTACCAATACCATGTCGTTTACTTGAAATTTGTGTGGATATATCATGGATTAAAAATCTAAAGTTACATCAGGCCCAGTGGCTTGTGCCTGCCTGTAATCCTAGCATTTTGAGAGGCTGAGGCAGATGGATCACTTAATGTCAGCAGTTTGAGACCGGCCTGGTCAACATGGTGAAACCCCATCTCTACAATAAAATACAAAACTTAGCCAGACATGGTGCCATGCACCTGTAATCCCAGCTTCTCAGGAGTCTGAGGCAGGAGAATTGCTTGAACCCAGCAGGCAATGGTTGCAGTGAGCCAAGATTACACCACTGCATTCCAGCCTTGGTGACAGACTGAGACTGTCTCACAAAAAAAAAAAAAAAAAAAAAAAAAATTAGAGTTAAAGAAAGAGGAAAGAAATATGAAAAGTGGCTGAATAGTCAAAGATAGGTTTATTTTGGAGAATAAACCTGAGACAGGCTGAGAGAGGGGTGGAGTTAGGTGAGAGGCATTCTTGCTGACACACTGCGTTTTTAAAGGTTTAAGGTGGGAGAGCTTAGCACAGGCTTGGAATGTTTCTGTGTCTCTTTGTCTTGCTTATCTGGGAGGGAGAGTTTTGTGTCTGTCTTCATACATCTTCCTGCAGCTGCAGGAATACCCCCAGAGTCAGCTTTAGCTTCCATAGCTTAGTGTACCTGACAGGAAAGGAATGTGCTCATTAGGACCCATTATTTTACTGGGGCCCATTGTATGAGGGTGATGTTTTGGGATTACTTAAGAAAAAAATAAAAATCTAAATTTAGAAGGAAAATGTCCAAACAACTAGAAGAAACTATATTAAAACACTTTTATAATCTCAGACTGGGAAAAGTTTCCTGAAGATACTAAATACATAAATTTTAAAGAAAAATATTAGAGTACCAAATTGCGTGAAAGTCAAAAGTTTCTGTATAGGAGAACACATTGGAAACTATGCTAAAAAATAAGCCATCGATGAAGATATGTTTAAAAGGAATCAAACCCTAAATGGATTCGTTCCTACTCCAGCAAAGTCAAGAGGAAAAAGAATCACTTGACCCCAAGAGTTGAAGTCCAACTTGGGCAACATAGCAAGACCCCCACCTAAAATTAAAAAACAAAAACCTGATTGATTTGGAAAGACAGATTCTCCATTACTTGAGAACAGCAGATATTTCTAAGGAGGATGAAAGAGTAAGATGTAAGTATGGCTTCAATTGTATATGTTATATTTTATTTGTGGGGAAAATTGGAGCTTCAGTAAATATGGCAAAAATGCTAGCATTTGTTAAACATGAATGTTGGATTAATGATGGCTCCCCATATTACTCAAAAAGATTTGTAATTTAAGAAGCTCAGTTGACTGGGTTCAGCAAAATATGTTGATGGAATATTTAATTCAAAATTGGAAAAAGAAAATCTGTTGCTGTTTCAGTCTAACATTAGCCTTATTTTATCTTGCAGTTTAATGTTTTTCCCTTATATTTTATTTGCATTAAACTATGCTGCCTAAAAGATAGCAATTCCAAAAAAGGCAACCTTGCATATAATGTAATTTAATGTGCAATAATATCAAAATTACACCTAATGGCGAAGGTGGAAAAAAAAACACCATTTCAGAATTTCTTCCAAAAAGTCATTGCCTGAGTTACAGTATCTCAAAGAATAAAGTGAATGAATTCAAACCTTGAAAAGTCAAGGAATAATAAAAATATCTCATTATGCATTTGCCAAAATAAGCAAACTTATACTTCATAAGACTTACAAATTGCTGCTGTTTGCGAAAGCATGCTGTATAGTTTTCATTTTTCTTTCCTATTCTTCGTGACAGTTTCGTGATATTTGAAAAGAAAAACACAAAAACATGAATTAGAGACCACTCATTTGGGAAAAAATAAATAAATAAATAAAAGGAGGAAAGGGAGGGTAAAGGGAACAACAAATGTAGGAAACTTACGCCAGAATGTGTTTATTGCAAGTTGAAGTGACATTTGTGATTTCAGGACTCATCTTAAATGAGCTCCATTTGAAATCCAGTTTTAATATTTTAGCAATTTTTGCATTAAGCAGTGTTCTCTCAATTAAGGGAATAACTACTCTGGTATGCAGGATTATTTAACCAGATGGTTTTTTTATGTCACTCACTTGAATCTTGGAGAAGTATTTCCATGAATGAGTGTTCCCACCCATCATCCACTGTGAGCTGCAGAGAAACACACCTTATCAACATGGGTTGAAGCTGATAGAGGGCCTTTTCACAAGTCTATTATAATCAATCCAAACCTATGGTCCAGCAGTATGGAGCTTAAGGTGTTTACACTTGTAAGAGAAATAAGGAGTTCTTTTAAATAAATAAACTGGCTATGGAAGAAAAGAGGCAACTACTAAGCCATCTTTTCCTTAATTTTCATTGCATGCCCATGGTCTGTAAACGCTTCTGCTTGGGTGCAGCATGGTTGGTCCCAATGGACATGGCCATGGATGGTGATAGAACTGGCACAGGTATGTTTCCTCCCAAGGATGCCACCAGGGAGGGCTGAGAGAATGGAACTGATTCTCAGAATATCATCCCTACAGGATGGATGGGGAATTCTCAAGGTTATGAAAGTGAAGACCTGTATTGTTGTGTTGTGTTGTATCATATTGTGTTGTGTTGTATTGTCTTGTCTTGTCTTGTATATATTTAGTGGATACAAGTGCAGTTATGCATGGGTACATTGTATAGTGGTGAAGTCTGGGCTTTTAGTGTATCCATCACCTGATTAATGTACATTATACTCATTACATTATTTCTCACCTCCTTCACCTTCATCCTTCCCAGTCTCTAAAAATCTATTATTTCACACTCTGTCCAGCTGTACACATTATTTAGTTCCCTCTATAAATGAGAAAATGTGGTATTTGACTTCCTGTTTCTGAGTTATTTCTCTTAAGGTAATGTCCTCCAGTTCCAGCTATGTTGCTGCAAAAGACATGATTTCATTCATTTTATGACTGAGTAGTATTCCACGATGTATATATCACATTTTCTTTCTTCAATCATCCACTGATGGACACTTAGGTTGATTCCATATCTTTGTTATTGTGAATAGTGCATTGTTCAAAGAAGACATAAAATGGCCAAACAAGCATATTAAAAATGCTCAACATCACTAATCATCAGAGACCGCAAATTAAAACAATGATGAGAGAGCCTTACCTCTGCAAGACATGGCAACTACTAACCATCTTTTCACTTAATTTCATTGCATGCCCATGGTCTGTAGACACTTCTGCTTGGGTGCAGCATGGTTGGTCCCAATGGCATGGCCATGGATGGTGGTAGCATGGGCACAGGTATGTTTCCTCCCCAAGGATGCCACCAGGGGAGGGCTGAGAGAATGGAACTGATACTCCAAATATCATCCCTACAGGATGGATGGGGAATTCTCAAGGTTATGAGAAAGTGAAGACCTGTATTGTTGTGTTGTGTTGTATCATATTGTGTTGTGTTGTATTGTATTGTATCTCATTATATTGTATACATTTCGTGGATACAAGTGCAGTTATGCATGGGTACATTTCATAGCACTGAAGTCTGGGCTTTTAGCGTGTCCCTCACCTGATTAATGTGCATTATACTCATTACATAATTTCTCATACTTCACCTCCTTCTCACCTTGCTATCCTTCCCAGTCTCCAGTGTCTCTTATTTGACACTCTAGGTCCAGCTGTACACATTATTTAGTTCCCTCCTATAAATGAGAAAATGTGGTATTTGACTTCCTGTTTCTAAGTTATTTCCCTTAAGATAATGCCCTCCAGGTCCATCTATGTTGCTGCAAACGACATGATTTCATTCGTTTTTTTATGACTGGGTAGAATTCCACGATGTATATGTATCACATTTTCTTTCTGTAATCATCCACTGATGGACACTTAGGTTGATTCCATATCTTTGTTATTGTGAACACTGCATTGTTCAAAAGAAGACATGCAAATGGCCAACAAGCATATTAAAAAATGCTCAACATCACTAATCATCAGAGACACAAATTAAAACAATGATGAGATATGACCTTACCTCTGCAAACATGGCAATTATTAAAAAGCCAAACAGATTAC
The DNA here is from genome assembly GCA_023783455.1 of Erythrocebus patas. Taxonomy (NCBI): domain Eukaryota; kingdom Metazoa; phylum Chordata; class Mammalia; order Primates; family Cercopithecidae; genus Erythrocebus; species Erythrocebus patas. The sequence continues at coordinate 91,041 of JAKFHT010003857.1, read as the reverse complement.
AGAAGTTCGTGAGGATGCAGGGAAGAGGGAACTCTTACACACTGTTAGAGGGAATGTAAATTAGTATAACTTCTATGAAAAACAGTATGGATATTTCCCAAAGAACTAAAAATAGAACTATAATTCAATCCACCAATCCCACTGGTGGGCATATACCCAAAATAAAAGAAATCATTGCATCAAAAAGATATCTGCATTTGTATGATGTTATTTTATAATCCTTCCTGTAGCTCCTGAACACACAAAACAAGCAGAAATGGGTCCTTTTTTCCTCCCTTCTCAAATCTCTCACCTTTCAGACGAGGTTTTATCTCTCATTGGCTTATTTCTCCTCCTACTTTACAGAAGTAGCACATTTGAACATCACTGGCCCTTCTTGATCATGCTGAAGATGGCACATTATAATGACACTTAGGAATTAAAATGGGTATGGCCATGTGTCCCAGCATGGCCTCTGGTACATAAGTAAACCATATACATTCTACTGTGCTTACTAAAGGCTGGGAAGCGTAGAGAGCAGTGGAGACTAAGAAGAGGTGGGTTAATGGATACAAACTTACTACTAAATGGAAGGAATAAGTTTTTGTGTGCTGTAGCTTTGTAGGGTGAACTATCATTATCAATAATTTAGAGCATATTTTCAGAAAGCTAGACGAGAGGATTTTGAATGTTCCCCATATAAAGAAATGATCAACGTTTGAGGTGATAGATATGCTAATTAACTAGATTTGATCATGACACATTGTAAACATGTATTAAAATATTAAGCTGGACCCTATAAAGATGTACAATTATTATCTGTCAAGTAAAATCAAAAGGAAAAATATATATTCTAAAGCAAATCCTGGTATAATTTACATTTTCTTCTTCTCAAGTTGAGACAGTTGTAAGGCACACAATTATAGGATTATCACACACATTTAAAACCAGCCAAGGGAGTTTTTTTAATATGTAAGGACACTGAAAACATATTATCCCAGAAGCCTTCCTGGAAATATATAAACACTGGAGATGTGTTCCAATAAAATGAGAGTCTAATCAATTAAAGTTGATTCATTTAATCAATTAAATTATATTGAATAACAGAACAATTGATGAAAATCAAGTCACAGTTTTTTATAATTTACTATGAAAGGCAATAAGGCATGAGAGAAGAAGTGGTAAATAGAGGGTCTCTTTATGTAATTAAGTCTAAATAATGCAATGAAACACCATTGCAAAATGGGATGTAAATGCTAAATTCTTGAAAGATCTTATACCAGTGTGATAAATTATAATTATGTAATTTTTTAAAGGCCTATATATTTGAAAGTTTTTTCTTAGGAAAGCAAAAGAAATGATCCTGATACACAGATAAAATGTAATGGATTATAAAATGAAAAATATGTAAAACTGAGAGATTCATATATAAATCTCAGACTCCATCTTAAAACTGTTCAAGAGAAAAAAAGGATGAAAATAAAGATGGAGATAGAGAGAAAGAGACACAGAGATTGCTAAAGTAGAAAATCATAGATTGATACATGGGCTATAATTATAGATAAGGATGACATAACAGAATCTTAAAAGTACTTAATAGAACACTATCCTATGAAAATGTGTATGAAATCGAAGCTTAAAATATAAATTTATAAATTAAGAAAATTTAGACTAAAAAGACCAATTACCATGGAAGAAATCTAACATGTGATTAAGGATCTTGACTTCAAAGAAGGCAAACTTATGCTTCGAAGAATTTTGGAGAATTTATTTCTCAGCACTTTCACCATTGGGTGTACACCCTTGTCTGGTTGGATCCAGGTGGCTTAATGAGTCCACCAGTCACATTTGAGGAGGAATATGGTCACAGATGGAGAAGAAATAATTTTAAAACCAACTGTCTTAGTCAGGTGGCCAACCTATTTTTATATCCTGTGGTCAGTGGGTGTGGCTGTCATGCCAGCATGCACAGTAGCTATAGAATGATGGAGGGCTACCTGCTTCCCAGAGCTAGGCGACCTCAGAGACATGGTGCAATAGTACAGGTGGCACAGGATGACACAGGTGGTCTTCAACTGAACAAACAGATTCAAGCTATTGATGCCACTGTGAAACCTGAGACTGAATGCCTGTAAATCAAAGAAAATGACTAAGCAAAGTCTCAATCACTTTAGGAGGTTTATTTGGTATATTAGTCCATTTTCACCCTTCTGATAAAGACATACCTGAAACTGTGTAATTTATAAAGAAAAAGATGTTTAATGAACTCACAGTTCCACATGGCTGGGGAGGACTCATGGTCATGGCAGAAAGTGAAAGGCACGTCTTACCAGATAAGAGAAAATAAGAACCGAGCGAAAGGGTTTTCCTTATAAAACCATCAGATCTCATGAGATTTATTCACTACCATGAGGTCAGTGGGAAAACCACCATATGATTCAATTATCTCCCCAGGTCCCTCTCACAACACATGGGAATTATGAGCTACAATTTGAGTTGAGATATGGGTGGGGACACAGCCAAACCATATCATTTGCCAAGATTAAGGACATGTGCCTAGGACACAGTTCTTTCTCTGAAGGTGATTTTGAAGGCTTCAATATTTAAAGAGTAAAGGGCACTTTATTGGGAAGTATATAATTCTCATGTGAGAGGGGAATAGGGGAAATAGTATTTCAAGACTTTGGCTCAGTGAATCTGCATTTTTATGTAAGATAACATAGACAATAGGGCAGAGGAAGCAATGAGATTTGTCTTGGTGGGCAAAGGGATGACTTTGAGTTTTGTCTTATCTCTGTGCACCTATGAAGATAAGGTATCAATTTACATTGCCATGGTGTACAGCAACAGAATTGCTTTAGGGAAAACGTCTTGCATACCACAGAGAATTTCCTTTTGGGCAAAATTTGTGGTAGGTATGTAGATTTTTATCTTTGTAGCCTTCTTATTTAGGAACAAAATGGGAGGCAGGTGGTCATGACCCAGGTCTCAACTTGACTTCTCCCTTCCACTTAGTGAGTTTGGGGTCCCAAGATTTATTTTTCCTTTCACACACCGCTGAGTGAGTTGGGGTAAATGGAAAAGCTTTATCAACAAACCAGGTAATAATTTTCAGTGGCAAAAAATGGGGATAGAATGTTCTAGAACTCCTTTTGTGATTTTCATTTTAATGATGTGAAACTGTTTGGAGATTTTCCTAAAAACAGTTGCCCGTGCGTGCATGACATGATCTCATTGTCATAAAATAGGAGACAGTTGCTTTTGCAACCTCACTAATCATCAGGGGTTAAAACAAAAATGATGTTATTAGTTACCATTGTGAATAAAAGTCATTGTTTGGGCAGATGTCCTGAAAAATTTAATTGGGTCATTTTTGATAACCTCTAGACCACAGGGTAATTCATTTGCTTGCCAGGGAATACATTTTAGACAGAAAATTTATTGCTTAAAAATCATGCATCTATAATATAGCATTATAGAGATTTTTCCTAGAGCCATGTGGGTTACTGATAATCTTTGTTATAAAAATGTTCCCAATTAGCTTCATGGTGCTCAGAAATGAAATGTAGAGATACAGGAGCAAAATTAATTTTCCTTCATAAGGTAGAGGGGGAATTTTTGTTGGTAATGAAACACTTAGCATTCTAAAGTCACCATTCCTAAAGATATTGATGATCATCCATTCATCTATTTATCCATTCAGTTGATATTAATACTCTTGTTATTAGTGAAGTTGTGTGTTAGCATTCAGCACAATTGCTATTAAAAACCACATTTAGCTGGGCGTGATGGCTCACACATGTAATCTGAGTACTTTAGGAGGCTGAGGGCAGACAAATCAAGGTCCAAGATTGAGACTATCCTGGTCAACATGCTGAAACCCGTCTCTACTAAAAATAAAAAAATTAGCTGTGCATGGTGGCACATGCCTGTAGTCCCAGCTACTCAGAAGGCTGAGGCAAGAGAATGGGTTGAACCCAGGAGGTGGAGGTTGCAGTGAGCCAACAATGGGCCACTGCACTCCAACCTGGCAACAGAGCAAGACTCCATCTCCAAACAAAAACAAAAACAAACAAACAAAAAACACACATTTAGGCCAGCTGCAGTGGCTCATGTTTGTATTTCCATCACTTTGGGAGGCCAAGGCAGGAAAATCACTTGAATCCAAGTGTTTGAGAACAGCCCGGGCGACATAGCAAAACATCATTCTCTCTCTCTCTCTGTCTCGCTGTCTCTCTCTCACACACACACGCACCCCCCCACACACACCCACACACACACTTAGACATTAGAACTGCACAATCCTAACACAGGAGGCAATCACATCATACAACAGCAACATGTTTATGCTTATTTACTTTATCTTATTGGATGATTTTCCAGAAATTGTTGTAAGCCCTTTATGATGTTAATACCCATTTTGCAGATGAGAAAACCAGTGCACAACGGGATTATGTGATTTGCCCAAAGTCACATAAGTAGTGAGATGCAGGCTTAAACTTTTAATTCTTGAATACTTTTATGTTCACAAAATATGGAAAAGGCTATGAAAGAGGGCTCTTGTTTACCCCACATCCCGTTCCCTCCGTTAACATCTTGGAAAGAGAGAAAGAGAGAAAGGGAGAAAGGGAGGAAGGGAGGAAAGGAGTTAGAGAGGAAGGAAAGAAGGGAGGGAAGGAAAGGAAGGAATCACCGATGCTGAGAGCTGGAGATGTAATTAGAAAACTAAGTCCACTATTCTTGGAGCTCAGAGTGCTACACGTGATGCACCAAGTGACCAAGTGACAGACCTGAAAATAAACTCAAAAAGCACATCACAAAGAACTTTGAAGTTGGAGACTCAAGACCTGAACAGAAATCTCTGGCAGCTAATGTGGTTTGAAAGCTGACATTGAATCTTTAAATTCCAATGGAGAACATCAATATATCAGAGTCCCAACTTGGTTTCTAAAGTCATGGTTTACTCAACTGTAAACATCTATAGTCCAGACCCTTGCCAAGGGATACAGTCTTTTATTTTTATTTGATATTATGTTTTAGAGATAAGGTCTCAATCTGTTGCCCAGGCTGGAGTGCAGTGTTGCTATCATAGTTCACTGCAACTTTGAAATCCAGAGCTCAAGCTATCCTCCTGCCTCAGGCTCCTGAATAGCTGAGAATACAGGTGCATGCCACCACACCCAGCTTTCTTTCAATTTTTTGTAGAGACAAGGTCTTGTTATGTTGTACAAGCTGGTCTTGACCTACTGGCCTCAAGCAATCCTCCCATCTCAGTCTCCCAGTGTACTGGGATTACAGACACAAGCCACTGCACCAAGCCCAGAGGATGAGCTGAGTCTGACCAATATCTCAGTGAACTAAAAAGTGGAAAACCAACTAAAATAATGAGTTACCTGTTGTCACTCATCACACTGGCAAAATTAACACATTTAAAATACTCTTGAAAATATGGCCCTTCATTGTTCTTATTCAACATTCAAAATGCATATGCCCTTTGAAACAGTAATGTCATTTCCATAGTATAACCTGTAAAATAAGCTACAGATACACTCAACCAAATGTACAAACAGGCTCATACAATTATATTTCACACATTTTTGTTTGTCTCTGGTAGCAGAAGTTGGAAATAAAGTTAATGTCCACCAAAAGAAAGGAAAGGGGAAGGGAGGGGAAAGAAGAGGGGAGAGAAGGAGAGGAAGGGAGAGAGGGAGGGAGAAGGAAAAACTAAAGCACCAGGTACTTCATACTGAGTTCCTGTACATTTGGGAGGAAGGTGAAGGGAGGAAGGGAGGCTAGGGCAGGGATTGGAGAGAGGAAGGGAGGAGATGGGAGGGAGGGAGGGAGCTGGAAGGGGACGAGAAACACTAAAGCACAGGTACTTCATACTGAGTTCCTGTACATTTGGGAGGGAGGGAGGGAGGGAGGAAGGAGGGAGGTGAGGGAAACGTTAAAGCCTGATGCTTCATACTGAGTTCCTTTATATTTCAGTGTGATGATAATTTAAAATGAAAATAAACTCAAAAAGCACATCACAGAACTTTGAAGTTGGAGACTCAAGACCTGAACAGAAATCTCTGGCAGCTAATGTGGTTTGAAAGCTGACATTGAATCTTTAAATTCCAATGGAGAACATCAATATATCAAGTCCCAACTTGGTTTCTAAAGTCATGGTTTACTCAACTGTAAACATCTATAGTCAGACCCTTGCCAAGGATACAGTCTTTATTTTATTTGATATTATGTTTTAGAGATAAGGTCTCAATCTGTTGCCCAGGCTGGAGTGCAGTGTTGCTATCATAGTTCACTGCAACTTTGAAATCAGAGCTCAAGCTATCCTCCTGCCTCAGGCTCCTGAATAGCTGAGAATACAGGTGCATGCCACCACACAGCTTTCTTTCAATTTTTGTAGAGACAAGGTCTTGTTATGTTGTACAAGCTGGTCTTGACCTACTGGCCTCAAGCAATCCTCCCATCTCAGTCTCCCAGTGTACTGGGATTACAGACAACCACTGCACCAAGCCCAGAGGATGAGCTGAGTCTGACCAATATCTCAGTGAACTAAAAGTGGAAAACCAACTAAAATAATGAGTTACCTGTTGTCACTCATCACACTGTAAAATTAACATTTAAAATACTCTTGAAAATATGGCCCTTCATTGTTCTTATTCAACATTCAAAATGCATATGCCCGCTGGAAACAGTAATGTCATTTCCATAGTATAACCTGTAAAATAAGCTACAGATACCTCAACCAAATGTACAAACAGGCTCATACAATTATATTTCACATTTTGTTTGTCTCTGGTGGCAGAAGTTGGAAATAAAGTTAATGTCCACCAAAAGAAAGGAAAGGGAAGGAGGGGAAAGAAGAGGGAGAGGAGAGGAAGGGAGAGGGAGGGAGAAGGAAAAACTAAAGCACCAGGTACTTCATACTGAGTTCCTGTACATTTGGGAGGAAGGTGAAGGGAGGAAGGGAGGCTAGGGCAGGGATTGGAGAGAGGAAGGGAGGAGATGGGAGGGAGGAGGGGAGCTGGAAGGGGACGAAGGAAACACTAAAGCACAGGTACTTCATACTGAGTTCCTGTACATTTTGGGAGAGGGAGGGGAGGAGGGAGGAAGGAGGGAGGTGAGGGAAACAGTTAAAGCCCTGATGCTTCATACTGAGTTCCTTTATATTTCAGTGTGATGATAATTTAAAATGAAAATAGATATTGTTAAATAAAGTAGAAGTTACAAAATAACAAAAGTAGACAGGTCTCATTTGTGCTCCATCATATTTCACATATAAATATATATATGCAAAACCAAGAACATTTATGAAGAGACACACAACTAATTGTTAAAAAGTTATTTCTGGAGAGTAGGATGGGAATACTTTGATCCCTTTATATTATTTTATTTAAAACTCTCTCAACAGTTCAGTTTCTGATAGTAATTTTTGTGGAAAATTGTAGGAGGCTATTCTAGGCGTCTCTCCTCCCGAGTGTTTTGCTTCACTAGATCAAAGGCACCTTTCAGAAGGCTGCCAGCTTAAACACTACTATTCCAGGCTCTCAAAGATAGATTTGCCTTCTGTGCTTTGCATTTTCATGTCCTGGGGTTGGCTTACTGAGGAGGCTTCATGTGTCTGTAGTTTCAGGACTGTTTTCCTTTATCAACCACAGGAAAGCCAGTTTTCCCTGACAAACTTGTGTGCGCTTATATTTTCATACTCTCATACACATGCACAAACACACACACATTCTTTTAAAATACAAAATATTATCAAAAGCTTTTTAAAAATAAAAACTCCTTAATTTATATTTTCTTTTTAGCTTGAAAAAATTAGACACACACATTAGGTAAGTGAAAGAAGAGAGAGAATGAGAGAGGGAGGAAGAAAAGAGGGAGAGAGGAAGGAAGGAAGGATGGAAGGAAGACAAGAAGGAGGGAAGGAGGGAGCGAGGGAAAGAGGAAGGGAAGAAGGGAACAAAGAAAAGGGAGGGAGGACAGGAAGGAGGGGAGGAAGAGAGAAAGGGAAGAAAGAAGGAAGAGATGAAGGGAAAAAGCAAGGAAGTGAGGGAGGGAGCAAGGAAGGGAAGAAGAAAGGAAGAAAAGAAGACTGGAAGAGAGAAAGGAAGAAAGGGAGGAGAGGAGGGAGGAGGGGAGAGAGGAAGGAAGAGAGGGAGGTAGGGAAATGGCAAGAAGGTGCAAAGGGAGAGGAAGGAAAGGAGGGAGGGAGGGGGGAGAGAGAGAGAGGGAGGGAAAGAGGGATGGTGGGAGTGGGGAGGGAGAGAGGGAGGAAAGAAAATGAAAAGAAGGTGCAAGAGAGAGAGGGAAGGAGGAAGGAAGAAGAGATGGATGAGGGAGGGAGGGAGAAGAAGTAATGTACAAGGGAGAGAGGAAGGAAGGGAGAAAGGAAGAGAGAAAGGAAGGAAGGGAGGGAGGTAGCAAGGGAGACAGGGAGGGAGAGGAAAAGAAGGTGTAAAAGAGAGAGGCAAGGAGGGCAATGAGAAGAAGGTGCAAGACACGGAGGGAGGGAGGGAGGGCAATGAAAAGAATGTGCAAGAGAAATGGAGGGAGGGAAGGAGAAGAAATAATGATGAAGAGAAGGAAAAGAAGAGGAGAGAGAAGAGAAAAAAGAGAAAGGGAAAGAGAAAAAGAAAAGAAAAGAGAGAAAGAAAGAAAGAAAGAAAGAAAGAAAGAAAGAAAGAAAGAAAGAAAGAAAGAAAGAAAGAAAGAAAGAAAGAAAGAAAGAAAGAAAGAAAGAAAGAAGAGAAGAGAAAAGAAAGAGAGAGACAGAGAGAGAGGCAGGGAGGGAGGGAGGGAGGGAGAGAGGGAGGGAAAGAGAGAGAGAGGGAGGGAGAGGAAAAGAAAGTGCAAGAGAGACAGTGGGGGAGGAAAATGAAAAAAAAAGTTGCAAGACAGAAAGGGAGGGAGAAAAAGTGTGCAAGGCAGAGAGGAAGGAAGGAAGGAAGGAAGGAAGGAAGGAAGGAAGGAAGGAAGGAAGGAAGGAAGGAAGGAAGGAAGGAAGGAAGGGAGGAAGGAAGGAAGGAAGGAAAGGAGGGAAGGAAGGAAGGAAGGAAGGAAGGGTGGGAGGAAAAAATGAACAGAAGGTACAACGGAGAGAGGAAGGAAGGAAAATAAAGGAGGAATGAAGAAAAAGAAAAGGAGAGGAGAGAAATAAGTGAAGGTGTAACTTGGAAATAATATGTTTGAGTCTGTAAATGAATAAATGAGATAATAAAGTTTTATGTTATTTCAGAGCTCTGATAAATTTCTTCCACTTTATTTTCATATATTTTTTATGAAACCAGTGTAACCACTGAGTACCATTTTTCTTTCCTGCACTGTAGGTTGATTTTAAAGATTCAATAGTGGTCCACAGACAGGAAACATAGCTAATGTCAGCCATAAATAAACATTTCCAAGGAGCATAATGGTGCATTCAGTAACTGTCTCTCAAATTGCATGCCCAAAGGTGGCATGTGGAGCCAACACCAGGTAAAAGACTGCAGGGTGATGAGAAGGAGCATGGATTGAGCCATTGTGCCTTTGCTGACTCCAACCTTCCCATAGAGCTCCTCCACTTACACGTGCAACCTTGATTTCTACAGGGAAAAGGGACAGGAATGCTGGATAGGGGTGGACACCAGGTGACAGGATTAAGCAGGGTTTTTAAGGGAGATGGCATGGGGTAAAGGAGCAAGACTTGAGACAGAGGAGGGAGCCAGCCAGGCTGCTTGGGAGAGGCGCGGCTTCTGTCCCAGTGAAGACCAGACCAGAGCAGCCAGTCCAGGGGGCTCCGACTCCTTCCAGGAATGGGGAGGAGGAGCTAGGGGCATCAGCAGGAGAAAATAAAGTCACAGAGGTGAAGTAGAGGTGGAGGAGGCCTGATGGGGGCAGCGCCTCAGAACCTCATGGGGACTCTGGCCTTGACTCTAGAGAAATGGTAGCCACTGCAGTGTTTTGAGTCAAGGGCTGACATCATCAGATGAACTGGGTTTCCAGTCAGGCTCCTTCAGCTGCTGTGCTGAGGGTATTTGGTTTGGGGGAGGCTTCTGCAGGAATCCGGAGAGAGATGGTCCATTGCGGCTCAGACCAGAAGGGTGAAGGAGAGGTTGGGCTGGGGATCTAATTTGAACACACTGAGATTTAGAAAGGTGAGAGATTGGGCCAAACTCATGATGAGAAGTGGGATCCACAGTTTAAACTCGGATCTGCCCTAAAGCAAAGCCTTTTTTTTTTTTTTTTTTTTGAGATGGAATCTCACTTTGTTGCCCAGGCTGGAGTACAGTGACAGGATCTCTGCTCACTGCAGCCTCCACCTCCTGGATTAAAGTGATTCTCCTGCCTCAACCTCTGAGTGGCTGGGATTACAGGCATCTGCCACCATGCCCAGCTAATTTTCATATTTTTACTAGAGACAGGGTTTCACCATATTGGCCAGTCTGGTCTTGAACTCCTGACCCCAAATGATCTGCCCACCTTAGCCTCCCAAAATATTGGGATTACAGGCATGAGCCACTGCGCCTGGCCAAGCAAAGATCATTTCTGTGACAGCTGTTTCTGCTTTGACAGGGATCCAGACTGCTTCCACTTTGCAAAACTCAACAAAAAAATCTCATTTCAAGAATGATGCCTTGTTGAGTAGTGGAGGAAGAAAAGGAAGTGTTATCAAAGCGTAGGAAGGAAGGAAAATAAAGGGAGGAATGAAGAAAAAGAAAAGGAGAGAGAGAAATAAGTGAAGGTGTAACTTGGAAATAATATGTTTGAGTCTGTAAATGAATAAATGAGATAATAAAGTTTTATGTTATTTCAGAGCTCTGATAAATTTCTTCCACTTCATTTTCATATATTTTTGTAAAATCAGTCTAACATCTGAGTACCATTTTTCTTTTCTGCACGGTAGGTTGATTTTAAAGATTCAATAGTGGTCCACAGACAGGAAACATAGCTAATGTCAGCCATAAATAAACATTTCAAAGGAACAATTGTACATTCAAAAATGTCTCTCAAATTGCATTTCCAAAAGTGGCATGTGGAGCCAACACCATGTAAAAGACTATAGGTGATGAGGAGCATGGATTGAGCCATTGTGCCTTTGCTGACTCCAACCTTCCCATAGAGCTCCTCCACTTACACGTGCAACCTTGATTTCTACAGGGAAAAGGGACAGGAATGCTGGATATAGGGGGTGGACACCAGGTGACAGGATTAAGTAAGGTTTTTATGGGAGACAGCATGGGGAAAAAGAGCAAGACTTGAGACAGAGGAGGGAGCCAGCCAGGCTGCTTGGGAGAGGCATACTTCTGTCCAAGTTAAGACCAGAGGAGAGCAGCTAGTACAAGGAGCTCCAACTCCCTCCAGGAATGACTCCCTCCAAGAGGAGCTAGGGACATCAGCAGGAAGAAATAAAGTCACATACGAGAAGTAGAGGTGGAGGAGTCCTGATGGGACAGCACCTCAGAACCTCCTGGAGAGTCTGGACTTGACTCTACAGTAATGGTGGCCACTGCAGTGTTTTGAGCTGAGGGCTAAGATCACCAGATGAGCAGGATTCCCTGGTCAAAGGTTCCCTTCAGCTATGTGCTGAGGATATTTGGTTTGGGAGGCTACTTCAGAATCCGGAGAGAGGCGGTCCATTGCAGCACAGACCAGAAGTACAAATGAGAAGTTGGGCTGCGGATCTCATTTGAACACAGTGAGATTTACAAAGTTGAGAAATTGGGCCAAATTCATGCTGGGAAGTGGCATCTGTAGTTTAAACTCAGATCTGCCATACAGCAAAGCCTTTTAATTTTTTTTTATTATTATTATTATTTTATTATTATTATTATTTTGAGGTGGAGTCTCCCTCTGTTGCCCAGGCTGGACTGCAGCGACAGCATCTTGGCTCACTGCAGCCTCCTCCTCCTGTATGCAAGTGATTCTCTTGCCTCAGCCTCCAGGTTAGCTGGGATTACAAGTGCCTGCCACCATGCCCAGCTAATTTTTTAATTTTTACTAGAGACAGGGTTTCATCATATTGATCAATCTGGTCTCCAGCTCCTGATCTCAAATTGTTTGCCCACCTCAGCCTCCCAATGTGCTGGCAAGAAATATTGTGATAAAATTAGACAAAGAGAAGCTAGTGCTTGGTATAGGAAGTTGAAATTTTAGATAAAGTAGTGACAGAAGACTGCTCTGAGAAGGTGATGTTTGAGCAAAACCTCAACAAAGGAGGGGAGAGGATTGTTTGTTTCTAGAACCTGATAATAGCAGGGGACAGCTTTACAGCTAGAATGAACAGCAGGTGCTAGGACCCTGAGGGAGGGGCATGCCTGTAATGCCCTAGGAGTCCAGAGTGGGCATGAATGAGTAAGGGACAGAGAGTAGTAGGAGGTCGGGATGCAGAGGTGATGGCAGGGACAAATCTTTGCATATCACTGCAAGGTTCTCAGATTTTAGAATACAGGAGAGAAATGTCATAGGATATTGAGAAGTATCCCTGGCATTTGGCCAATAAGTATCAGCAGTACCACCCACCCTGTTTACTGCTCCCGGGTTGGGAAATTGACACAACGTTGTCTCCTATTGTTAAAGGATTCCTCCATCAGCAGGGTTTGAATAACCTTGAAGGCTTTGTGTTGTCAATGCAAGCACTAAAGCAAAAAATACGAATATTATTACTATTATCCTGAAAGACCCAATGACCCAATGGTAGGAGTTTCTATGAGGTCATGATCAGATTAATGAGAAGAGGTCATATTTTGGATATGTTTTTGAAGTTCAACAGGCAGGAGTTAATAAACTGGATTTGAAAAAGGAATAAATGAAGATGCCATCATGGCACCCTAGAAAGCCTTGGACAATGCTAGCAGATGCAGATGCAGGCAGAGCTAGATGCAAGTCTTGGTTTCTTGTATCCCAGGGGTATGGTTGGTCCCCCAGTCCATATTGTCTACTTAGTCCATGTACAAGAGTTCTTAGATGCTCAGAAATACATGCAGTTTCTAGAATTGAGGACAATTCTACAGTTTATGAAACTATCATGGATGATGGGCAACAATGTAATGGAATCTGTTGGTGCCATGTGTGTTGATTTCTGAGAAGTATTGTAAAGCTTTATTGGAACTCTGGTCATTGTTGTCTTCTTTTCTAGATAAATAGCTACCATCTCCGTCTGCACCTCAGAACCTCATGGGAAGGTTTAAAGAATCCTGTACCCCAGCTGAACACCACACCAGTGACTTCCAAGTCTCCCAAGTGTGGAATCCAGGCATACGTATTTTTGAAAGTTGCCCTTAGATTTTTCCTAAATGTTTTGAGCAACTGTCCATTTTTCTCCACATCTTTATCCCATAAATTAGTGATATTCTACAGTGATGATTCTTTCCCTAGGGACATTTGGCCATGTCTGGAGACATTTTGGGTTGCAATAACCCAGTTAGCATCTGTTGGGTAGAGACTAGGGATGTTACTCAGTACCCAACAATGCACAGCACAGCCCCTACCACAGAGAATGATTTCACCCTCAGATGTCAAAGTTGAGAAAACCTACCGCAAACCCTCAAATGTCAAAGTTGAGAATGAGAAAACCTGCCTCAAATTCAGGGAATTTGATTATTGCATTGACGGGTTCATTAATGCAATGGCAGACATTTTTAAATGTCTTTCCTCTCTTTTCAGTGCTTTTGCATTAATTGACAAATTGAAGTCTGCATGGGAAGACAACTAGGAAACACCTCTGTTTCCTAGAGAGAAGGAGAGTAGAAACACCTGTGTTGAGTCACCATCTCCTACAACACTGAGTACCACTAGTAGCTAGTGAGGGTGGCAATTAGCAGTTTTTGAAAGTGATGAGCAAAACTATTTGCATGTTCCTTTCCTTCCTGAATTGTGTTTGTGAGAGCCAAGTTAATCATCTCATAGAGCCACATTCATATGCCAGGTGTTGCAGTTGAACACGAATGTCTATTTCCTCAAGGCTTTGAAACTGGTGCACAGAAGAGACTGCTTTGTGCTGAAATAATGCACATGGATGGTGAGAACACTTCCATTCTCAACAATCACCTGATCACTTGGGAAGTTGCAGCAACATGGGAGCAGTCAAGGACAATGTCCTGATAGGGGTTTGCTTTCCTGAGTAGCCACTTCCCGAGTTTGCATCTCTATTTGTGGGACCTTATTTTTCAGGCTGACTCAACGAGTTATCAATTTGGAGTAATATTGTTAATCTCCAGGGATATTTGACTATGTCTGGGGACATTTTTCATTGTCAAAACTGGAACTGGGAGAGTGGGAGTGGTGCTGCTTGCAGAGGCAAGGGATGCCACTTAAGATACTGCAAAACACAGGATTGACCTCCCCAATAATGTTCCAGCCCCCAGTGACAATATTGTCAAAGCTGAGAGGCCCCAGATAGTGAACAGTAGGATAAATAAAAATGAATAAACTTATGAATAATCTGTACTATGTGATTTAGATAGAGACATCAATATTCCCTCTCTTCCTCTCCAAATATTTCTTCCTTCATCAGTCGATTTTCAGGGGAGTTTTAATGTGAAAGTTTGAGTCTGTCTTCATGTTCCAAGAGGGATGGAACCTGAAATAGTACTTTAGTTTCTAGAACCTGGGAATAGGCAGTGCCCAACTGATGCTCTTCTCATTTATTTATTAGCCTACTAAGATTTTGTGAATGGTCACAGTAAAAACAATAGTTAAATTTTATTTATCCCAGAATGTCTTTGTCATGTCTGCTCATAGATACCTTTAGCAGGGTAATTTCTACTATTCCCTATTCCATTAGGGTGATCATCTCATGCTGGTTTGCCCAATACTGTCACAATTTGAGGAGTGAAAGTCCCATATCCTGGCAACTTTCTGTATTGTGGGGTCGGTGGTCACCCTGCATTCCACAGAATTGGTTTTCCAATTAATAATTTTTGTGAAAGGCAGCAATAGTGTTTACTATTTTGTTTATCTGGTGTTTTCTATTTTATTTGGTATTTGGCATTTTCCCAAAGGATAACTTGGTAATTAGCATTCTCTCATTGGGAAAATAATTGATTAACAATCTCTCATCATAGAATAGACACTTCTTTGTACACATGGTTGGACCTTTATGGAGAGAAAAGGTTATATTTCTAACAATTAAGAATACCTATTTTAGAGAGTTGTTTCTAAATTAGTCCAACCTTTTCATTTCAATATTAAATTTATTTTTATCAGATTTGGTAAAGATCAAGGACCACCAGAGATGTCCCTAAGAGTTAGATTATTGGTAATTTAAATAATCTCTTTGCCTGCCTGTTAGTATTGTAATCTTTTTTTTTCCTTTTCCAATATAAGGTCATATGTCAAATTTAAATAATGGCCCTACTAATAACTAGACCCACTGGAGAGATCCCTGAGAAGGCCTAGAGCCCGTATGTTGACCCCAAGTGAGTGCATTCATTGAAATGTCATGTTGGTAATACCAAAAGGACTGATAATAATCCACCCTCTGTGCCCCTCATCCCACACTTTGACAACATCTTATCAATAAGTTCTAATACAATAAACTTACATGCACTTGATAGAAGAATTGCCATTTTAATTTAAAAACTCAGCAGAAACTGAAGTTGCTTTTATCTCAAAATCTCGGTTTTCCTCTGAAGCTCACAGCCAGTGGAAAGCTGACAAATTCCAACACAATTTATGAGAATTATCTATGTGATATCAAATATGTTGTGTTACATTCACAAAATGGATTCACACGTACACATACATGGCAATAGTAAGTGAATGTGTGTAGAGGAAGTCAATAGGAATTCAATATATATGTTTGTATTTGAATTTAATCAAATTCAGTATGTCCATATATGCATATATACATATACACACATTTATACAGATAGACATACATAGACACAAGAATATAGATAGATATGTGAATATTGAAATTGATGATGTCTTTATGCATATATACATATACACACATTTATACAGATAGACATACATAGACACACAAGAATATAGATAGATAAGAAAGATATAGATATACAGAGGGATACATAGAGATAGATGATAGATTATTGGATAGATAGGTAAAGATAGATATAGACATATGTACAGATACATAGGTATACCTAGGTAGATAGGTAGGTAGATAGGTTGATTGATTGATTTCATGATATATCCTGGAAATTTATATGCAAGTAAGTTTCTAATATCAACCCATTTTTATGTCATTTCTTTTCCTTCTCAAAGTAGAATGCTGCATGCTTACAGAAAGATTTCTCTATTTTAATATACTTAATTAATATATTAATGTATTTATTTCCAAGACCAATTCTCACTCTGTCACCCAGGCTGGAGTACAGTGGTGCAATCTGCAGTCACTACAACCTCTGCCTCCCAGATTCAAGCTTCTGTCATGCCTCAGCATCCTCAATCGATAGGATGTCAGGCGTGTGCCACCGTGCCTGGATAATTTTGAATTTTTAGTAGAGACAGGGTTCTACCATGTTGGCCAGGCTGCTCTATAATGCCTGACCTCAGGTGATCCACCCACCTCGGCCTCCCAAAGTGCTGGGATTACAAGTGTGAGCCAGTGTCCAGCCTTCTCTCTTTTTTCAATATATATGTTTGGAGTATTCTGGATAAATAACAGGGAAGTGATATAAATGGATGTACTGAATTAACTCCCAAAATCTTTTTCTTGATTCAGACATTGAGTGGGTTAGTTCAGGCCAGGATAGGCAAATCACAGCCCACAGGCCAAATCTGGCCCACTGCCTATTTTTATAAATAAAGATTTATTGGAACATAGTCACATGCATTTATTCAGGTATTGTCTGTGGCTGCTTTTGCTGTATAATGGCAGAATTGCCTATTTATGGCAGACACTGTGTGGTTCACAAAGCCAAAATATTTACTATCTGACCCTTTGTAAAAAGTCTTTGGGCTGAGTGAGGGGTCTAATGCCTGTAACTCAGCACTTTGGGAAGCGGAAGACAGATGCTCACTTGAGGCTAGAAGTACAGACAGCCTGGGAAACATATTTTGGAGAGACCCTTTCTCTACAAAAAAAAAAAATGAGCTGCGAGGGTGTGGTGGAGCACACTCATGTAGTCCCAACTACTCAGGAGGCTGAAGTGGGAAGATTGCTTAAGACCAGGACTTCGAGGCTGCAGTGAGCCACTACTGTACTCCCGCCTGACAGAGCAAGATATTGTCTCAAAATTAAAAACAAACAAACAAACAAACAGAAACATAGCCTATCCTTAACTCAAATTAAATGGAACCAAGTTCAGTTATTTTTAAGAACACATGGTTTGGGAAAACTGAAATACATAGATTCCACTCAGGTTACAAAGTCTCACATACTCAAATATAGTGTTTTCAAAAATTAGGAAAATAAAAAGCCCTCTTAAATTCTAGACTTTTTTGGTTTGAAAAATGGGAAACAGTCGTGTTGATATTGCCCTATACCCCTTCACGACACTTGCAGTCAGGGAAACTGGATGAAAAGCATATGAGGACTTCCTGTATATTATGCTATAACTTCTTGTAAATCTGTTTGTTTTAAAATAGAATTTTTTTAAGATGAGCTTAGCCTGCTTTGCTCTGTTCTTATTGCAGTGACTGTCTCTGTCATTATTGCATGGTTCCCATAAGACATGGTTGTCTGAGGGCAGCCCTACCAGCCAGTCGACAAGTTTCATCATGAATAAAATTCCAAATTTTGTTTTGGATACAACACAAGCCACTGTGGCTTCCATTGCTGCAGGCTAACATTAACTTAGTGTTTCCCATTTACCAAGATTGGACCAGCTAATATAAAGGGTTTGGGGTGGTGGGTTCTTCCACATTTCACCCTCTAAAGAACTCAATGAGAACTTGCACAATTATTAATACATACAACCTAGTTTTATCTTCACTTCCAGGTTTTCCCTTGCTTTTGTATTTCACATCTCATTTCCTTTGTGTCCATATGTTGAATTTATATCTGAAGCCATATTCAATGGACATGGGGACATGAGGGCATGCAAGTTAATCAATAGGTCAGCATCAGTATGAGCAATGATTTGCCGCTGTAACAGGATGCCCGGGAGTCCAGATTTCCAGGTCTGTCAATGTCAGCTTCACCACACATTTGCCATGTGATTTAAATCATCGAAACACAAACTACAGTTTTCCCAGGTGTCCCATGACAGGGTGCCAGCAAAGCTGGAGTACCCCCAAGTTCCAAAATGCCAATTTGTTATTTAGTATATAGGGAAGTCATAATAAGGGGAAGTAAAATGATCTAGAATCTTGAATTCATAAATCCCACCTTATTTTGTGGGATAATTTACAATAACCACGTCTGTGTAGGAATGGGAAGGACCACAATCTCAACTTTCTGGTCACACCTCCAGCAATCGAATGACTTGAGGAAAATGAGATCTAGACTTGGTATCAGATATTTGTCTGCCATGCTTTTTGGAAGAATTAATAACCCACGCGTTTTGGAGGATGACAATTTTTTCAGTTATACAAACTGCTGTGCCCCTTAAAACTTTCCTAAAATACCTGATGTAAATGATGAGTTGATGGGTGCAGAAGAGTTGATGGGTGCAGCACACCAACATGGCACATGTATACATATGTAACAAACCTGCATTGTGCACATGTACCCTAGAACTTAAAGTATAATAACAATAATAATAATAATAATAATAATAAACTTTCCTAAAAACTGTTTTCTACTTCATATCATTTCTGAAAAAGCAAATTGGCAAGATAGTGAGAATGCTAAAAATGTTGGATGAGGCCAGGGATGGTGGCTCACACCTGTAACACTAGCACTTTGAGAGACCGAGGTCGGTGGATCACAAAGTCAAGTGATTGACACCATCCTGGCCAACATGGTGAAACACCTTCTATACTAAAACACAAAAATTAGCTGAGTGTGGTGGTGCACCTGTAGTCCCAGCTACTCAGGAGGCTGAGCAGGAGAATTGTTTGAACCCAGGAGGCAGAGGTTGCAGTGAGCCAAGATCACACCACTGCACTCCTGCCTGGGTGACAGAACAAGACCCCGTCTCAATATATATAATATATTATAATATATAGAGTGCTTTACAGGTAATTCTGTTTCTGAGTTTTTATGCCGAGGGATAGAATCTTCAATGTGCAAAATTCTTTATGCACAAAAATCTTCATAATTGAACAACATACAACAGCATAAAACTGGACCCAATAGATTCAAAGGTAGAAGTGTTTTGGTTACAGTTGAATGCATGCTTAATGAAACCTTGTGTAACTGTTTAAAATGATGATAGAAAGTGTATACATTACCCTGGTAAGACATGTCTTGTAATTCTGATAATCATTGAGTCTATATATTAGATCAGACACTGTAATGAATTATCTCATTTAAATACTTATTATAGCCCTAATATCCTATTACAGCCATTATGTTACACTCGGGAAAACTTAGGCAGAGAGGGAATAAGAATCCTGTCTGAGGTCTCGGAAGTATTTTCCCAGAGACAGAATCATAACTGACCCTAACAACTATGTGATGACCCTCCAGTTAAGAGTACTTCTTCAGGCAATATGCACAATACAAGAGTATCTTTTCAGGTCATATGCATGATGCAAAATTATTCATACTATTATCAATGGTGTCATATCTTAAAACCTAGATAGATGGAAGCAACAATAACAACAAAACAAGCTCAATAGAAAAATATTAAACTAAATAATAACAATAATAAAACAAATAGACTATATCATCGGTGAGTTAGTTTGGTCAAAAGAATCCAGAAAATAAAAACCAGTTTCTGCCACCTATCAGCAGCACTTCTATAACATCCCTTAGCACATATATGTTTACATCCCTTTCTCCACTTTTTGTCTGTTTATGTAATACAGCTCAAAAAATTGCAGGGATGGTAATATCAAAGACTTCATTAACACTCTGTAAAGAGGGTGGAGTTAAATGGGGCCATAAATGTAAATGTGATTGTACTTGGGTGAAATTAAAACTCTACTGTGCAGCTGCACCCTAAATTAATTCTCTCTGGCATTGATATTTTACTTTCTCCTCCCTGGTGATTGTAGATTTCTATGAATAAACAAACTTTCTTTCCTCATATATGGGGTCTTCTGTCTGCAAGATTCATGCAGGAACCTATGATTCCATTTCATGATAGTAACATTCCAGTACTTTCTTTCTTTTCTTTTCTTTTTTTTTTTTTTTGAAGTCTTTCTTGTCACCAGGCTGGAGTGTAATGGCATGATCTTGGCTCACTGCAACTTCTGCCTCCTGGGTTCAAGCAATTATCCTGCCTCAGCATCCTGAGAACTGGGATTACAGGCATCCACCACCATGCCCAGCTAATTTTTGTATTTTCAATAGAGACAAGGTTTCACCATGTTGGTCAGGCTGGTCTTGAACTCCTGACCTCATGATCCACTTTGGCTTCCCAAAGTACTAGGATTAGAGGTGTAAGCTACCATGCCCGGCCTCAGTACTGTCTTTGAGCTAAGTTGTTTAGTACTGTTAGTCACTACACTGTGACCATTGGTCCCAGTTGAAATGAATCAAGGTGCCAAGAGAAAGCTTGGAGTAAATAACAAAGATCACACCACAGAAAGTCATTATTATGCACCTTTCTAGACCAGTACTACCTCTAAATGAAAATTGGATACTGGATCCTCTTCTCTGAAAGTGGGCCTGTGGAATTTTATCTAAATAGGTTATGCAACAGTATCTTGGATGCCACATGCTGTTTGTTTGCTTGTTTGTTTCTGTAGAGAGATAGGGTCTTACTGTGTTTCCCCGGTTGGAGCACAGTGGCACAATCATAGCTCACTGCAGCCTGGAATTCCGAAGCACAAGCAATCTTCCTACCTTAGCTTCCTGAGTAGCTGGAACTACAAACACATGACACCATGCCTCGCTAATGTTATTAATTTTTTAGAGATTGGGTCTTGCTATGTTCGCCAGGCTGGTCACAAGCTCCTGCGCTCAAGTAATCCTCCTACTCTGGTCTCCTAAGGCTCTGGAATTACCTCTGTCCCTGGTCCCCACGTCCTCTTTAACTGACCCAATCTTGACTCCTCAGAACTTTCCCATAGAGACGAGCAAGATCCATTCACAACAAAGTCCTCTGTGGCTGTGGCTTATAAATTTAAATAGCTGACAGGATAGAGAAGTTCTTGAAATTTCAAGAAGTGTTAAAATTTTTAAATTGAAAGAACACATAGCACCTCCCTGTGACTATGGGTTCTTCCTATCTAACTCCAACAGCATCATCTTCAATAACCTCCAACTCTGACCTTACCCAGCTGCGTTCTCAAATCAGAATCAGTGGTTAATGCTTGTGAACATAAAGAACTCTCTGTTAGGAACTCCCTTGAGAAACTTATCTTATTTTTACTTGTGCCACAAACTTATTTTTCTGTCTCCTCTTTGAAACTTTAAGTGACCAAAGACTGGATACTATATTTGATTTGTTTTTGGTTTTTTTTTTAACCCAACAATCTTTTTTTAAATTTTTATTTTTAGTTCTGGGGCGCATGTGGAAGTTGTGCAGCTTTGTTCCATAAGTAAATGTGTGCCACGGTGGTTTGCTGCACCTGTCAACCCATCACCTAGGAATTAAGCCCACATGCATTAGCTACTTTTCCTAATGCTCTCTCTCCCCCATCCCACCTCCCACAGGCCGCAGTGTGTGTTGTTTTCCTCCTTATGTCCATGTGTTCTCACTATTCAACTCCTACTAAGTGAGATCATGCGGTGTTTGGTTTTCTGTTCCTCTGTTAGTTTGCTGAGGATAATGGTTTCCAGCTTCATCTATGTCCCTACAAAGGACATGATCTCATTCCTTTTTATGGCTGCACAGTATTCCACGGTGTATATGTATCACAGTTTCTTTATCCAGTCTATCATTGATGGACATTTGGGTTGATTCTATGTCTTTGTTCTTGTGAACAGTGCTGCAACGAACATACACGTATATATATCTTTGTAATTGAATGATTTTTATACCTTTGAGTATATACCCAGTAATGGGAATGCTAGGTCAAATGGTATTCCTGGTTCTAGATCTTAAATTGCCAAACCGTTTTTCACAATGGTTAAACTAATTTACATTCCTACAAACAATGTAAAAGTGTTCCTAGTTTTCCACAACCTCTCCAATATCTATTGTTTCTTGACTTTTTAATAATTGCCATTCTGACTGGTGTGACAGGCCATTTTTAAGCAGAGTCTCCTCGTCAATACATACTTTTTTAAAGGTATGTGTGAATAAATACATGAATTAATGATGCCCAAAGGAGTTTATTATGTTTCCCTTCTGGTTTCAGTACATGGGCAGTGTCTGTGCTTGAGTTTGTCCTAATTTCATGAGCTGGGAAGTGCACAAGCCATATTTTTTTCAACCTTATTCCCAAAAGGTACAATGTCATCCTATGGCTCATCTTGACCTTTTCAAGTACATGCGTATTCTTGAGATCCTTGTCAATGTTCAGTATTCTTTCAATTTGGATAGACATTCCTCCATTGTTGCTCAATTAACTATACTTATCATTTTAGAGAATTTTCCAATTAGTAATGAGTATAATTACGGAATAATTTTAAGGCATCATAATAGTAAAAATTCTAAGCACTCTCTGACTCATTATTGAAATTATTGAAATTCAAAATCTCAAAGCACCATATACCAAGTGATGTATTGTATATAATAACTTTCTTATTCAAGTTTTCTAATCTATTTTTATCCCCTAGGATTGTTTTCTCAGTAATTGTCCAGAACTTTAAATAAAAGAATAGTAGTTATTGAATCTTCATGCATCTTTATTTTCAGACTCACATCTTGATGTCTGCATAACTAGTAGCAGAGAACACAAGAGAAAAATGTGTGTGAAGATGGTATATGAAAATTATTCTAAGTTATTCCATGTCTTTCATTTCATCACACCAAAAAAGAAGACAAAAACCTTGGAGGGGAAAAATAAACATCCTCTGTTTAGTATAAGCACAGACTGTCTTTCCGTATCAGGATTTGTTTATATAATACCTGGGGATCTCTTCAGTAATAGGATACAAACATACATAAACCATGTCATCTCCTTTGCAGAATAAAGATGCCATTCATGGCTCATGACCTGGTAGAAACCATGCAAATGTGTGTTGAATCAGAAAGTCCAAATGACCACACCTGTACCAGGTCTATTTTTAATTGTCTCTGAAATACGGAGCTTTCAGGTTATGAATGAGTAATTATTAGGGTTCCTGCAAGCCTCTTTTATGTTCAACCATAAACACTTAATACGAATTCTTATTGCAGAGCCATGGTCACATTATTGTTGATGAAATCATTCCTTCCATCAAAATCAGTCAGATCCAACATACTCATTTCTCAAATACAGTGCAGGCAGCATTGTGGTAAACACCACTGAATAGACTTGTTTTTCAGTATGTCTCAGAGACCTGAATTGACTGTTCAGCCAAAACTTAAATAAATGCAAAAAGTCTAGGAGGAGAGCATTCTGTTTGAACAACTCAGGTTCAGTTTAACATTTTCTACTCCTTTGAAAATGAAAAAAGACAATCCCTTAAAAAAAAAACAAACACCACTTTTTAAATCTTAGCACATGCAGAGATTATGCAAGAATATGACCTAAAAGAAGAGATTAGGATGCATTTAGGAGGTCATTGACGAGTGACCTTGAAGACACCTATTTCCGAAGAGTAGTAAATTCTGAAAGTAGAATAAGGAAGTGAAAAAGTTGTGACAGTATGTGTGGACAAATTTGTGAATGTTTTTCTGCAATGAATACACTAAAATTGGAAGCATACTGATGGATGACATTTGGCAAGTATGTTGAGAAGTATAGAGAACTAATTCATCTGCAGATGTGCCATTCTTAGAAAGGTTGGTGATAAAGAAGAGAAAGATCAATGATGGGGACCATCATGTGGATGAGATAGAATTTACAGAGCAGAGAGGTAGATTCTTATCTCGGATCCTATGCACCTCAGGGTGGTAGTGAAGAAAGGAAGCAGGTATAGATCATTTTGCAGGAGATGCAAAACACCAGCGAAGTTTATTCCTGATGATGTCTGTCTTTCTGTGCATTAGAAAGAAAGATTGTGCTGAAATGGAGGGATGAAGTGGAGGACTTGAGATGAATTGGCATACAATGGCAAAAGCCAGTGTGAGAAATGGCAGAGGGAGTTTATCAGGCAGCAGCATCGGAATTGTGCACAACACCAGGATGTTGGCAAAAGCCAGTGTGAGAAATGCGAGAGGGTTTTATCAGGCAGCAACATCGGCATTGTGCACAACACCAGTTAATTTTGGTGCTCAGAGAGCAGTAAAGTCATGAATTTTCACTGGTGGATGTGCCTGGTGATAGTAACAGAGGGAGTATATGGTTCAGTTGATCTGGCATTAGAGGTTGGGTGAGACTAAGCTGATTTGAAGAAAAAAGAAGAGAGAAAGGAAATGGCTGTGGTATTTAGACAGTAATTGTCTGGATAGGAGAGGACAGTAACTAAAGCTGCATTGCAGGGTGAATGGAAAACTACCCAGAGAGAAAGAACTATGCCTACATCAGGGCAGACACTTACTAAACGATGTGCAATGGATGCTTCAGAAATGAATCTTGGTAAAAGATTCATTGGCAGGACGAGTTTCATATTGCTGCTGAATGTTAGGTGCACAATAAATATTTTGCTTCCATGATGGCTTTGCCTAACATATGGGAAATGATCATTTATATAAAATGTTTCTGTAACCACAGATCTCGTTTTTCCCAACAAGCCACTTAAAAATCAGTCTCCTGCAACCTGAAGGAAATGAGCACATTGAGTCACTAACAACCTCTCTTCATTGGTGCCTTCTTACATGACCCTGAAAATGGCCCTTAAAATCTGCCTGTGAACCACAGAGATGGAGTGCATTAGTTTTTTCTCTTCCCTTTCCTTCCATCAATGATTTTTGCCCAAAGGCATGAAATTCAATTATAAAATGACTATTGATTAACAACATTGGAGGATGACAGAAACCTAAGAGTTGAGCATAAAATAAGTGAAGTTAACTGGAAAGTATTCAAAGAAATAAGAACATGCCATGGGGTGGATGGTACACACTTGTTGAAAGTTTGCTATTCAGCTTCTTCCATTAAGAGATGACATGGTTGGCTGGACACAGTGGTTCACACCTGTAATCCCAAAACTTTGGGAGGCCAAGGCAGGTGGATCACCTGAGGTTAGGAGTTCGAGACAATCCTGACCAACATGGCAAAACTTCATTTCTACTAAAAATACAAAAATTAGTTGGGTGTGGTGGCAGGTGCCTTTAATCTCAGCTACTTGGGAGAGAGAGGAAGAAGAATCACTTGAACCTGGGAGGAGGAGGCTGCAGTGAGCTGAGATCATGCCACTGCTTCAGAGCAAGACTCTGTCTCAGGAAAAAGAAAAACAAAAAACGACGACATGGTCAAGGCCACACCCAGGGAACTACTACAGAGATGTCATTTCAGAGTGTGCAGCCATTCATGTTAAAAAGGCTGGATCTGTGCAATCTGTGTTTCAACTACACAAAATCTCACAGATTTGTAAGAATGATTATATCAGATTGAAAATGGTCTCAGCAATTGCAGCTTACTGGAGTCTTGGTCTACCCTGCTATATTCGCTCAGCACATAGGCATTTTGTTTTTACTACATTGATTTGTGCTTATTGGTTGATACCTTTGGAAATAGGGCTTTGGCTGAATTGTGTGTTTGTGTGTGTGCACGTGTGTGTGTGTGCACTACTCCCAAAGATAGTAAATCCCTGAAGAGGCAGTTTACTGTTTCCCTTACATACATGCACACTGCTGAACGATTTTCTCACTTTTCTCACTTTAACTGTTTGGTGTATGTTGTTGACTAGCTAAATGCAGGTAGATTCTGTTTTCTGTAGGAAGCATTGATCCCTGGTATTTTTCCTGAAAATGGTGGCAGGGGCGGGTTGCATTTCCCTCAAAGAAACGATTTCAATAAAATTTCAAAGAACTCATTTGGGAGCTTAATTCCAACTATAAGATGTGCTATTGGCTACACAAAAACACTTGTTTCCATTGATGGTAGTTTGGTTATTAACCCAGTAACTACTTCAACCAAAAGACCTGAAGGGGATATGAAGATGATTTCTGAACACTGGGCACTGTCGGGAATACCCTGGAAATTTCTGGTTCAGCAACACAATAGAAACTGTGTCATGATGGTTGCAATTGTGACCTCAGAAATAATTGTATATTTTTTATATGTTGAAAGAACAAGGAAAGATCAGATGCCAGTTCTGGTGTTCTTCATCATTACTATAGGTGGATTCCCTTAGGTAACTTGTTTGGCAATTCCCTTTGCCAAATCTCTGGTTTTCAATAAAGAAATCACAGTAGCTGGAAATGGAGGGACATTTTGGCCCTAAGTCAAGTTTTCACAATTGCCTCTTCCAGTTCTATATTCTATGAATTTATTTAGTAAACACCCTGTTCATCAATACTTGAGCAATGAAGAATACTAGATATTTTTATAAAAAGAGAAGAAAACAAAATAAAATAGCAGGTAGCCACAATCATTTAAGGTAAGGAGAATCTCTTGAAGGGGCCTTGAGATCATTTTTCAAGACAAAAGTGCAATCTTTCTTCTGACTTTGAGATGTCAGAAATATAAAACTCATTATCAGTCATGTTTAGGTGAATATTTCTTTTCTCTTCTCACCTCGGAAAATCCATGTATTTGTACAAATTATATTATAAGTAGAAAAACCAGAGGCAAGACAGTTTTACAACGGGAGGAATTTAGTCAAACACTTAAGCAGAATAGTAATTGGTGTTTTGCAGCCGCTGGAGGTTTAAGTCAGAATTATGAGGCAGCTTCTTTTTTTTTTTCCTTTTGTTTTGACACAGAGTTCTGCTCTTTCACCCAGGCTGGAGTGAAGTGGTACAATCTCAGCTCACTGCAACCTCGGCCCCTAAGGTTCAAGTGATTCTCCTGCCTCAGCCTCTGGAGTAGCTGGAATTATAGGCATGCACTATCACATCCGGCAAATTTTATAGTTTTATCAGAGATGGTTTCACCATGTTGGCCAGGCCGATCTCTAACTCCTGACCTCAGGTGATCCACCCACCTCAGCCTCCCAAAGTTCAAGGATTACAAGTATGAGACAGCATGCCTTGGCTCACCTGTGCTTCTTATAACGTCTCTCTGTCCTGAATCATCCCTGGCCGCTTTGTTCTCTCTCTCCCATCAGGAGTCCCAGTGGGATAATCTACATTTCATCTTATCATTTCCTAATTCCCCCTCCTTCAGTCCCTGGCCAGCAGGTGGTTCTTTATTTTTCTTTTCAAACTGTTTCCCCAAGCAACCTCCTGGTTGCTACACCCAGGGACTATAAATCCTCATTGATTCTGATGGAAGCATTTAAACCACATATCACTTCAAATTATCTCACCGTTGGCCTCTGACAGCATTTTCTTCCTTGTTTCCTAAATTAAACTAGGTTGCTTCTTCTTGATCTTGATCTGTTTAATCATTCCTCCTTTTTCAGATCAACCAGGAGATGGCACCTCCAAAAGTTCTGAGTTAGACTCTTTGCACATACGTGGCTGAATTTTCATCGGCCAACTCGCTGCACATATCATATGTCCTATAGAGGAGGCTGACTTTTATCTAATGGAAAGGGCCATGAAAAGCCACTGAAATATTCTATGCAAAGGTGGCCTGATCTAGACTGTCTTTTTTAAAAGACACACTATGTTCAAAGTAGAGGATTTATTAAAAACTGGGTAGAGACAAGATAAAGCAATTTGAAGAATATTCTCCTTAATACAATTGAAGTAAATATGGTACTAAGCCTGTGGCAGTACAGAAAGCAGTTTGTAGAAGACAGCGATGTCACAAAGGCAAAATCAAGAAGTCCTCAATGATGCTTTAGATATAATAGATGAGAAGGAGAGAAGAATGTTTCCTGAATTCTGCCTGAAAGATGAGGGTACCATTTACTGAGATAAGGAACTGAAGGAGAATCTAAGATGAAGAGAGAGAATATATTAAGCAATCAAGGTAATCTAATCGCATGATTGGTACCTGTGGTTAGAATACAGGGACCATGCATTTTGTTTTCTCAAGAATCTGTGATTATCTCTTAAATATGTACATATAAACATATATAAGTGTAATTAGTTGAATATAAGCCTACAGATAAAAGTATTTATGTACCCAAAGTTTGTAAGTGATATGGTTTGGCTGTATCCCTACCCAAATCTCTTTTTTTTTTCTTAACGCCTAGACCTTTATTACCTCTGGTATTAACTTGCTTGTTTGGCTACATTATTTCATGGAAGGTCACTTTATGCTATAAGATGTAATTTTTTTATTTTATACTTATTTCCATAGGTTATCGGGGAACAGGTGGTGGGTGGTTACATAAGTAAGTTATTTAGTGGTGATTTGTGAGATTTTGGTGCACCATCACTCAAACAGTATACACTGCACCCTATTTGTTGTCTTTTATCCCTCGCTCCTTCACACCCTTTCACCCTGAGTCCCCAGAGTATATTCTGTCATTCTTATGCTTTTGCATCCTCATGTCTTAGCTCACAGTATGAGTGAGAACATACCACTTGGTTTTCCATTCCTAAGTTACATTCGTTAGAATAATAGTCTCCAATCTCATCCAGTTTGCAACGAATGCTATTAATTCATTTCTTTTATTAATGAATGCTATTAATTCACTGTGTTTTTGCTTGTATTCAGTCATAAAAATGTACTAGTATTCCATCATAAATATACCACAGTTTCTTTATCCACTCAATGATTGGTGGGCATTTGATTTAGTTCCATGTTTTTTCAATTGTGAATTGTGCTGCTATAAACATTCATGTGCAAATATCTTCTTTCACATACAGACTTATTTTCCTCTGGGTAGATACCCAGTACTGGGATTACTGGATCAAATGATAGTTGTACATTTAGTTATTTAAGGAATCTCCACACTGTTTTCCATAGTGGCTATACTAGTTTACATTTCTACCAGCAGTGTAGAAGTGTTCCCTGATCACCACATCCATGTCAACATCTACAGTTTTTTGCTTTCTTGATTATGGCCATTCTTGCCGGGATAAGATGGTATTGCATCATGGTTTTGATTTGCATTTCCCTGATCATTAGTGCTGTTGAGCATTTTTTTAAATATGTTTGTTGGCAATTTGTAGATTTTATTTTGAGAATTGTCTTTTCATGTCCTTAGCCCACTTTTTGATGAGCTTGTTCATTTTCTTCTTGTTGATTTGAGTTCATTGTAGACTAATAAAAGATATTAGTCCTTTGTCAGGTATATAGTTTGTGAAGATTTTTTACAACTCTGTGATTTGTCTGTTTACTCTGCTGACTGTTATTTTTGTCTGTTTACTCTGCTGACGGTTATTTTTGCCATGCAAAACTCTTTAGTTTAATTAAGTCCCAGCAACTTATATTTCTTTGTATTGCATTTGCTTTTGGGTTCTTGGTCATAAAATACTTTCCTAAACCAATGTCTATTTTCTAATTTATCTTGTAGAATTTTTATAGTTTCAGGTCCACATCTGATTAAACTATATTTCTTATAATCCTCACGTGTCATGAGAGGAACCAGTGGGAGATAAATGAATCATGGAGGTGGTTACCTCCATGCTGTTCTTATGATAGTGAGTGAGTTCACATGAGAGCTGATAGTTTTATAAAAGCCTTTTCCCCAGCTTCACTCTACACTTCTCTTGTCTGCTACCATATAAGACATGCCTTTGCTCCTCCTTTGCTTCTGCTATCATTGTGAGGCCTCAAAGACATGTGCAACCGTGAGTTTGTTAAACCTCTTTTTATTTAGAAATTTCCCAGTGTCAGTTATGTCTTTATTAACAGCATGAAAACAGACTAATATACTATAAATAATTATAAAGTGGTGACATCTACTTATATACTATAACATATATAGTCATATATTTCATATATTATAAAGTATCACATTATATATTTACCATATACAAAATCATACACTATTATAAAAATCTTAGAAATTATGCTATTGAAATTATATACTCTTACAATATAGTTTATAAAATATTACATAATATATATTATCTTTATTACAGCAATATACATAATTTAGTGCATTATATATTATAGATATATGAATTATATATAGTTCATCCTCATCATATGAAGATTCTGTATTTATCTGTCTATCTACTCACTAAAATGTACTTGTGACAGCAGCATCAATGCCTGGGGTATGTTCATAGTCACTTACAGACATGTGCAGTGTGGAGAAAAATCTAAGTCACCTAATAAAACACATTCTTAGCTGGGGTTGAACAAGGCCACACTGTGCATTCTTGATTCAGTTCATCCTATAAACAAGTATCATTTTAGCAGTCAATTTCATATCATGTTTCTGACATGTTTATGCTTTTTCTTGTTGGTTTCACTGTGAAAATGGCCCCAAACCAGAGTGCTGGAGTACTGCCTTGCATCCGTAAGCACAAGAAGGCTATGATGTGCCTTATGGAGATAATACATATATTAGAGAAGCTTCATTCAGGCATGAGTTCTAGTGATGTTGGCCATGAGTTCGACATGAAGAAAACAACAACATGTATGAAGTTAGCTGTCTCTATACAGAAACACACAGAAAATAAGATTATCTATTCATCAGATGACAAAAATGTTGTAACCACGGGGCTCAAAAAACCAATGGTTCAAGGTTCACTAATTCAGTGTTTTCGTTAACGTTGTAGAATATACTGTAATGATCATCAATAATCAGGATCAACTGTATATACAAATTATAGACATTTATATAACATAAATTAATTCAATCAACAATCACTGAATGTCTATATTTCAGACACCTTGCCAGGTACTAGGGAAACAGAGATTTTAAAAAATAATAGTCATGTTTTCTTCTCTCAGTGTACTAATACTATAATAAAGTGATTTCCGAATTTTTAGGAAGTCTCCATACCTTGTATTTACAATACACTTTCATCAATAATATATTTTAATATTTCATCACACAGAGCTATTCTCGTCTAAAATTTTGACTTGGAAGAGAATAGCTAACAGGATGGATGGTGACTGCATTCATGGAGAAATGAGTCAGAGGACGTGATTAATACAGCATCTTCTTGAGTGTAAGATTCGTATGGGACATACGTATAGGGAACTTCATCGAATAGCTCAGAAGTGAAATCTGGGGTGATGTTACAGATATTGTGTCATTATTGCACCAAAATATCTGGGAGGAATGTGCTCAGTGAGAATATAAAGATGATGATAACATGAGATAGAGTTATCCAGGTGGGATTAAAGGAACAAAAAATGAGTTAAGACTAAAGAGAGCTTTCCAAGGAGATAAAGATGTTGTCCTGAAAACCAAAGGGGAACAGAGCTTTTTATGAGAAGAAGTTAGGAAGGTCACAGTCACAGAGATCAAAGTAAGAGAAGGATTGTAAGGCACTTAGGGGATTTGTCAATGTAGAAGTTACTGGTAACCTGAGAGAAAGAGATTCTCCAGAATGTAGACTGCATATGGGAGGAAAAAAGTAGGAAAAAAGGTTTTGGAAAACATTCTAGTAGTTTCTGAAAAGCTTAAACATAGAGTTCCCACAGGACCCAGCAATTCCACTCCTACGTCTATACTTAATAGAAATGAAAACATTCCTATATGAAAATATGTACATGGATGTTCATAGTAGCACTATTCATAGTAACTTAAAAGTGAAAACAACCCAAATGTCAATCAACTGATGAATGGATAAATAAAATGTGGTCTATACATGCAACAGAACATTATTCAGTCAAATGAATGAATGACTAATAAACGCTACAACATGAATGAATCTTCAAAACATTATACTAAGTGAAAGTAGCCACATGTTGTATGATTCAATTTGTAAGAAATGTAAGAGACAGAATGTGAACCAATGGTTGGTTGCTTGGCATAAGCAAAAGGCAATAAACACCAGTAGGCAGAGGATTTAATGGATTCTAATGGGGACAGGGCTTCTTATGGGAATGCTGAAAATATTCTGGGAGTAGATAGTGGGGATGATTACACAACTTTGTGAATAAAAGCCACTGAATTGCACACTTTGTTAATGTATGTAATGTGGTTTATATTTCAATGAAGCTGTCCACCTTTTTCCCCATGGAAGGAAATGAACATGATTATGGTTAAATATGACTCTTAAGTGGCTGACCATAAAGAGCAGAGGAGATGTCATAGCAGTAGCTAGATGAAGATGTGTAACAGATGAAAAGACAGATAACAGATACCTTTAAACGAAAGGATTTAGTTTCCTGTGTTTTTCTGTTTTTCTTTCCCATTTTTTTTGCTTTGTTTTTTGTTTGTTTGTTTGTTTGTTTGTTTGTTTGTTTGTTTTGAGACAGACTCTTGCTCTGTCCATTAGGCTGGAGTGCAGTGGCATGATCTCGGCTAACTGTAAGCTCTGCTTCCCAGGTTCACGCCATTCTCCTGCCTCAGCATCCCGAGTAGCTGGGACTGCAAGTTCCTGCTACCATGACTGGCTAATTTTTGTGTGTGTTTTTAGTAGGGATGGGGTTTCACCATGTTAGCCAGGATGGTCTCCATCTCCTGACCTAGTGATCCACCTGCCTCTGCCTCCCAAAGTTCTTAGATTACGCGTGTGAGCCACTGTACCTGGCCTATTTGGTTGTTTTTACATTAGGATGAAATATACATAATTATATAATTGGGGGTATAATGAAGAAGATATGGCAAGAAAAACTGAGAAACAAAATAATAAATAAGATTTTAACAGCAGAGATAGTTATTCTAGACTACTGGAATAATATTTTATCCATGAGATCACAAGGAAGAACTTCAAGTGGGAAGATTTGTAGATCACAGCATATGAACAAGGTATAGCAAGGAGCAAAACACGAAGTGTCCTCACACTACATAGATCCTATGTTCCCTCTGAAGTAGAGAAAGATTATCCTGAGAGCAGAGCAGAGAGAAGACACAGGAGGTGAGAATGCCTTGACCAGTGATGAGGATTTAGAATTACTACCCCAAAGAACACAAAAGGGGACCATCATGGACAGGATTGCTGATGGCACTGGGTTCATGTAAATTGGAAGTAGATAAAGCCGGATGATCCGAGCACCCTACAAAAACTGAGCAGTTAGTCTGAGAAACTAATTGATTCTCTAGCCCTTAATATGGTCAACATATTTTCAGCCAGCGTCAAGAAATTTATTGGGCGGAGGAAACAGAGAAATGAGCGTTAAAGGAATCCATACAGCTAGGAATAAGAAAGCTGAAATGAAAAACTTCGGATGAAAAATGGAACAAAAGAAAGATATTTTTCATGGGGGTGGGGTGGCAGGTTGAAACAAGTAGCAAGGCCAACTTGGAAACCATCAGGAACCAGATATATTGATAAAGTCAGAATTTATCCACAACAGAGGTAAACTACTCCCCCCGACTGCCCTGGAAGAAAAATCAAGGAGAAATGAGTGTGATAAGTGTTTTCGCAAGAGGTGCAATGGGCTACATATTTTTCATTTTGATTTATGAATTTAAAAGTCTGACTGGGGGCACGTGGCTTCTATTTGTAATCACAGCACTTTGGGATGCCAGGAGGGCAGACCACCTGAGATCAGGACTTTGAGACCAGCCTGGCCAACATGATGAAATCTGGTCTCTAAAAAATGCAAAAATTAGCCAGGTGTGGGGGCATGCACCTGTAATCCCAGCTACTTAGGAGGCTGAGAATTTGCTTGAACCTGGGAGGCAGAGGTTGCAGTAAGCGGAGAGCATGCCACTACACTCCAGCCTGGTTGATGGAGTGAGACTCCATCTGAAAAAAAACTTTTTTTAAAGTCTGAACTAGGTTATGCAGAAAATTGTAGACTCTTAAATTCAGACACATTCATTTGAATGCAAACAAGAGAGAGATATCACTGGGCAGAATAACAGTGGTAGTTGATTTACATGTTTCTTAATGTCAAAATTATGCATTGTACGTTTCACTAAGCAATATGTCATGAAATGTTGGTAGGCAGGTCTTGTTTTGAACACTAAGTGTGTGCTACCACCTTTTCTGTAAGTTCTGTGTACTACCTTTCAACTCAGTATAATTCCTTTGCAGTGAGAACCAATGTTTCAATGTTTAATTTGTCTTAGTGACATGGGATGCTGTCAATTCCCTCAAATGGTCATCGTTTTGATGTGGATCATTAAGAGTTATTTTCTATGTGGCTGAGAGGAGATGCACTGTGAGACACATTTCCCAAGAACTGTTCTGGAAAATAACTGTAAATTTCAAGAGGGTTGAGATAATATACTCACTTCTCAGAGAAATATCTATCTTCACACACAACAAAAATTTCATTGTCAAGCTACTCTGGTTAATCAGTAATTAAATAAAAGTAGCTTGTTAGCAGTCGTTCATGACTGTAATCACAGCACTTTGGGAGGCAGAGGCAGGACAATCAGTTGAGCCCAGGAGTTTCAGACCAGCCTAGGCAATATAGTGAGACAGTCTCTACAAAATAAAAACATTTTTTTTTTTTTAATTAGCCGGACATTGTAGCATGCATCTGTGGTCCAAGATATTTGAGAGGCTGAGATGGGAGGATCTCTTAAACTATGGGAGTTGAGGTTGCAATGAGCTGTGATGGTGTCACCACATGCCCACCTAGGCAACAAAGTGATACCCTTCTCAAAACTAAGAAAGAAATGAAAGTAAGCATTAAAAAAGAGCTTATTCTTGGCTCAGTTAGCAACCAGAACACAGATTTCACAAAACATTCTTAATGTAAATAAGGCAGTATTAGATGATGGGTCATGTCATTATGTGACAAAGACCTGACATGGATGGATTTTCTACCATGTTTCTACTCAATCCTAGTACAGAAAAGGGAGACTTACAGACACAATTCCAGAGTAGTGTCCATCTGCCTGTATTAAGGCAGAGCCCGCAGAACCAACTGGCTCTGTATCAGACAAATCATGGGCAAGATGGCAGCCAAATCACTATAGTCATTCTGTGCATATTTGAAGAGATTGGGCTCTTCAGTGTGGGGATGGCAAGCAGAAAGATATGACGAAATGCAGAATCCAGCCATGTAGCACAGCCTTCCACCAGAGTGATGAAATTGTTGCACATGTAGTATATGACCGTGGGCCAAGTGGCTGGTTCCAAATAAAAGCCGAGATTCCAGCTGGAGAGATGAAACCATAAATAGTCCCTGGCCCTGCAAAATGTGTTCACTCCTGCTAATCAGAGGACACATTCTATGAACTGTCAGTCTGATTGTTGGTTGTGAGCTTCCCTACTTAGACATCCCTGACAAATACAGCATTCCCCATTATAAAAGGAAATTTTAGAAATACATATATCTTGTCATTTCATGGGGTCCAAAGAGCCAGACGTTCTCTTGTTTTCCTGGGTCATCAATCTGATTTCTGTGCAATCAGCCTTCATTACATATTTTAGCACCTTTAGGAACTGTAGTGGGAGTTTACATAAGTGGGACATTTTACTTTATTTTTCATTGGTTTACTTGTTGGCACTTTCCATAGCCAAGTTTTTTGTGCTTCATCCATTATGCCATGAATCTATAGAAAGTAGGTTCTAACAACAAGCATAATACAGTTGGTTCTCATGAAACATTCTCTGCAGGTAGCAAAGATTTTCACCTTTGACACGGGTGACATTTAGAACCATATAATCTTTGGCTGTAGGGAGCTGTCCTGTGCATTAAGCTGTTTAGCAGCACCTTGACTTCTACCTACCAGATGCCAGTAGCACCTCTCCCCAAGTAATGCAAACTAAAAATGATTCCAAATGTGGTCACATGTCCAGATATGGTCAGAAGGCAAAATGACCCTTGGTTGGGAAGCACTGGCATTGAGTATGCTGGCATTTAGGCTGTAGGTAATTTTCTCTGTTCCTTTCATGGTTTTATTCTGATCTCTCCTATGCCTTAGGACACATTCCCCAACTCTAGGAGAGATGAATATGTAACACACTCACATGAATTATGTTGGCAAAAGTACTGGCTTGTATTTGTTTATAACAATGCTACCAATAAGCTCTGTGGCACTATGGATGCTTCTTGTGTGCCATGGCAACATGGAGCCAGGCACAGTCTGCATGCACTTGATATCTGCCATGGCACCCTAGTTTTCAATTCAGAGGGAGGTGGCCAAAAGCACATTGCCATGTTGACAGAACTTTCCTCTTCTTCCTGTGTGTTGCTGATGATTTTTCTTTATTGATATTATTTATTTAGGTTTTTCTTTAATGTGAATTACTGGAGGTTGGCAGATCCAACTGTGGGCAATGCCACATTTCTCCAAAGTATTCAGGAGCAGAGTCAAGACAGCACATATGTCAGCTAACTGGTATGTATGAAGAAAGAGTGCTGAAATTTGTTAAGTTATCCCTCTCTTCTCGACTGGGAGTGAAGGTGTCCCATCCCATCTGCCAACCATTCTCTGAGTTGAGCACCAAGATTTGATTTTTCTCTTAGCCCTAGAGACACTGTCCAACCTCAATCCATTATAATTTTATGGCCTGAATATGATGTTGATGTGAAGAACAAACCTCTGCCATTGGGCAAGGTAGTATCTCATGTTTCCAGATTGCCAAGAAGTTGGTGGAAGACATTGCTCCAGTTAAAATAGGCACTCTGCTCATATTTCTCTGGGTACCGTTCATGGGAATCTATTTTTACTGATACAGAATGCATCACATCTGCAATCAGGTGGTAGTTTTGGTTTGAAGAAACCATACATTCCTGTTTATTCTTTTATCAATTAAATACCCAAAGTCAGGAAAAAGAGACTCCTTTGCAAAGCTACAGGTTTAAAATCAGTCCCAGTTTTCAAAATCTGGTAAGTTTTTCCTTTGAGGCAGGCACATGTCATGGACAAATAGATATCTGCTTTCTTCTTTAACTTATTCTCCCTTATTTTTAACATGGAGACTTTTAAAACTGTGGGACATTTCTTTATAAAATTAGCATCAAATTAATAAATATCACTAATGTCCACACTTGTCATATGGTAATGATTTAGGATCATTAGCAGATTAGACTTAAAAATGTTTTAATGGAAAAATCAGATTGAGGCTTAGCTTGATTCATATTGTAAGGTCATGGATTGCATAATTCTTACTGTGTAGATGAGAATAGCTGTAGTAAACGTGGATACTGTCTCTACCACCAACTAGCTTTATGATCAAACATAAGTTAGTTTTTGCTTTTTTTTCCCCCTCCAGGACCAAGTTCCTTCATTTCAATAATACACTAGAGCCAGTTCTAACCCAATATCATTGTTTATATGATTCAATGAGATAGCATGTCAAGTGCCTAGGATGGCACACAGTATGGGATGGATTTGTATAAGCCCTGTGGAATTAGCATTATTTCTGTAGGGTCTTATTCCTCTTCCTTCACACTCTCTCCCCTGCATGGCATGAAAGACAAGGGAATTACACCTGCAGAGGATCTACCCTGATGGTTTTCATGACAAGGAATGTGCAGAGCATCTAGCAGTTACCTCACTCCACTAAGAATAGGGCCCTGGCATTCTTCCTCAATTGCAACCTCTCTGACACTATATTCTGACTCCTTTGTAAACACTTGATCTACTTCCTTTATAAATACCACACCCCAGTGCTTAATCCTGACAGTACTATTGCTTCTCTGGCTTGAAGCCCTATCTTCCTTCATTAATTATAGCTCATTCAGGGCCACCACAAGTGGTATGCTCACATAAGGCTGCCACCTTGTCATTTCTAGTCTTTAAAACAGTGTCCTTTGCAAAATAGGCATTCAATGAAGGGCAGTCAAGCAAATCAATGGTTATGGAATGTAAAAAAAAAAAAGAAAAAAAAATCCTAGTAGGGTTTTTCTTGCAGAACTGGATTGAGATGTTAAATGGGTTTGGAAGGAAAGCAAGCCACCCAGCATAGCAGCTGTGTTGCTTTCTCTTCAAGGCTGTGGTGATGGTAGGGCATCTACAGCAGAAAAGGAACAATTACATTACTGAGATTACTGAGAATGTAAGGGAAGTCCTTGTATGCTTTTTATGAGTCAAATAAAAATATTTTCAAGAAAATATAAGCCTCTTATTCTTCCCACACCTGGCTAGGTACTGTAATCCCAGCTACAGGCATGGGAAGCTGAGATGGGTGGATGGCTTTGAGGCCAGGAGTTCAAGACCTGCCTTAGTAATATGGTAAAACGCCATCTCTGCAAAAAGTACAAAAATAAGCTGGGTAAAATGCCATATGTCTGTAGTCCCAGCTACTCCAGAGGCTGAGGGGGTAGGGTCGATTGAGTCAGGGAGATCGAAACTGCAATGAGCTGAGATCACACCACTGCCCTCTGGCCTGGGTTACAGAGTGGATCTTATACTAAAAATAAAATAAAATAAAATAAAATAAAAATAAAATTATGTAAAATAAAATAAAACAAAACAAAATAAAGCCATTCTTCCTGCACCTATGATAAGAGAATCTTGACCCAATGGTCTATATAGAATTTAATGTATGATAAATATAAACCTATTTTTAAATGTCTTCAGACTGGTTCAGTTTTCTGTTGAAAACATCATAGTCA
Source organism: Erythrocebus patas (assembly GCA_023783455.1). NCBI lineage: Eukaryota > Metazoa > Chordata > Mammalia > Primates > Cercopithecidae > Erythrocebus > Erythrocebus patas. The sequence goes on along the minus strand of JAKFHT010003857.1, from coordinate 52,428 downwards.
CAACACTGAGAGACTACATAATGCTCAAGATGTTAAAATTAAATCAATCAGTGGCTTTGAAAGGAAAGCATACTTTGCTACTTTCATTTGCATTATTAAAATGAATATATTTTAATATTTTTTTCTCCTGTTGGCTGAGAATATAACTTTGAAAAATGTCATACATGACAAAGATTGTTGGGAGGGAAGGAGAAAAGAAAAGAATGAGTGAGGAAGTGAGTGAAGGATTTCTGAAAATAAATGGCAAACATCTCTGAATGTAGGAAACAGATGACAGGCAGAAGAAATAAATTTCAAAATAAGAAAAGTGAATCCTTGAAATAGCAGGAGTATGAAATGGCTTGAGAACAGTTTTTTAAAGAGGAGTATGTTTTAAAGTAATGTTTCTTATTATAAAATAATACTCCTTGTAAAGTATTTAGCAAACACAGAAAAGCACACAGAGGGAGTAAAAATCATTCAGAGGCCGCCCTGGAGAATACCACTGAAAAACAACTAGCAATTTATTAGAAATTTTAATAAAATGGCTAAATGTAAAATAAATATAATAAAACAACAGCATTTGTATACACAAAATGAAGCTAGTTTTAAAATATTACCTAAAAGGAATCTATCTCAACAACAATTAAAACTGAAAATATAGGTAGGTGTGGTGGCTCACATCTGTAATCCCAACACTTTGGGAGGCTGACATGGGAGGATCACTTGACCCCAGAAAAACAACAACAGCCTGGGCAACATGGTGAAACTGCATCTCTACCAAAAATATATATATATATTATAAAAATTATCTCTGTGTGGTGGTATGTGACTGAAGTCCCAGATGCTCAGGAGGCTGGGGTGGGAGAATTGCTTGAGCCCAGGAGGCGAAGGTTGCAGTGAGCCAAGATCTCACAACCGCACTCCAAGCTGGACAACAGAGCCAGATCTTATCTGAAAAAAATATAAATAAATAAATAAATACCTAGAACTAGACTTAACAAGAAGTGTGAAAAACATGTTTAGAAATTCTTAAAGCATTAAACCACTTAAAACTGAGCAATATGTAATTAGACTTGCATAAACAGGAACAACAAATCATGTTGCAGGATTCAAACTACAATATTTTAATTATATCCATTTTTCATATTATCACATCGATTTCTACAATGACAGTTAAAAACCTTAGTAACTGTTTTCAGGAACTTGTCAGATTTTCTTTCTAAAATTCATCTGAAATCATTAATAAGCAAGTTATCAATAAGCCTTAAAAACATTAGTGAGAAATGACTGATATGTGATAGCAAAACATTTTACACAGAAGGATCATAGAAAGTCCACCCAGTCCTAGCCAGGAAGATACCAGACTCCCTCTTTGGGGATGCGATGTGAGCTATAATTAACAATTAGGGATAAAACAACTGGCTAAATGCCTGAAAAAGAAGAGAAAAAGGTGGGGTTGAGAAAGTACTCAAGGAAAGGGTAGCTAAAAAATTCTCCATTTTGCCAAGGGACATAAACCAACAGATGCAAGAAGCTGAATGAAGGCCAAACAAGGTAAATCTCAAAAATCCATGCCAAGGCCCTTCTTAATTATACTTCTAAAAACCAAACACACACAAAAAATTTGAAAGCAGCCACAGAAAGTAACATCTTACCTCTAGGGAAAAGAATATTCAAGTAATAACAAATTCACTACCAGAATTGATGGAGGACAGATGGAAGGGGCAAATATTTTTCAGATGCTGAAAAATAAAAAATAAAAAACTGTCAACCCAGAACTTCACATCCAGTAATAATATCCTTTAGGAATGAAAAGGAAATCAGGACATTCTCCAGTGTAGAAAAACTAAGTGAATTTGTCAACAGCAGACCTACATTAAAACAACTGGTTTAAAGAATTTCTTTAAATAGAAGGAAATGATAACAGAATAAATCTTGGAGTGCCAGGAAGGAAACTCAACATACAAAACTATAGGTAAATTAATATGCTCTCCTTCCCATCTGGAATACTCTAAATTGTACTTGAAGGTTGAATAAAAAATTAGAACATTTCTTTGATACAGTTCTATGTAGAGGACTACGTGTTTGCAAACAGGGTGTTACCAATAAGTCCTGCTCTTGCAAACGAAGCAGGGCGTTCCCCATAAGTCCTCCTCTTGCAAAAGAAGCAGGCCATTCCTTCCTTGTTTACAGGGAGGACAGAGGAGCCAGCTGCTAACAGCAGACCCTTGGGGCTTGTTTATGTGTAAACATCTTGAAAATCCAGAAAGTCAGGGAAAGGTCAGAAAAACAACAAGATGTCTTGTGACTTGGCAACAGTCCACAAACGACTGTATAAAACAAAGCAGAGCACGCCATTCGTGGCGGCCACCATGTTGTCTTGTCTTGTGTTGTCTTGTGTGTTCATTCCTTTGCTTAGGAAACACGCGGACCCCAGCAGTTCTATGTATCTGCTAAAAAATACTCAAGATAATTATAAACAGGGGAAGGTAAAGGGAGTAATGTTTTTGCATTAACTAAAAGTGGTGAAATGCTGACATTGGTAGACTGTGATAGTTATGAATATATCATATAGCACCTAGAGAAACTACTAAGGAAGGTTATGCAGAGACATAAACTAAAACACCACAGATAAACCAAAATAGAAATAGTACTACTTTATAAAATTTTAGTACAATATGACAACGAAGATACTGTTGTTTCTGTAATCATGATACAGGATATTTCCATACACACAAAGATCTCTCATGGCCTTTTAAAGTCAAACTCACTTTCCTCCTGCCTTTCTCTCCTTAATTCTCAGCACCCAGTAATTCTACAGTATTGTCCAGTTCTACAGTATTGCCATTTCAAGGACATTATGTAAATGTGTACTAAAATACGCAGGATTCATCTGTATTCTCCCTTACAACTACATGATTATAACTGTCTCAAAATACAATGTTTAATTAAAATAAAAAGAATAAATGTATTAACAACAGCAACCTATAAAGCACCTTTAGTGAGATGAACAAATGTACGTGTTACATTCATTAGAACAGTTCGTACCATTTTTTTTTCTTGTTTTAAGATGGAGTCTCTCTCTGTCTCCAGGCTGGAGTACAGTGGTGTGAAAACTCAGCTCACTGCAACCTCTGACTTCCTCATTTAAGCGATTCTCCTGCCTCAACCTCCAGAATAGCTGGGACTACAGGCACGTCTCATCACACCCAGCTAATTTCTGTATTTTTACTAGAGACAGGGTTTCACTGTGTTGGTCAGTAGGGTATCAATCTTCTGACCTTGTGATCTGCCCACCTCAGCCTCCCAATGTGCTGGGATTACAGTCATGAGCCACTGCACCCAGCATACTATTTTTTTTTTTAAACTGTAAGAGTGATGACAATTTGATCAGTAATTTGAAAGATTTTTCTTAACTGTATTTTCCATATTTTGAAAGGTGACATTCAAAAGTAGAAAAATTATACCCCAGTGCATTGAGTAGGTCCAGGCTTATAAGGTAGTGTAATTATTTAGTGTAGCTAAACTAGTGATACACAAATAAACTGGTCAACAATGATGTGCATTGGTCCACTGTTAACAAACGGAGAGCAGCCACCCTTACTGTTTGTAAAGCACCTGACAGAGGAAGGGCTCATGCGTGTTAGTACTGCCATTTGTAAGTTCCTGCTTTATTAAGGCAATAGTTTATTAATGAGACATGCAGTGTCCTGAATGGAGACCTCACAGGAGGGGAGCTTCTTTCTATTTTTATCTTGCTCATTAGTCACTGGTGAATGTGGAATACAGGGCCATACATGGTCTCACCTTGTTCTTAATGAAGACTAACCTGATCCCAATTCGTCCTTCATTGCAGGTACCCTTTGCTCGCGCTAGGATATAGCAGCACAGTCATTCCACACTTAGCCAGAAAACACAAATGGACTTAGGAAGAGCTTCCAAAATATAAAAGTATGTTGGAAATCAGTGAAGAAACATTCAAATTTGCTTAAAGCTCTTATTTATAATGGAGTGGGCTCCTTGGAGAGTGAGGAATGGGATTCATGTTTCATTGGTTTAAGCCTTTAAGAAACTTTACACTGAGCCCCTCTCCAGGTTTCCACGACCACCTGCAACTGTCTTTGTCAGGGATTAACCTGCCTTTATGCTTTAAAGTGAATTAATTTCAAACTCCATCAGTTCCTTTGTTCTCATCTCAGTCTATTCCGAATCTGCAGTGTCTCTGTGACTGCTGCACATACTGGAATTTCAGGGTTTGCGAAGCACTTCCAGGTCTCTCATTTCCCATTTACTCAACACCCTTCTGAACCCATCTGAAAAACTAGCCTATCAGGGAAGCTTCAGCAGAAACAGACTTCAACTGGACCAAGTTCAATTGAAATTGCCACTTTTGCAGGTTCAGAGTAATCAAATGTTGGAATTTTATGTAGCTCGACCCAGCAGTTCTCAACCAGGGTGACTTTGTTCTCCTGGGGACATCTGGCTATTCTAGAGCGATTTTGTGTTGTTACAGCGAGGATTTGTGGGGGTGGCACTGGCAGTTTTTGGATGGAGGCTAGGGATGCTGCTAAATATCTTACAAGGCAAGGGACAGCTCACACAACAAGGAATCATCCATCCCCAAGTGTCGTTGGTGCCAAGGTAGATGAACCATAGTTCTACCTAACATAGCACAGATTTAAGAATATTAGCTGTGCACAGTGGCCACACCTGTTATCCCAGCACTTTGGGAGGCCAAGGCAGCTGTATCACCAGAGGTCAGGAGTTGGAGACCAACCTGACCAACATGGTGAAATCCTTTCTCTACTAAAAATTCAAGTATTAGTGGGACATGGTGGCATGTGCCTGTAGCCTCAGCTACTCTGGAGACTGACAGAGAAGAACTACTTGAACTTGGGAGGTGGAGGTTGCAATGAGCGGAGATCACACTGCTGCACTCCAGCCCAGGCAACAGTGAGACTCCATCTCAAAAAACAAAACAAAACAAAAAAAAATTGAGTTGAAGTCAAGTGCCTGAACTCAATGACTTTACCACTTAATTTTTTGTGTGCTTGGATATGTTAGCTACAGAGGTTACAATGATAACTTCCAAGTCAGGATTATGGGGAAAATTAAGTAAGTAAATACATCTCATGCCCTTTGAATAGCTTGAGGGCTATTGATGTTGGTTGTTATTATCTATAGAATTCTTTTGATATTAAAAATTGCCACCAGGCATGGTGGCTCACACCAGTAATCCCAGCAGTTTGGGAGGCCAAGTCGGGTGGATCACAAGGTCAGGGGATCAAGACATTCCTGGCTAACATGGTGAAACCCTGTCTCTACTAAAAATTCAAAAATCAACTGGGCGTGTTAGCGGGCACCTGTATCCCAGTAGCTTGGGAGGTTGAGGCAGGAGAATGACAAGAACCCGGGAGGCGGAGCTTGCAGTGAGCTGAGATCACGCCACTGCACTCCAGCCTGGGCCACAGAGCGAGACTCCACTTAAAAAAAAAAGGAAAGAAAAATAATTGCAAGATCCATTCTGTGAAGACGGAGCCATGAAAAGAAAAAAAAAAAAACAAAGTGTTTTAAAAATTGCAAAATCTAAAATTCACAGAAAACATATAGGAAATATCTAGATTGTTGGAGTTAATTTAAGATTCTGATTTCTGTCTTTGTTTGGGGACCCCAATAGATTTCATTCTCTTTTTATGAACATATATACCTATTCCAAAAGTAAACAATTTTCAAAAGAAGTTCACAACAGGTAGTGAAAGGAGCTGGGCGCATTCCTCAGCCCCGGGGCTCAAGACTCCCTGAGCCTAGTACAAACACATTCCATCCTCCCATCCCACCACATATCGCCATATATCTCTCAAACTCCCTGAGCCCAGTATAAACACCACCTGGAAAGCCTCCGATAAGGAGGTTCCACTGAAAGCCTTGAGGAGCCAAAAGAATTTCTTTGTTCTGTAACTTTCGGCTATAAAAGCAAACGCTCATATTGTTCGAGGCCCTCTCTTGTATGCTGTAGAATGGAGGGAACAGGTTCGAACTTGTAATAAAGATCCTTGCCGCTTGGCTTTGACATTGGACTCTGGTGGTCTTCTTTGGGGAACAAATGGTCTGGGCATAACAGTAGAACACCTTTTTACAAGTTTTATAGAGAAAACGCTAGCTCACACAGGAAAACAATGGCTTTCCTTGGTGGTGTTTACTCTTGCCCCAGAGAAAAGGCCGCTATACCACTGAAACCCACAAAGCCTGCACTCCACCAAAAGTGATACAACCAAGACTGAAGTAGCACATTTTGTACACAGAGAAGGCCCTCACTGGCATGGTGCTTGAAATGTCACATAAATTATGCTTATACTTCTAAGAATGAATCTTGAACACAGAGTGTAAATATTTGCTGGTCTCCCATTCCATGTGTCTCCCAGCAAGTCTGTGTGACTCCTCCAACCTAATTCCTTATGTCTGCCAAAGATAAGCCACAATCGAGAGGCTTTCTGCTCAATTTCAACATAGAAGAAATAAAAAAGATTTTGCAGCAATTGCTTGGATTAGAAACAAAGAAGACAGCTGGTGAATAAACAGGTCAATTTTTCTCATTAAGGTGTGGGGAAAACAGTCTGCTGCATCTTGAAAGCCCTCCTCACCTTTGGCGGGGAAGGCAGAACAATCTTATCAGGTAAGGTCATTCCAGACAGCAGGTCTGCCATTCCTGCCTTGCTCTTCATTAATCCACAGAGGCAGGTGGGAGGAAACCCATGACTGTTTATCACCCAGACATTAGCGGCATCAAGGAAGGCTGCCACAGGAGCCGCAATCTCAAATCCACAATTCAAAACACAAAAGCCTGGATTATGCATTTTCTTTCTTGTTTGCTTCTTGTTTGGGTCATCATAGTTCCTCTGCTCACTGGTGTTTCAAGTTCATTTTTCATTTTTTTCCGTGGTTCGAAGCTTCACTGTATCTGACAAATTGCAAAGGTACATTATAATTGCAGCATCTTCATGTTGCTTAGAGAGCTGCGTTATAGCCCAATGGAAAGCTCATCAAGTCTGTTGGACTGGCTTGTGGTGAGCCTAGAGCCTGAGCTCTCAGCCACACTTAAATAAATAGCCATTTTGATGGCAAGAAAATATTAATATAAAGAAACTCTTTCCACTCATGTGCTGGGGTCTGTTTGTACCATAGGTTCTGAACAACCTAAATGGGGGATAAATTGCAAGCAGTCTGTTATGCACATAGTCTGCAGAGCCCTACAGTCTGTTTCAGTCATGACAAGCTTCAAGGACAGGTGACTGGGGTGACTTAAATGAACTCCTTCCCATAATGGGGTTCCACTTTCATTTCATTTCTGGCCCCATTTAGAGCCTTTCTCTCTACAAAAAGGAGCTCTCTCCCATTACAGAAAATGAAAAACTCAAGCACATTCAGTGTTTCCTTGTGCTCTTGACTTCCTACCATATAATCTTCTTGAAAATGAGGGAGTTATTTAGTCCAGGGGTGGGTGCACTGCATTGTGCTGGCCAAAACAGCCCACACACATTCATTTGCATCCTTATCTGTGGCTGCTTTTCTTCTACAGTGGCAAAGTTGAGGGGATGCAACAGAGATGCTGTGGCCGGAAAAGCTGAACCCCTTTACTACCTGACCTTTTGCAGAAAATATTGTGCTCGCCCCTTGTTTCAGAGTTAAGAAACCACAGACCAACTGGGGTCACGTAATTTGCCAAAATCATGCAGGCAGATAGTGATAGAGCCAGAAGCCCTGGTGTTTTTCCTTTTTTTAGTGCTTCGTGAGAGAATCATGACCTGCCATCTGGGAATCTTCAGAAAGTCAGCACATATCACACAGCCACGTATTCTCTAATGCAAGCTAAACTTTAAAAAACATATCTGTCTGATAGGCAAGCAAGAAGGGAGATACACAGGATTGCTAACTTTTGGCTGGAGTTGTTTCCTCCCAAAGTGTTTCCCACCACCAATTCATCCACATGGTGCCCATCTGTAAATCATTCAGAACCTGACCGATGGATATGCAATGCTGGGCTGCCTCGTGAATTTGAAGAGAAGACCCATCTGAAAGCAAATATATCTCATTATGTCTCAAATGATGAGAAGATGAGGACACCCTATTATCTCATGACAGAAATTATTATGAGATGGAAACTTGTCTTGACAGAGGAAGAAGTCAACCTCCCGCCTTCTAATCCAACTCAGTCATATAAAAACACTAAATCATTCCAATTACTCCACTCTCTGAAACTCTTCCTCTGAGTTCTATGCAAACTCCTCAGTCAGGAATGCAAAATCTGCCCCCGTTCAAGTTCATTTCTATCTGCCTTATTTCCCACCCCTCTCTGACACATATCCCAGGCTCAGAGCCCTGGGGAATTGCACAGTCACAGGAAATGCACAGAGAGATGACCCCATGGAAAGAAATCTGCAACCCAGAAGTCTTGTTCTGTTCCAGAAACCCATTTAATGGATCTGCTTCAACACCCACTGCACGTCCATGGCCTTCTGACCAGCTTCCCTTCTTTGGACACTGGAATCATCTCCTTTTTATGCATTTCATTTTTGAAGACTACCCCAAACACCAGTGCTCTTAGGAAGTCTTGTGCAACTACTGGACTGCTTTCAGGTATATTCCTCTTTAATCCATCACCCAACATAAAAGTTTCAGAATATGTCTACAACTCAAACTAGTGGTCATTTGGCTCTCACACATTAGACCATTTTAAAGGCAAGAACACTTTTGCTCATCTTTCTAGGCCTTACCTTGCCTTCCACATAATAGAGTCTCAAACAATTGCGTGGTAAGAGTTAAGAAAACTCAATAGTTACCCGTTGGCTTGTGTGTTTTTTTGTTTTGTTTTTTGTTTTTTGACATCACAGATGGATCTGGTATCATTCTTTTTTGGTATTAAACTCTCCTGATCATAAGATATATGCCAAAATGAGTTCCTATTACAGAATGCTTTAACCCCAGGGATTGGCAGACTTTTCAGCAAAGGCCCAGATATTTTAGTCCTTTTTGGTCTCTGTTGCAAACATTCAACTCTGCCATTGTAGCATGAAAGGAGCTGTAGGCAATTTGTAAATGAATGGAAGCAGCTGCATGCCAATAAAACTTTATTCATAAAACCAGTTGCTATGGATTGAATTTGTCCCTCAGGTTGTAGTTTTCCAACCTCTCTAAACCCTCAACAAAAGATCTTGCACCATCCTGGTGATGCAGAACCAAATGAAAGATGGATGGAAACTACCCTGACATTTGTTTTCTATTCAGGAAATTAAAATACAGGTGGTGGTGTTTGTTTGTTTTTTTTTAAAGTTGTGCACAATGCCTTATATCCTAATCACAGTGATCACCCTTCCTCTTGCATTCATCTGCTTTTGTCTTCTCACTTATTACACGATTTGTTTGTGAATCACTTGTTTTACATAACAGTTAAATCCAGGGAAATTAGATTAACCAAATTCAGAAACATGGACTTAGGCTGAAAATTCTTTTTTTTTTTTTTCCTATCTTACAATGAAAGAAAATGTTCCTTGGTTTTCAAAAATAATTATGATAATCAATTTGAGTCTTTAGCAGACGTGAAAGCTAAGGGTACCTTTGGTTTAAGGAGCTATAAGCAGAACCAGCATCTCATCTATAAATTCATATTAGCAGGTTGAGACACAGAACAGAGAAAATCATTCTTCATCATCTCAACACTAAAACTATATCATCTTTCACCTCTGAGGTCTCCATCCACCTAAATTTTTGAATAAATTGCAGAGTTTAAAATTTATGTTCATATTTCCAGCCATTTCCAGAAAAACAAATTTCAGTATGCATTATCGGACTTTCAGAGAAATACAGACAAGAAAAAAAAAGAAAAGAAAAGAAGGCCAGGCACAGTGCTCATGCTGGTAATCCCAGTGCTTTAGAAGGCAGAAGCAGGAAGATTGCTTGAGTCAGGGAGTTCAAGATAAGCCTGAGCAATGTAGTGAGAACCTGTCTCTGCAGCAGAAAATCAAAACAAGCAAACAAACAAACAACAACAAAAACTAAGCAAGTTGTAGTGAGCTATGATCAGATCACTGCACTCTAGCCAGGGTGACAGAGTAGGACCCCATCTCAAAAAAAAAAAAAAAAAAAAGACAAGTCCATTGATCCTTCTAGAAGGGCAGTAGCTGACCCTCTTTCCATAAATCCATAAACTTTCTTTTTCATCTGGATAGTTTTATTAGTACAGTAGTTAAGTGATCTCAGATGTATTTGAAAATCACATCTTAAAGTTTTTCTTAGACATTAGTTGAGATAAATGTAACCTAGAAATTTTCAGTGGAAATGATCATAGTGTTTTGAGATGAGTGGAAAGTTGGGAATTTCCTTGCAACATGCTCCATGTTGGTTGTGCCATCTCAGCTTTCCAGGTTTCCCTGACTCTGAGGATGAAACTTCAAATCTTCTTGGTCTACAATGAAAAAGAACCATGCTGTCAGGGGACTCTACCTCTTTTCCACATTTTCACTTGTTTTGTGATGCAGGTTTCAGTGAAATCCACTGCTTCACACTGTATCTTTTGGGTACTGAAATTTAGGGTCACTCTTAAAGTTTCACCAAATTCAAGATAATTTCTAACATTGAATTGAGGCTGGGTGGGCCCAGAAGATCCTGGAGCTGCGTTTCCCAGATAGTACTTTGCAGATCACTAGAGTCCCTCAGGGTTATGAGGTGGTCCTTTAAAAGGAGTTTCCTTTTTCAGACAGTTTGGGATGTGATTGCATAGCAAACCAGACAATACTCAGTGGAGAGTTGCTGGATCCAGGTGGGGTAGGAGACAGAACTCAACTCCAGAGGAAAAGCTTGGTCATGGGACTAAGTTGAGGAGTAGCTAAAACAGGGCCAAGACAGAAGCAGGTTTCCATTAGACACGCCCACCAGTGTACCATGTCAGTTACCATTGTCATGGCAACACACAGGAGTTTCCACCCCTTTCCATGGCAATGACCCAGTGACCCAAAAGTTACTACCACTTCCCTAGAAATTTCTGCACAAACTGCCCCTTAATCTGCAGGAAATTAAAAGTGGGTATGGGCTAGTCACAGTGGCTTACACCTGTAATCTCCGCACTTTGGGAGGCTGCGGTGTGCGGATCACTTGAGATCAGGAGTTTGAGACCAGCCTGGCCAACATGGTGAAACCCTGTCTCTACTAAAAATACAAAAATTTGCTGGGTGTGATGGCAGGCACCTGTAATCCCAGCTATTTGGGAGCCTAAGGCAGGAGAATCACTTGAACCAGGGAGGAAGAGTTTGCAGTGAGCTGAGATTGTGCCACTGCACTCCAGCCTGGGTCCCAGGGTGAGACTCCATCTCAAAAAAAAAAAAAAAAAGCCGGGGATATAAATGTGACACTCTGCCTACAGGGTTATCCTGTTCTTCAGGAAAAGTCACAGAGCTGTAACACGGGTGGAGCTGTAACATTGCCTCTTCAATAAAGCTGTTTTCCTCTACCTGCAGCTTGCCTTTCAATTCTTCCCTGGGCAAAGCCAAGAACCCATAGGGAATAAGCCCCACTTTTGGCTTGCCTGCCCTGCATCATGGGAACTTCTCAAACACACAGAGAGATCCTGAAAACCATGACCATGTTTAACTTTCTTCCAACCAATATCTCCTAAGCCACTCGAACAATACAAGCCATTTGTCTCAAATGTGCAATAGTACCTCAGCAACACCAGTGTTTCCTAGAACACAGTGATAGAAAGGCTTCACAACCTCTCCAGTGCTTCTGAAGCTTTGATGGCCATGTCAATGCCTATGGAACAGGGATCTTACAATCTATGTAACAGGGATTTTATGGGTCTGAGTTAGGAAGTACAGAGTGGGGCCTGACAGTTTCTGTTTCTGACCAACTCTCAGGTGGGTTTGATGTGGATTTTTCATGCACAAAGAGTTAGCAAAGTGCTAAGAATCCATCCATTGAAATTGTTGTTTGTGCTTCATTAAATCATACCAATTTTAAATACACAGTTTTACTCAGCCTTTGTGCCTGTTGTCTGAAATCCCCCAAGTCCTGGGGCTTTAAGTCAAGCCTCAGCTCTTCAGCTGGCACGTTAGCATCATTTTGGAGACTTTTTGAAAAGAGGAATGCCTGATGTCAAAATTGTGATAATGAAATCTCTTGAGATTCTGGACATTTAAAAATATTGAGACAAAATGTACATAACATTCAATTAACTGTTTTAGAGTGTATAATTAAATGGCTTCTAGTACTTTCACAATGTTGTGTAACCATTGCCACTTTTTTCTTACCCCAAAAGGAAACTCAGTACCTGTTAGCAGTCATCCTTCATTCCCTTTTCCCATCCTCAGACCCCAGCAACTACTAATTTACTTTCTGTGTCTATGGCTTTTCTTATTGTAGATATTTTATATAAATAAAGTGATACAATATGTCATCTTTTGTGTCTAGCTTATTGCACTTAATCTAATTTTTTTATTGTTGTATTATAATATTGTAGAATATACTAGTAGTTTATTTCTGTTTATGGCTGGATACTATTCAACTGTATAGATATATCACATTTGTTTATCCACTAATCGATATACATTTGGTTTGTTTCCAAATGTGATTATGGTTAAGAGCCCTGCCATTAGTATTCAAACAACAGAAGCTGTTTGTCTTCACATGTCTTTGGATGCCTGTTTTTAAGATTTGCAGGCATAAGTAAATAGATAGACACCTAGATATATAGCTAGATAATAGATAGATGTCTGTATGTGTGTATGTGCGTGTGTATATATATATATACACACGCACAGACACATACACCCATACATATACCTGGATGCATGGGAGTGTAATTGCTGGCTCATATGGTACCATAGACTGAATGTCTGTATCCTCCCAAAAGTCATACATACATTGAGATCTCAACCCGCAAGATGGAGCTATAAGAGGGACCTGATCTTGGTGAGGAGGGTGTAGGCGATGAGGGGTGATGAGGGTGAAGCCCTTATGAATGGCATTAGTGTATTTATGAAAAAGGCCCCAAAGAGCTCCCTCACATCTTCCACCATGTGCCTTCTTCACCACACAGCGAGAAGGCCCCGTCTATGAATCAGGAAGCGGGTTCTCACCAGGCATTGGATCTGTTGGTGCCTTGATCTTTGAGCCTCCAGAACTGTGGGACAGAAATGTCTGTTGTTTATAAACCACACAACCTATGGCATTTTGTTATGGCAGCCAGAGAGGACTAAGACGTATGGTAACTCCATTTTCACCTTACTGAGGAAATGACAAACCCTTTTTCATGGTGGCTGCACCACTTTGCATTCTCACTGGAGTATGTCACTGGACATTTAGACCTTTTTAAAGGTTCCCCATTGAGGTCATCACCAGCCAGTGTACAGCACTCCCCTGCAAGCAGGGTTGGCCTTGTTCACACACTTAAAACACACGGATTTAACTCAATGGGGTGCCTGAACCAATAGCATCAACATTACCTAGAAACTTCTTAGAAACACAGTTTCTAGGTCCAGCATGGTGGCTCACACCTATACACCAAGCACCTTGGGAGGCTAAGGTGGTCAGATCATTTGAGGTCAGGAGTTTGAGAGCAGCCTGGTCAACATGGCAAAACCTTGTCTTTACTAAAAATGAAAAAAATAGCAAGGTGTGGTGGCAGGTGCCTGTAGTCTCAGGTATTTGGGAGACTGAGACAGAAGAATGGCTTGAACCTGGGAGACAGAGGTTGCAATGAGCTGAGATGGTGCCACTGTACTCCAGTCTGGCAACAGAGTGAGACTCCTTCTTCAAACAAAATAACAACAACAACAATTTATTCGTCCCCACCCTGAACTGACTGAATCAGAAATGCCGGAGGCAGAGAGGGGTCACTACCTATTGTATCAAGCCCTGCCCCCAGGAGATTCTACTGAGTTTGAGAACTGATGCTCAATCTGTGATTTTATAATTTGCAATAGTTTCACTTCAGTGTATATCATATGTGTTTTCCCACATCATGTATTATTATTTGAAAACAAAATTTAACATCTACTTGTAATATTTTAATATAAAGCAGCCCACTGTATAATTAATCATTATATTTGGGGCCATTTGATTTTTCTCATTTTTTATAAAATACAGATAATACTCTATGAATACTCTTGACAGTAAATATTTCCACACATCTCTGAATATTTCCTTAAATTCAGCATCATTATTACCAAATTATAGAGTTTACACATTTTTATCTTTACAGTGTTTTGGCCACTTCATTGGGCCTGAGATTTTTCTGTTGATGGAAAACTAATACTTTCATTTATCACAAACAAGGAAGACAATATGGGTTATTGGCTATTTTTCTTTTATTGCAAATATTGCTGGATTACCAGTTCATTCTGGGTTAATTTACCTCTCAAACCAGGAGAAAGGGACAATGTGTATTTCCAGTCTCACTGGTTCCTTACTACTTATGATGCTTTGCCCAGTTTTTTATCAGTCCTTGTTTCTTTACCTACACCTAAAGGGTAAAACTACCCTACCTACTTCATAGTATAGAATATAATAATAGAACTTGTGCAGAAAGCCCTTTGTAACTGCTGAGCACAATACAACATGTGAGGTACTCTTATGACTATACTCAGTGCTTTGAAAATTTCACACCCAGAGGACCCCCACAATTGAAATATCCTCATTTATTTTGAGCCAAGACTTTCATCAGCCTGATCTAAGCTGTATTCTGAATTTGTAAGGGATCCGCAGAAGCTTTAGTATTCATATGTGCATATTTTGACTGTATGAATGCACTACTTAAATTTCTGGGAGTTGGTTCACCTTAGGTAGAATTTGTAAATAGCATATTTCTGGCTTTTATTCTATTTCCTCCTTGCCTTTTTTTTTTTTTTTTTTTTTTTTTTAAGCCATGTGCCAGTTCCATTGCATCCATCTTTATGGAGCTTGCCTCAACTCCTTTTTGGGAAAAAGCAATAGAGAAACAGAAAAACAAGTCAACAAGCAAGGAGATAAATACAGATAGATACACTGTAAGGTCTATTTTATACTTTTTCTTCCTTTCTGAACCCTTACAGCACGGTCTATATTTAAATGGAAACTATAACACCTACACAGAAATGGGTAATGCTATCCATTTTCACCAGTTGACTGTATAAAAGCCTCAGATTTCTGTCTAAATTATGAAAATTTGTAGACTTTGAGAGCTGTAAATGAACAATAGTCTACTATAGTGCTTTAATATCTTCAAAAGATACCTGTCCTCCCACCCCTCAATACACACCCATGCTACAAGTACTCTTTCTTCCAATAAGGATGAATTTAATGTTATAGGAGTTATTAAGAAATTATTTTAGACAGATAGAGAGGAAAAGGGGTCATTTCTTTTAAAGCAGCTCCAGAAACATTTCTTGTCTAGCAGAAAGCCCCGGCTGTTAGAGCCTGCAGGCAAGCTCTGATATGCAAATGTTGGCCATTAGGAACTAAGTCCACCCAAGCATGATGATTCTTATGGTCCTTACCATGCCACCACATGTGCCTGGCAACTTGGCCTCTCCCACATATTCCCAGGTGCATAGACCATCATCGTGCCCTGCATTCACATATTAAAAAGTTAGGGTGGAAGGGCGAGTTTTTTCTCTGGCTACATGAATGACATGTCTGGCCAAACCATATAAGCAGCCACATTCTGCTCCCCCACCCCCTCCCCACAACACAGGGTTTCTCTTTGTTAGCATCCCCCCTCCCTCTGTCTCTGTATGGGGCAGCTGTTTTCTTCTTCCTTCCTTTTTTCTTGCCTATTAAACTTTTCACTCCTTAAAACCACTCCACATGTGTCCATGTTGTTAATCCTATCCACATGAGACAAAGAACCTTGGTGTTTCTCCAGTCATTGGAGCCTGATCAATAACAGAAGCTGTTGGTATGTTTTAATTAGGGAAAATGAGAAGAGGGCTGTGGAAACAACTTGACAGACTGCTCATCAGAGCAGAAGGAAACTTCTGTGTCTGTTCATAGTCACACTGGCTGATCCACTTATGCCCCTGAAATATTCTCTCTTCAAAGTTTCAAAGGTAAGATTTGCTAAGCAGACAGTCCCGAAAGAGAAGACTTGGAAACACCCTCTACCTGGAACAGGACCTACCCACACTTTGGTAAAGAATAGGGTATCTAAACATCCCCAACAAAGAAACTGAGTTGAAAAGCCAGGATGACTACATTTGCAAATCTATTTGCAACCTTGGGCCAAGCTCCCAAGGTCAGCTACCTGAGCACTGCTGTTTTGCCCTCTTTGATTTCTAGGGAATTAACACAATCCAAGTTCAGCTGCATGTCACCTGCAGCCTGGGAGAAACACGGTGACATCGGCTCCCTGCAACAGACATGATGTGTGATTCATCCCTTTTGATGCAGTGCTTGAGGAAATGTCAGGGAGGAGAGAGTGAATAATCACTTGCATCCACTGTGCCACAGGCAGCTCTCCAAGAGGGAGCCCATTGTAGTCAAGGCTAACGAGGAGGCCGGGGACCCCTGTGTAGTTTCGAGCTCAGCATGGGGAAACTGTTTTAATTTAATTTAATTTAATGTAACTTAATTTAGGAGAGCTAAGTAATTAAACATGAGGCCAAAGTACATAAGAAAGTGGCAGTCTTTTATTGCAAATATGCATACACTCTCGGACGAGGTTCTCTGGTCCTCAGGTGTGGGGGCCAGGAAGTCGCCCGGGCGCTCTCGGGTGATGTTCTCCAGTCCACAAATGCGGGGCGAAGAAGTCACACCGGCTCCTGCCGCAGCGGACTTTATGCCTGGGAGCTGGAAGGGGAGGGCAGTGGGCGGGATAAGGGCGTGATAGGGCGTCTCCATAGGCGTGGCCGGGTAAGTTTCGATCTCTTCGGATTGACATCACCTGGCATGCTCAGTTGATTTGGTTCTTCTTCCGGGCGGGCTGGAAAATCTGTGATGAGAAGAACCCGGAAGCAACATGGATTATGCCTTCTTGTTCACCTTCCTCCATCTTGTCCTTCTCCTCACCCAAACAGTCCAACCTCTTATTGATTATAAGAATTTAGGCGCCGTGGTCTGTCTGGCTGCTTCCTGCTGTTAAGGGGCGTAGTTAGGGTCTGAGGTTGGCAGTTGGGTGTAGGGATGCAGGAGCATTTGGTTGAAGGTGACTGGTGATCTCTTGGACCTTGGCTCGGAGAAATTTTATTAGAATGGGAGCAAGACATAACATAAGGCAGAGGATTAGTATGGGAATTAGGAATGGAAGCATCTGCTGTACTACAGGCAGTAGCCATACCGGTGGTCCGTGGGGTTAAGGGGGCGTTAAATTGTTGAAGCTAGGGAAACCCCGATAATTAAGGGAAGAAAAACAGCCTGCTTTTGGATGTTATTGCTGGAGCTGAGCTAGGAAGCTAGTTCAGACAATTCTCCTTCGCTATATAGGGTTAAGCTAGGCACTAAAGATACCGGAACGCAAAGGGACTGGGTGATGGAGGTATGGTTAAGAGTTTTAGATAGAGTTTGGTTACACCAAAAGTAGCCTCCAACAGGGGCCGTCTGGGTCCTGCTGCGAGCTTATGTGCAATTACACCATGAAGAGTTTGGCGTAGAGTAGCAAAAAGGAATCTCTGTCTCACTCTGTCTCTCTTCATCTCTGTCTCTGTTCATCTCTGTATCTCTTCATCTATCTCTCTGTCTCTCTTCATCTCTGTCTCTCCTCATCTCTGTCTCTATCTCTGTCTCTCCATCTCTGTCTCTCTCTCTCTGTCTCTCTCTCATCTCTCTCTGTCTCTCTCCCATCTCTGTCTTTCTCCATCTCTATCTCTTCATCTCTGTCTCTGTCCATCTCTGCCTCTCTCTGTCTCTGTCTGTATCTCTTTGTCTCCATCTCCATCTCCGTCTCCGTCTCTCCACCTCCCGCTCACCAAGGCTGCTCCCGTCACCAACTCCCTTACCTCCTGGCTTCTCCCTATCTCTGACTCAACAGGGACTGAGTGCCGCAGAGGCCCTTGGGGAGGTCTGGGCTTTCTACTGCCTTCTGGTTACAGCCTCTCCTTCCCTGTATCTGTCCTTCATCCTGGCCTAATGAGTCCACATTTTATTTAGGAGAGGGCAGAGTGACAACCCTGGGTGGGTGGGGACAATCTGCAGTGCCCTGCATGACTGAGTGTATCTGGTTGTCTGTAGACCAGGTTTAGAATCTCCATACAAAGTTAGGATTAGTAGGAGTAACTAGGGGAATTAGAGTGAACCATAATAATGATGACAAAGGTGTAGAGGTAAGTTCAACATTGCTGAAATCACAAAGGGCACCCTGCCAAGCTAGGTCTTCTATGAGAGTAAAAGTTGGGAAACCTACTGGTTGGGGGATGGGTCGGAAGGAGGGTGTCTATGGGGTTTATGAGGAAAAGTCAGTTAAGTTAAGATGAAGAATGGTGAGGAAGCGGAAAATTTGAGGAGGGTGTTGATCCTTGAGTAGAACCTGGCCACCTGGAGAAAGGGAAGGGAATAGATGTTTTGAGTTAGGTTAAGATGTCTCATCCCAAGAGGGGTGGGACAAGAGGGCATGATGAGGAAAGAGTGGGCAAAGCATGCATAGTCCAGGCAGTAACTTAGCATTGGGGTCTGGCGAGGTTAGATGGTTTACCGTCTACCCCAACTACTGAGATAGTGGATGGCTGGCTAGGACCTCCATAGGTTGGCGAAACAGAATATAATTGTAAAACAGAATAGGTAGCCTCCGTATTGATGAGAAAAGAAATTGGCTTACCGCTATCTGTAGAGTTACCCTAGGCTCGGCGGGTGACAGGGGTCTCCGAGTGTGGGCACCGTCAGTCGTCGTCCAGGTGTAGGAGCTGGAAGGAGCCTTCCGGCCTTTGAGGAGAGGCACCACGTTGAGGCGCAATGCCTGCCCTGCTGGCGGGGCAATCAGACTTCCAATGTCCTTCCTGTTGGCAGGTTGGGCACGGCGTGGTAGGCAGGCGAGGATTTGGACACTGTTTTGCCCAATGCCCAGTTGTGCCACACTTAAGCATGGACCAGACGGAGTGGCCAGCTTGGCCTGGGGACACTGGTTTGCCCAGTGTCCTGGGTCTCTGCATTTATAGCAGGAGCCCTTGGGAGACTTGCCCTGTGTCTTCCCTGCCAGCAGAGTGGGCAACGCTGGTTGGAGGGCAGCCACTAGAGCTTGCGCCTGAAGCACAGCCCTTCTTTTCTCCTTGTCTAGCTCTGCGGCCTCAGCTGCTTCTTCTCTGGAGTTAAAAACTTTGAAGGCCAATTTTCCTGTATGGGAGTCTGAGGCCCATCTTCAACCTTTTTGCTTTTTTCGAATATCTGAGGCTGACTGGGAGATAAAATAGGAGGCTAGGACAGCTGCCCGGCTGGGGAGGTGGGCTAGCTGGGTAATTGGGCTAGTGCCTCTGTAAGGCGATTTAGGAAGGAAGCCCGGTTCTCATCTGGGTGTTGGATAATTTCCTTTAGTTTATCAAAATTGACCACTTTGTTAGAGGCTGCCTGCATACCGGCCAAGAGACATTGAACCATAATGTCTCTCCTATGGCGGCCGGGCTGCGTGGTTGGTAGTCCCAATCTGGTTCTATGGACGGGACAGCCATCTCTCCTAACAGGACAGTGGCGTCAGTTAAATGCCATTGATCTGCATGTTGCCTGGCGGCTGCAAGAATACGCTCTCTTTCCTCTGGGTTAAGAGTGGAAGTAAGAATGACATGTAAGTCATGCCAGGTAAGGTTATATGCTCTGGCCTAGGTATTGAAACTCTTTGGAATATTAGGTGGGGTTGGCTGAGAAGTCGCCAAGTCATTCTTCAATTTTGGAAAGGTCAGCCAGGGAAAAAGGGACGTGGACTGCAACCACGCCTTCGGCTCCGGCAACTTCTCGGGGCGGGGGGGCCAACAAACTAGCAGGGGAGGTTGGAACAGACTGACCAGTAGGGTAGGTTAAGACAGGCTGATTGGTAGAGGGGGTTGGGGCAGGCTGACTGGTAGAGGGCTGACTAATGGGGGCCGCTACCGCTGTCTTGGAGCGAGTGTGGACGGAAATGGGAGAGGTAAGAGGAGTGGCTGAGGGAAGAGTGTCGGGCGGGCGTGGGAGCTCCATAGGGAGGGGTGAGAGGTGGCTGAAGGAGGAGCGTGGGAGGCGGTAGGAAGTCCATAGAGAGGGGGTTGGAAAGTCGGAGGGAGGTCGCCTGCCGTCGGCCCCATCTGAAATGGAGGTGGAGTCCTCCTCAGTTGCTGAGGTGGGGGCCAAGGGCCGGGTTTAGGGTTTAGGCTAACAAGACCTGGGCCATTTAACACCAGGCGCACAGGTCTGGGCGAGGCGCAAGTCCTAAAAGCCTTGGACATAGATAATTTCTGACCACTTTCTGAGCCTCTGGCAGAAATTAGAGAGATCTAATAGAATTTTATAGTCAAGTGTGCCGTCTTGTGGCCATTGAGATTAGTTGTCTAATTTATACTGCGGCCATGCCACAGTGGAGAGGTTTCGATTGTGAGGTTCCCATTGTTTACCCGTTGTTTAACCACCAGAAATGGAAACCGACCTCACACAGTGGCAAAGCGTCCTTTGCCGCTGCTAGAGACCGGCGGCTCCTGGAGCCACTAATGGAGAATTGAGGGACTTCAAGACGGACGTCTCTGGGTTGAAGGCCTCACTGCGCCACAGGGTGGCTACGTCCTTGGGCGTATGTCCGACTCTAGGCCAAGGACACGGAAACGGACGGAGATGGTTAACAAAGGGGAGTACTCACCAAAGGAGAAATTCTCAGAGCGGCACCAGTGAGAGGCTGGAACATTTGTTCGGTGTTCGTGGCTGGTTGGGTTGGGAGCCGGTTCGCTGCGGAGGAGGTTCGCTAGACCCCTAGGGAATGTTGAGGAAGGGTCTCCTCCTGGGTCGGGTTTCGGCACCAACTGTTTTAATTTAATTTAATTTAATTTAATGTAACTTAATTTAGGAGAGCTAATTAAACATGAGGCCAAAGTACATAAGAAAGTGGTAGTCTTTTATTGCAAATATGCACACATTCTCGGATGAGGTTCTCTGGTCCTCAGGTGTCGGGGGGCCAGGAAGTCGCGCCAGCTCTCGGGTGATGTTCTCCGGTCCACAAATGCGGGGCTGAAGAAGTCACACCTGGCTCCTGCCAGTGGCAGACTTTATGCATTGGTACTGGAAGGGGAGGGCAGTGGGCGGGATAAGGCGTGATAGGCGTCTCCATAGGCGTGGCCGGGTAAGTTTCGATCTCTTGGATTGACATCACCTGGCGCATGCTCAGTTGATCTGCATCTTCCGGGGCAGGCTGCATTTTCCCGTGCTGGAAAGTTGGTGAGAAGAACCGGAAGCAACATGGATTATGCCTTCTTGTTCACCTTCCTCCATCTTGTCCCTTCTCCCTCACCCAAACAGAAAGAAAGAGAGAGAGAGAGATAGGAAGGAAGAACATTTCCAACAGAGTGGACAAATGCAGAGTTAAATAAAAACAGCAGTATCCTTGGAAGAATGGGGACAGTACACTGACTGGAGCCTTTATTTTACGTTAATCACTCTTGTAGTTGCTGCAGCCTGAGAAAGACACATTTGTTATGCAGACAGTTGTCAAGGCTGATCAGGAATGCAGGAGTGTGATCACAAATGAATTAGCTCTGTGAATACCAAGTGGGAAAACCAGTTTCAAATTACAGCATGGCACACTAGCTCCAGTAAGCGAGGAGACCACCCCTCATACTGTCTTATGCCCAATTTCTGCCTCCAAAGATAGAAGAAGCAAAAACTAAAAGGCAGACATGAAATCCATAGGCAGACAGCCCAGCACCACACACTGGACCTGGTAGTTAAAAATCAACCCCTGACCTAATTGGTTATGTTATCTATAGATTTTGGACATTGTATGGAAAAGCACTGTGAAAATCCCTATCCTGTTCTGTTCCATGTTGATTACCAGTGCATGCAACCCCCCAGTCACCTACTCCCTGCTTGCTCAATCCATCATGACCCTCTCACGTGGACACCCTTAGAGTTGTAAGCCCTTAAGAAGGACAGGAATTGCTCACTCATGGAGCTCGGTTTTTGAGACATGAGTCTTGTCGATGCTCCTGGCAGAATAAAGCCCTTCCTTCTTTAACTTGGTGACTGAAGGGTTTCGTCTGTGGCTTGTCTTCCTAATTTATTGATTCCCTGACTGGAAACCAGGTGATTAACGAATGGTTGAGGCAGCCCTTGAGGTGGCTTAGGCCTGCCCTGAGGAGCATCCCTGCGATGCACTCTGGCCAGCTTGAGCAACTCAGATCCTAAGAGTGCTCTCGGGTAGGAAATTGTCTGGTGGAATGCCTTGTCAGAGCAGCATGTGGCAGGACCCTGTGAAGAATCAACGCAGTAGAAAAACACTGGGAAGGAACTGTGTTGGAAGGAACTGGCACTTGGAGTCCAGACGTCTGAAACTTGGTAAGACTGGTCTTTGGAACTTGCTCACTCCATTTGAGTGGAAGTGTTGCCTGATCACCCATGACATGTCTATACTAGCACTTTGCTTTTTCTTTTTCACTTGACTTGGCTTGCTTGATACTTTGGTTTTGACCAGGCTTGGATCTCTTGATACTCTGATTTTGGTTTGATTCTGGTTTGGTGTAAACTATAAAAATGTGTGTGTGCTCTCTTTACCTGTTCTTTGTTTTGTGGTGTGTGTGGTGTGAGCGTGGTGTTTTGTCTCAAGGAAACATGGGTCAGGCACAAAGTAAGCCCACCCACTAGGAACTATGTTGAAAAATTTCAAAAAGGGATTTAAGGGAGACTGTGGAGTTACTATGACACCAGGAAAACTTAGAACTTTGTGTGAGATAGAATGGCCAGCATTAGAAATGGGTTGGCCATCAGAAGGAAGCCTAGACATGTCCCTCATCTTGAAGGTATAGCACAGAGTAACCTGTAAGACAGGGCACCCAGATCAGTTCCTATATATATATTCTTGGTTACAACTGGTTTTAGATCCCCCATCATAGTTAAGAGGACAGGCAGCAGCAACACTAGCAGCAACAGGAGTTAGTTAAGGAAGGTTCTTGCTCCACCTGCCGAGGGAAGTCAGCACCAAAAGTCCTGTCCAACCCAACACCAGAAGAATCATGTCAGGACTTGGTACCAGCAGTGTCCTTATCAAGAGGAAGGGCTCCCAACTCCTGAGCCCACAGCACCTCCATCTCCACCAGATAGCCACACTCCTAGACCACCCACAGTACACAAAAGAAGTGAAGCCGTAGGAGAATTTCTCCCTTGACAGCTTGTTTATGGCCCAAGACTGGAATCTGAATGCCCCTGAGAGAGCAGCAATAAACTGAGGTAGATGAGGAGGGACACATTGTGGAAAAGCATGTCTTTGTGTATCAATCTTTCACCTCTGCTGACCTCCTTGATTGGAAGAATAATACTCCTTCTTACATCGAAAAGTCCCAAACATTAATTGACTTGCTGTAACTATTATACAGATTCATAATCCTACTTGGGTTCATTGCCACCAGCTGTTCATGTACCTCTTTAATACAGATGAAAGGGAAAGCTGCTCCAGGCAGCAACTACATGGCTAGAGGAGCACATCCTAGTCTATTACCAAAACCTCCAAGAATATGTAAGAATTCAGCTGCCAGGAACAGACCCCAATGGGACCTGAATGAGGGACCAGACATGGAGAGGCTAAGACAGTACCATGAGGCATTAATAGAAGGTCTAAAGAAAAGGGCTCAAAAGGCTACAAATGTAAATAAGGTCTCTGAGGTCATCCAAGGAAAAGAGGAGAGTCCAGCGCAATTCTATGAAAGACTGTGTGAGGCTTACCATATGTACACTCCTTTTGATCCAGATAGCCCTGAAAATCAGCGCATGATTAACATGGCCTTAGTTAGTCAAAGCATGGAAGATATCAGGAGAAAATTGCAGAAACAGGCTGGGTTTGTGGGTATGAATACCTCACAGTTACTGGAAATAGCCAATCAAGTGTTTGTGAATAGAGATGCAACAAGCCCAGAGAAAGCCATAAGGAAGGCGAACGCCAGGCCAGGTGAAACATTGACTTACTGGCCATGGCCATTAGGGGAATTCCCCTGAAAGGAGAGGGAAAGGGGGTTCTGGGAAGAATACCCAGTCTAATCGCCCATGCTTGCAACATAACCAATGCTCCTATTGTAAGGAAATAGGACATTGGAAAGATAAGTGTCCCCAACTGAAGGAAAAGCAAGGTGATTTGGAGCAAAAGACCTCAGATAAAGACGAGGGTGCTTTGTTCAATCTGGCTGAAGGGCTATTAGACTGAAGGGAGCCGGGCTCAAATGCCCTCAAGGAGCCCACAGTCAGGATTTCAATTAGGGGCAAGGACATTAAGATTTTGGTTGATACTGGTGCTGAACATTCAGTAGTGACCACCCGGTCGCCCCTTATCCAAGAAAACCATTGATATAATCAGAGCAACAGGAGTTTCCACTAAGCAGGCTTTCTGTCTACTTCAGACCTGCTCACTGGGGGGACATGAAATAGTTCACCAGTTCTTGTATATGCCTGACTGTCCCTTGCCTTTGCTGGGAAGAAACTTGCTTAGCAAGCTGAGAGCTACCATCTCCTTTACAAAACAGGGCTTTTTACAAGCTAAAGTTACCAGGAACAGGAGTTATCATGGCCCTTACGGTCCCCAGGGAAGAAGAATGGAGACTTTGCTGACCAAGCCAGCCAAGAGATAAAACCAGCTCTAGCTAAGCAATGGCCCCAAGTATGGGCAGAGGATAATCCTCCAGGACTGGCGGTCAACCAAGCCCCTGTACTCATAGAAGTTAAGCCTGGGGCCCAACCAATTAGACAAAAGCAGTATCCGGTTCCCAGAGAAGCTCTCAAGGAATCCAGGTTCATCTCAGGTGCTTGAAAGCCTATGGAATTATAGTTCCTTGCCAGTCTCCATGGAACACCCCCCTCCTGCCTGTCCCTAAGCCAGGGACCAAGGACTACCAGCCAGTACAGGACTTGTGCTTGCTCAACCAAGCTACAGTGACTCTGCACCCAACAGTTCCTAACCCTTACACATTGTTAGGGCTGCTGCCGGCTGAGGACAGCTGGTTTACCTGTCTGGACTTAAAAGATGCCTTCTTTAGCATCAGAATAGCTCCTGAGAGCCAGAAGCTGTTTGCCTTTCAGTGGGAAGATCCAGAGTCAGGTGTCACTACTCAGTACACTTGGACCCGGCTTCCCCAAGGATTCAAGAACTCCCCTACTATCTTCGGGGAGGCCCTGGCTCGAGACCTGCAAAAGTTTCCTGCTAAAGACCTAGGCTGCATCTTGCTCCTGTACATAGACGACTTTCTGCTAGGACACTCCATGGCAGTCAAGTGCGCAAAAGGGACTGATGCCCAGCTTCGGCACCTGAAGGACTGTGCGTATAAAGTGTCAAAGAAGAAAGCTCTGATCTGCAGACAACAGGTATGCTACCTAGGATTCACTGTTCTGAAAGGGGAGTACAGCCTGGGGTCAGAAAGAAAGCAGGTCATCTGCAACTTATCAGAACCTAAAACCAGAAGGCAAGTAAGGGAATTCCTAGGAACTGTGGGTTTTGCAGATTATGGATTCCAAACTTTTCAGTATTAGCCAAGTCTTTGTACAGGGTTACAAAGGGGGATGACAAGGAGCCTTTCGAATAGGGTCCTCTACAACAGCAAGCCTTTTGTAAATTAAAGGAAAAACTTATGTCAGCCCCACCCTTGGATTACCAGATTTGACAAAGCCTTTTACACTCTAGGTCAGAAAGAGAAAAACATGGCAGTTGGAGTTTTAACCCAGACTGTGGGGCCCTGGCCAAGGCCAGTGGCCTATCTCTCAAAACAACTAGATGGGGTTTCCAAAGCCTGGCCCCCATGTCTAAGGGCCCTGGCAGCAACAGCCCTGTTAGCACAAGAAGCAGATAAACTAACCCTTGGGCAAAACCTGAATATAAAGGCCCCCATGCTATGGTAATCTTGATGAATACTAAAGGACATCATTGGCTAACAAATACTAGATTAACCAAGTACCAAAGCTTGCTATGTGAAAATCCCACATAACTATTGAAGTCTGTAACACCCTAAATCCCGCCACCCTGCTCCCAGTATCAGAGAGCCCAGTCGAGCATAACTGTGTAGAGGTGTTGGACTCAGTCTATTCTAGCAGACCTGACCTTGGGACCAGCCATGGGCATCAGTAGACTGGGAGTTATACGTGGATGGAGCAGCTTCATCAACCCACAAGGAGAAAGATGTGCAGGATATGCGGTGGTAACTTTGGATGCTGTCATTGAAGCCAAACCGTTGCCACAGGGCACTTCAGCCCAGAAGGCTGAGCTCATTGCTTTAACTCGGGCTCTAGAACTCAGTGAAGGTAAGACTGTAAACATCTACACTGACTCTCGATATGCCTTTCTAACCCTCCAAGTGCATGGAGCATTATATAAGGAAAAGGGCCTGTTAAACTCTGGGGAAAGGACATAAAATATCAACAAGAAATTCTACAATTATTAGAGGCAGTGTGGAAACCTCAGAGGGTGGCAGTCATGCACTGCAGGGGACACCAGTGAGCCTCCACCTCAGTGGCCTTAGGAAACTCTCGAGCTGATTCAGAAGCTCAAAAGCAGCATCTACCCCTTACTGGGCATCAGTAGCAGCCCCTTACTCCCTCTAACACCTGACCTGGTACGCACCTATTCTAAGGAAGAAAATGTTTCTTCCACGCAGAAGGGGGGCAAATAATAAAAGGAGGATGGATCAGACTGCCAGATGGGAGGGTAGCTGTGCCGCAGTTGCTAGGAGCCACAATCGTATTGACTATGCATGAAACCACTCATCTAGGTCAAGAGTCACTTGAAAAATTGTTAGGCCGGTACTTCTACATCTCACACTTGCCAGCCCTTGCCAAAGCAGTAGCACAATGGTGTGTTACTTGCCGACAGCACAATGCGAGGCAAGGCCCCACTGTTCCACCCGGCATACAAGCTTATGGAGCGGCTCCTTTTGAGGATCTTCAGGTGGATTTCACAGAAATGCCGAAATGTGGAGGTAACAAGTATTTTCTGGTTCTTGTGTGTACTTACTCTGGGTGGGTGGAGGCTTATCCAACACGAACTGAAAAGGCCTACGAGGTAACCCGTGTGCTTCTGCGAGATCTTATTCCTAGGTTTGCAATGCCTTTATGAATTGGCTGAGATAACAGGCCAGCATTTGTGGCTGACTTGGTACAGAACACATCAAAGGCATTAGGAATCACTTGGAAGCTACATGCCACCTACCGACCTCAGAGTTCCAGAAAGATGGAGCAAATGAATCAGACTATCAAAAATAGTTTAGAGAAAGTATGTCAGGAAACAGAATTAAAGTGCATACAGGCCCTTCATATACTATTGTTTAAAATTAGATGCAACCCTTTTAAGAAAACAGGATACTCCCCTTATGAAACACTGTATAATAGACCTCCTCCTATACTATGGGGACTTCTACGCACTCCTGAAGAATTAGGTGAAATTGAGTTACAGCGACAGCTACAGGCTTTAGTAAAAATTACAGACAATCTCAACTTAGGTAAATGAGAGGTGTCCCATCAGCTTATTCTCCCAGTTCACCCTTTCTCTCCAGGTGATCACGTGTGGATCAAGGACTGGAATGTAGCCCCTTTGCGGCCACAGTGGAAAGGACCTCAGACCGTCATCCTGACCACCCCCACGGCTGTAAAGGTAGAAGGAATCCCAGCCTGGATCCACCACAGCCGTGTGAAACCTGCAGCCGATGAAACCTGGGAGGCAAAACCGAGCCCGGACAACCCCTGCAAAGTGACTCTGAGGAGGACGACAAGCCCTGCTCCAGTCACACCCAGAAGCTGACTGGTCTACACATGGCCAAAGCATGAGGAGAATCATCATGGGACTCATTTTCCTTATAATTTGGACTTGTATAGTAAAAACTTCCACTGATTTTCCCAGCATGGAGGACTGCTCTCAGTGTATACATCAGGTTACCGAGGTAGGGCAACAAGTTAAAACAATCTTTCTGTTCTATAGTTACTATGAATGCCTAGGAACTTTAAAAGGAACATGTTTATATAATGACACTCAGTACAAGGTATGTAGCCCAGGAAATGACCGGCCAGATGTGTGCTATGACCCTTCTGAGCCTCCCAGGTCCACAGTTTTTGAAATAAGATTAAGGACTGAAGACTGGTGGGGACTCATAAATGATACAAGTAAAGTATTAGCCAGAACAGAAGAAAAAGGGGTGCCCAAACGCATAATCTTGAAATTTGATGCCTGTGCTGTCATTAATAGCAATAAGTTAGGAAGGGGATGTGGCTCTTTTAGTTGGGAAAAAGGCTATATGACCGAAAATAAGTACATTTGTCATGAATTAGGACTGTGTGGAAATGAATGTGGATACTGGTCTTGTGTCATTTGGGCCACTTGGATAAAAAATGAAAAGGATCCAGTCCACCTTCAGAAAGGAAAAAATGGCCCTTCCTGTACTAAGGGACAATGTAACCCCTTAGAGCTAGTAATAACCAATCCCCTTGATCCTCGCTGGAAAAAAGGGGCGTGTGACCTTAGGAATCGATGGGGCTGGACTGGATCCTCGAGTAAATATCTTGGTTCAAGAAGAAGTTTACAAACGCTCTCCTGAGCCAGTGTTTCAAACTTTCTATGATGAACTAAATGTGCAAGTACCAGAAATTCCAGGAAAAACAAGAAATTTGTTTTTGCAATTAGCCAAGCATGTAGCCCAGTCTCTCAATGTCACCTCATGTTATGTATGTGGAGGAACTGTAATGGGAGATCAATGACCATGAGAAGCCTGAGAATTAGTACCTACAGACCCAGTGCCTGATGAATTCCTGGCTCAAAAGAATCACCCTGGTAATTTCTGGGTCCTAAAACCTGAATTATTGGACAATATTGCATAGCTAGAGAAGGAAAAGAATTCACTTACCCCTTCGGACGACTTAGTTGTCTGAGACAGAAACTGTATAATGGTACCACAAAACAGTCACTTGGTGGAGTTCAAATCAAACAGAGAGGAATCCATTTAGTAAATTCCCAAAGTTGCAAACTGTGTGGACCCACCCAGAGTCCCACTTGGACTGGACAGCCCCAACTGGATTGTATTGCATATGTGGGCATAGAGTTTATGCCAAATTACCTGACCAGTGGGCAGGTAGTTGTGTTATTGGCACTATTAAACCATCTTTCTTTCTACTGCCCATAGAAACAGGCAAACTCCTGGGCTTCCCTGTCTATGCTTCCTGTGAAAAGAGAAGCATAGCTATAGGAAATTGGAAAGATGATAAATGGCCCCCTGAGAGAATCATACAATATTATGGGCCTGCTACTTGGACACAAGACAGCTCATGGGGATACTGGACCCCCACTTACATGATCAACCAAATCATATGGTTACAAGCTGTCTTAGAAATAATCACTAATAAAACCAGCAGAGCCTTGACTATTCTGGCTCGGCAAGAAACTCAGATGTGAAATGCTATCTATCAAAATAGATCGGCTCTTGACTACTTGCTAGCAGCTGAAGGAGGGGTCTGTGGGAAATTTAACCTTACTAATTGCTGTCTACATAGATGATCAAGGGCAAGTAGTTGAAGACATAGTTAGAGATATGACAAAACTGGCACATGTGCCCATGCAAGTGTGGCATGGATTTGATCCTGGGGCCATGTTTGGAAAATGGTTCCCAGTGCTAGGAGGATTTAAAACTCTTATAACAGGAGTTATAATTGTAATAGGAACCTGCTTACTGCTCCCTTGTTTGCTACCTGTACTTCTTCAAATGATTAAAAGCTTCATCGCTACCTTAGTTCACCAAAATGCTTTAGCACAAGTTCACTATATGGAATCACTATCGATCTGTCTTGCAAGAAGACATGGGTAGTGAAGATGAAAGTGTGAATTCCCACTAATAAAATGAGTGAGAGTCTCAAAGGGGAATAAGGAGGAGACCACCCTCATATTATCTTATGCGTAATTTCTGCCTCCAAAGAAAGAAGAAGTTAAAACTAAAAGGCCGAAATGAAATCCATGGGCAGACAGCCCGGTGCCACACCCTGGGCCTGGTAGCTAAAGATCGGTCCCTGACCTAATTGGTTATGTTATCTATAGATTTCAGACATTGTATGGAAAAGCACTGTGAAATTTCCTATCCTGTTCTGTTCTGTTTTCATTACTGGTGCATGCAGCCCCTAGTCACGTACCTACTGCATGTTCAATCAGTCGTGGCCCTCTCATGTGGACCCCCTTAGAGTTGTAAGCCTTTAAGAGGGATAGAAATTGCTCACTCAGAGAGTTCATTTTCTGAGACATGAGTCTTGCCAATGCTCCTGGCCAAATAAAGCCCTTCCTTCTTTAACTCGGGGTCTGAGGGGTATTGGTTGCATTGCATCCTGCTACACCAGGAGGATTAAAATATACTAGTCAAGGTGCAGTGGCTCATGCCTTTAATCCCAGCACTTTAGGAGGACCAGGCATGAGGATTACTAGAGCCCAGGAGCTCAAGACTAGCCTGGACAACATAGTGAGAACCAGCCTTCACAAAATAAAAATAAAATTAGCTGGGTATGGTGCCATGCCTATAGTCTCAGCTTCTTGGGAGTTTGAAGCAGAAGATCACTGGAGCCCAGGAGTTTGGGGCTTCAGTGAGCTATGTTCACACCACTGTACTCTATTCTGGGCAACAGAGACCCTGTCTCAAAAAATTAAAAAATATAACAAAGTCAAGTAAAAGAAAACTCTCCATCTTTTAAGTTCTATAGCATGCTCTTGTATTTGTATTGACCATGTTGTTAAAAAGAAAAATATATAGACACATTCTTCTTTTCAAACCTCAAAAATATTAGGTTCATTCAGTGAAGAAAAGAAAAAAATACTTTGTGTGTATATATGTGTATATATACATTGGAACATACATATTCTTGATCAGCATCACATTAATGAACACATATGTGTGTGAATGTGTGTATATGTGTGTGTATGTGTATACACAGGCAAAAGATTGTGTGTGTGTGTATATATATATATTTATTTAAAATCTGAATTATCTATTTAAACTTTCCAAAGTCCATCAAACCACACCATGTCTACACTACTTAAGATATAACCTAGACTCACAACCTTCTTAAACTACAGAGTGTTTAAGTGTATACATATATATTTAGATATAGATATAAAAGTTTCAGTAGTCTAGGCACTGTTTCACTAAAAATGGCTGCACAGATTCTCACATCAATGTGGACATAACTCCTGGGGAACATGGATAGTGTTGGGTGCTCCTGGGTCCATGTCAGGCTGGGAAATTCCAGTGCTTGAGTAGTTGTTTCTCCTTTTTCCTTTCTAAATACAAACCTTGCTTGTGAATAGTACAGCTCCATCCCTCATATTTTAAAACACATCTAATGGCCATGTGCAGTGGCTCATACTTGTAATCCTAGCAGTTTGGGAGGCAGAGGTGGGCAGATCACCTGAGATCAGGAGTTAAAGACCAGCCTGGCCAACATGGTGAAACTGCATCTCTACTAAAAATATAGAAATTAGCCAGGCATTGTGGTGGGCACCTGTAATTTCAGCTACTTGGGAGACTGAGGCAGGAGAATTGCTTGAAGCCTGGAGATGCAGGTTGCAGCAAGTTGAGATTTTGCTACTGCACTACAGCCTGGGTGACAGATCAAGACTCTACCTCAAAATGAATAAAATCACAAGATAAGATGTGATGAGATGCAATGAGATGAAATGCGACACAATGGGATGGGATGGGATGGGATGGGATGGGATGGGATGGGATGGGATGGGATAAGTTAAGATGATGAGATGAGATGAGATTAGACAACGTAAGATGAGATAACATGCACATCTACAGTTCTGGCAACAGCAAATCTGTGTGTCCCTCCTCAGAAGCCAGAGTCCGAGTTATTTATTCTGAGCAAAAGTTGAATCATGTTTCCCTAGTAGGCTTAAAAACGGTATCTTCCAAGCATATGCAGTCACAGAATGTCATCCTGTGGTATGTAAGTGGCCAGGGTTGTGTACAGAGGTCTCCTATTTCATTAGATGAAGGAAAAGAGTCAGCAGGCTGATTTCAAGCCTGTGTGAAGTCAGCAAATTCAGAGAAAGTTATACATGGGTCCAAGACATTTTAGTGGGATAGAAAAATAATAAGTAGGGGAAAAATAATGTGTACATTCGTAAGACCAACAGAGTAGGATTGCCCAAGTACATGGTTACAGTTACAGCAAGGGAACAGAGGATCCCACTGAAGCTGAAACATACGTACCCCTCATTCAAGTCCCCAGGCAGCAGAATGCCCTCACTGATCCATGCTAATTCTACTTTTTTATTGAGAGAAGTTTAAGGACACACTTCCCCAAAATATGGAACCTTGGCATTTGGGAAAATAGCAGAAGCCAGCCATAGCTACCTGGAAAAACTTCCCCTGCCCCTCTCAGAAGTTGCCTGAAGTGGGCCATAAAACCTGGCTGACCTTCCTCTGAAAGGAGGTCATGACTCATTCCAAACGGGTCCTCCCATACCCAGAGTAAAGAAATGTCCACTCTGAAGACACAGGGAGAACAAGAAGATCTGAACAAACAGGCCTTGCTACATTTCCTCCTGGTTTATTTCCATTAGAGCCCACCACATTTTGTCCAATTATACTTCTATACAACTGTTACCTCTTATCAAGCCTAAGCATTAAAATGGACAGTTTCCCTGTTACTTTGGGGCTTCGTTTCTGAAGGTTCTCATGTCATGTAAAACTTAGATTAAATAGATCTGTCTGATTTTTTTTCTTGCTAATCTGATTTTTGTTATAAGTGTCTCACTCATGAACCTTGCAATAGGTGAAAAGTATTTTCTTTCTTACACACACGGATGTGAAAATAGAGCTTAGAATTGCACCTGGTTAATTTGGCATTGCCAGTGGTAATAGTATGGAGAGAACGTTGAGGGGCATAGGCCATTTGACAGGAAAGAAACTGTCTTAGTCTGTTCATGCTGCTATAGCCCTCACTCTGGACAGTGTAATTTATTATAAAGAATAGAAATTTATTGCTTACAATTCTGGAATCTGGAAGACTAAGATTAAGTAGCCAGCAGACTTGGTGTCTGGTGAGGGCTGCTCTCTGCTCCTGATTGACGCCCTGTAGCTGCCTCCAGAATAGACAAATTATTAGATTGGTGCAAGATTAATTGCAGTTTCTATTACTGAAAGTAGTGGCAGCTGGTGCGTGGCTCATGCCTGTAATCCCAGCACTTTGGCAGGCCAAGATGGGTGGATCACGAGGTCAGCAGTTCGAGACCACTCTGGCTAACACGTTGAAACCCCGTCTCTATTAAAACTACAAAAAATTAGCTGGGTGTGGTGGCAGGCGCCTGTAGTCCCAGCTACTGGGAGGCTGAGGCAGGAGAATGGCATGAACCCGGGAGGCTGAGCTTGCAGTGAGGTGAGATCACACCACTGCACTCCAGCCAGCGACAGGGCGACTCCATCTCGAAAGAAAAAAAGAAGGTAGTGGCAAAAACCACAATTACTTTTGCACCAACCTAGTATGTCCTCACATTGCAGACTGGGTTGAAAGAGAGAAAAGAATAAGCTTGCTTTCTCAAGTCCTAATCCCCTCCATGAGGATGAAGCTCACATGACCTAATCACCTCCTAATCACTGTGTTGCCCAGGCTAGTCTCAAACTCCTGGTCTCAAGTGATCCTTTTGCCTTGACATCCCAAAGTGCTGGGATTACAGGCACCAGCCACCTTAAGCCTTTCAAGTATTTGAAAAGAGCTACCACATTGTATTAATTATGTGTCACTATCTAACCAATTGTCAAACTATCTCCAAGTTTGTGACCCAAAACAAAAAGCATTCATTGAGGTTTCTGAAAATTTTTAGGCTACAAATATTCTGGTCAATGGGAAAGAATCACTAGGTCCTTCACACACACAAGTGCAAATGAAACCTCATGAGTATCAATTTCAGCAGACAGGGATGATTGGATACCTACCACATATATAGCTCTGAGTTTTCTCTTCTCCAGGTCCACTTTTTCCTTAATCATCTCTCCAACAGGAAGCCCAGGTCTGCATTTCTTCATACTTTGCACTAGCCCGTACTTGGACTTAGACATTTAGCCATGGCTCTTCTCATATCTCATTCAAAAATAAAACCAAGAGGGCTGACTTTATGTCTTTTCATGTCCCCCAAGTCCCTGATTTTTGTTTTCTTTTAGAAAATGTTACTGGAATCTTCCCCAAAAATTTGGGATATTTTTCACATAAGCCCACAAGCAGCAACTTAGATAAGCAGAGGCTGCCTGTGTACGTCTGTGTCACAATTTCCACCCTCCACCTACTTTCTTTTCTTGTTTAGGCTGGATGTCTCAAAACACATATTCTGTATGAAGTCTCATTGCTCAAGCTGGGAAAGCTTTGTTGTCCAAAATCCTTGATGTTTAAACTCACACAGAAAGTCACAGTAGTACACACATACCCTGGGCAGTATCCTTTAGGTTATTTTGAGCTCTTCTCCCAAATCTCAGCAGTTTGAACTGCACATGCTGAGCAACTCTCAGCAGAACTCAGGAAAGTCTATAAAGATGATCTTACATTTAGATTGGCTAAAGCGTTTTATTTTTAGTTTTATTGGTCTGTTTTGTGTCACAGAGGGGCTGTCATTTTAATAGTCTTTTCAAACATTTCATTCAAGGTTTAATACGTGGATACACCTACCAGCCATAGCTTCCCAACTTAAAGTAAATGAATTTGTACATATGTATATTTATGACTGTACAAATTCTAAAGCTAATAGGACAAATAAACTCTCTAAATATCCGGTTTTTCCACATGAGATTTCATGTATTCAAAATGTACACCAAGTCAGCCAATCCTCCTTCTTTCTTACACACACGGATGTGAAAATAGAGCTTAGAATTGCACCTGGTTAATTTGGCATTGCCAGTGGTAATAGTATGGAGAGAACGTTGAGGGGCATAGGCCATTTGACAGGAAAGAAACTGTCTTAGTCTGTTCATGCTGCTATAGCCCTCACTCTGGACAGTGTAATTTATTATAAAGAATAGAAATTTATTGCTTACAATTCTGGAATCTGGAAGACTAAGATTAAGTAGCCAGCAGACTTGGTGTCTGGTGAGGGCTGCTCTCTGCTCCCTGATTGACGCCCTGTAGCTGCCTCCTCCAGAATAGACAAATTATTAGATTGGTGCAAGATTAATTGCAGTTTCTATTACTGAAAGTAGTGGCAGCTGGGTGCGGTGGCTCATGCCTGTAATCCCAGCACTTTGGCAGGCCAAGATGGGTGGATCACGAGGTCAGCAGTTCGAGACCACTCTGGCTAACACGCTGAAACCCGTCTCTATTAAAACTACAAAAATTAGCTGGGTGTGGTGGCAGGCGCCTGTAGTCCCAGCTACTGGGAGGCTGAGGCAGGAGAATGGCATGAACCCGGGAGGCTGAGCTTGCAGTGAGGTGAGATCACACCACTGCACTCCAGCCTAGGCGACGGAGTGAGACTCCATCTCGAAAGGAAAAAAAAAAAGAAGGTAGTGGCAAAAACCACAATTACTTTTGCACCAACCTAGTATGTCCTCACATTGCAGACTGGGTTGAAAGAGAGAAAGAATAAGCTTGCTTTCTCAAGTCCTAATCCCTCCATGAGGATGAAGCTCACATGACCTAATCACCTCCTAATCACTGTGTTGCCCAGGTTAGTCTCAAACTCCCGGCCTCAAGTGATCCTTTTGTCTTGGCCTCCCAAAGTGCTGGGATTACAGGCACCAGCCACCATGCCCCACCTTAAGCCTTTCAAGTATTTGAAAAGAGTTACCATGTTGTATTAATTATCTGTCACTATCTAACCAATTATCGAACTATCTCCAAATTTTTGACCCAAAACAAAAAGCATTCATTGAGGTTTCTGCAAATTTTTAGGCTACAAATATTCTGGTCAATGGGAAAGAATCACTAGGTCCTGCACACACACAAGTGCAAATGAATCCTCAAGAGCATCAATTTCAGCAGGCAGGGATGATTGGATACGTTTTTGAAGGCCACCTACCACATATACGGCTCTGAGTTTTCTCTTCTCCAGGTCCACACTTTTTCCTTAATCATCTCTCCAACAGGAAGCCCAGGTCTGCATTTCTTCATACTCTGCACTAGTCCTTACTTGGACTTAGACATTTAGCCATGGCTCTTCTCATATCTCATTCAAAAATAAAACCAAGAGGGATGACTTTATGTCTCTTCATTTCCCCCAAGTCCCTGATTTTTTGTTTTATTTTAGAAAATGTTATTGGAATCTTCCCCCAAAATTTAGGATATTTTTCACATAAGTCCACAAGCAGCAACTTAGATAAGCAGAGGCTGCCTGTGTACGTGTGTGTCGCGATTTCCACCCTCCACCTACTTTCTTTTCTTTTTTAGGCTAGATGTCTCAAAACCCGTATTCTGTATGAAGTCTCATTGCTCAAGCTGGGAAAGCTTTGTTCTCCAAAATCCTTGATGTTTAAACACACACAGAAAGTCACAGTACCACACACACACCCTGGGCAGTATCCTTTAGGTTATTTTGAGCTCTTCTTCCAAATCCCAGCAGTTTGAACTGCACATGCTGAGCAACTCTCAGCAGAACTCAGGAAAGTCTATAAAGATGATCTCACATTTATATTTGACTAGAGGGTTTTATTTTTAGTTTTATTGGTCTGTTTTGTGTCACAGAGGGGCTGCCATTGTAATAGTCCTGCCAAACATCACATTCAAGATTTAATACATGGATACATCTGCCAGCCATAGCTTCCCAACTTAAAGTAAATGAATTTGTAAAGATGCATATTTATGACTGCACAAATTCTAAAGCTAATAGGACAAATAAACTCTCCAAATATCCGGTTTTTTCCATATGAGATTTCATGTATTCAAAATGTGCACCAAGTCAGTCAATCCTCCTTCTTTCCTCAGAATGGAAATACAAACCATTGTCATTGACATCTTTATTGTGAAGTCCATACTGGACTTACCTTGGTGTGTATATAGTGAATGCATCTTGGGAATAAGCTCAGAACACAGCCAGCACTTACGATCAAGTAAATCCAGGCTGGCTTGTTTCCTTTGGCTTCTATCACCTGCCACAGGTGAAATATAATATCCCTGTAGCTGGATGAAAACATCATGTGTTTTGGATTTACACAGATTTGAGTAATTTGAGTATATAGCTGAATTTAATTAAACCATTTCAGAAGTGTGTATAAATCATTGATTCTTCCTAAGCCTGTTTTCCCATGATGCAACAAATTTTACTACTAGGAATATTAAAGATGATGATAGTTCAAAATGTTGAAGAAACAAAGAATGAAAGGCATGTAAAAGTTGTTCATTCTCTTCCTTCTTGCTGTTTCTAGAGTTCACTAGAAAATTCCTTCTAGAAAGGCATCCTTCTTACTGGAAAAACTTGGAAAAAAGTACTGAGACCCCCAGAATTTTAATACTTAAGTGACACCACTTAAATATGGATAAAGAATGAAAATCCCAGAAATATGTTAAAGACTGGGGTGGGATGTGGGTATCATTATAGCATAAGCCAACAACACAAAGACTGGGTGTTCTGTTCAAGAGAAGAGAGTTCTGAAAATTGCTTTTCATGAAAGCTTTCTTCTTACAATTATTTGTCCCCTCATCCTGAGCCTTAGTAATATTTTACATATGCACACAAACATAAGCACATGTATACACACTCTCTCTATCTTGAATTTTAGATGTACTATTCACTTAAGAAGATATGGTACAATTCCACACTTGCTAATTCATGGATTCAATACTCATTTCTCCTTTACAATACAAAATGATCTTGGAGATATGACACAGGCTCCTCTGGAACACCATACATTGCAAAGATTTGAGCACTACTAAATAAAATTTGAAAATTCCCCCTTTCATCTCCACAGAATGGATGGGACAATGGAAGAACAGATTCATTTAAAATCATATTTGAAACACGTCTTCATGGATCCATGGCATGTTTTTTAAACTAGGTTTTCACTTGTAATAGTTTGTCTCCATTCATAATCACAGGAATCTGACAGGGGACTTTGCAGTCTCTTCATTTTTATAAAAGAATTTTCCTTTCACCACTGATATTGAGCTGCAGATGAGGTGCATTTGAACTGCACATGAGGTGCAGTTTGCCCCATGGTGCCTTTACCAGCTGCATAATATTTTGAGAGCGGAAGAGAGAACATATAGGCGATAATTTTATAATTGTATTTTGTATTTTTATTAGAAAATACATCATGTGCAGAAATGTACAGATAATAATATAACAGACATTCACAAATCTACCATGCAGACATAAAATATATTACTTTTGCCATAAATATTTATTTTTTCTTTTTTTGACTGGGAAGAAAAGCAGGTTTAATTGGACTTACAGTTCCACATGGCTGGGGAGGCCTCAGAATCATGGCAGGAGGCAAAAGGCACTTCTTACATGGTGGCAGCAAGAGAAAATGAGGAGAAAGCAAAAGCAGAAACCCTGATAAACCTATCAGATCTCATGAGACTTATTCACTATCATGAGAATAGCATGGGAAAAAGACTGACCCCATGATTCAATTGCCTCCCTATGGGTCCCTCCCACAATACATGGGAATTCTGGGAGATACAATTCAAGTTGAGATTTGGGTGGGGACACAGCCAAACCCTATCATCCCACCCCTGACCCTCCAAATCTCATGTCCTCACATTTCAAAACCAATCATGCCTTCCCAACAGTTCCCCAAAAGTCTTAATTCATTTCAGCATTAACCCAAAAGTCCACAGTCCAAAGTTTCATCTGAGACAAGGCAAGTCCCTTCTGCCTATGAGCCTGTAAAATCAAAAGCAAACTAGTTAATTCCTAGACACAATGATGGTACAGGTATTGGGTAAATACAGCTGCTCCAAACGGGAGAAATTGGCCAAAGCAAAGGGGTTATAGGGCCCATGCAAGTCCAAAATCCAGCAGGGCAGTCAAATTTTAAAGCTCCAAAATGATCTCCTTTGACTCCAGATCTCACATCCAAGTCATACCGATGCAAGAGGTGGGTTCCTATGGTCTTGGTCAGCTTTACCCCTGTGGCTCTGCTGGGTACAGCCTCCCTCTGGCTGATTTCATGGGCTGGCATTGAGTGTCTGTGGCTTTTCCAGGCACATGCTGCAAGCTGTCAGTGGATCTACCATTCTGGGGTCTAGAGGATGGTGGCCCACTTCTCACAGCTCCACTTGGCTGTGCCCCAGTAGGGACTCTGTGCGGGGGCTCCTACACCACATTGACCTTCCACACTGCCCTAGCAGAGGCTCTCCATGAGGGTCCATGCCCCTGCAGCAAACTTTTGCCTGGGTATCCAGGCATTTCCATACATCTTTTGAAATCTAGGTGGAGGTTCACAAACCTCAATTCTTGACTTTTGTGTACTTGCAGGCTCAATGCCATGTGAAAGCTGCCAAGGGTTGGTGCTTCACCCAGGGGATAATTTTAAAGCAGTGAGACTGGGTGGCCATGTGAGAGAGATTCATCCTACAAAGCAGCAAGACACCTTGATGTAGGTCAATAGAACTGGCTCCACACGAGGTGTAAGTCTGCATCCTCACAAAGTGGGGGACTCTGTGAGTGAAGACAGGAACAGGAGAGACACCTACAGCCTGTGCATGGGGTTCAAGGCACAGGTTCAATTATCTGATGATGGTGGGGTAAGGAGAAAAGAGATGAGACTGCCCTGTTCCAAGAGGATCAAGAATAGAGACTGCTTGGAAAGCGTGTGAGTTTTGGGGCTCAGGGTGGCACATCCTAAGCCCCAGCACTCATTTATTGGCATCTGGGAAACAGAGCAGAAAACCCACGCTTACCTTCCCCCGTCCGCTCCCCCCTGCCACCAGTCATCCTTCTCCTCCAAAGCAGGCCATGAAACCTAGGAAGGATTTTCTGACTTTCCCCAAAGCAGGTCCTAATGATACAGGAGCTAGAAAGAAATTCTTTAGGCAGATAGTTAGGCAAAAGGAGTCCTCGCTAAGGCTTCCCTTTTAATAAAGAGCAGCCCTACATTTCTTTTCTCACAAAGAGCAGCCTGAAAATAAGCTGCAGACATAGATAAGCAAGCTGGAAGTTTGCATGGGTGAATGCTGGCAACTGTGCCAATACAGCAGAGCTACCAGGAAGCCAGGGTGTTCAGAATGGAGCCTCCATCTTCCCTTTTCTTTTCACCACGTGTACAATAAGGACCAGGCAACACTGCGCTGTTCTCTATTATGTAGAGAACCCATCTGCATAATAAAAGGTTAAGGTGGGGCAGTCGGCTTCTTTGTGTACTATGTAAATGGCACATCTAGTCCAACCAATTTTTTGTGCCCTATGTAAATCAGACATTACCTCCTCAAGCTCAACTATAAAACTTTCTGCACTTCACCACGGAACTGGCAACCCATTTTCTCCAGAACCCCACTCTCTGCAGCAGAAAGAGCTTTTCTCTTTCTTTTGTCCATTAAACTTCCACTCTTAACCTCACTCTGCTGTGTCTGCGTCCTAGTCTTCCATGGCCATGGGACAGCAAACCTCAGGTTTTACCCCAGACAACAATGCCACTTCACTAAGGCCTTCATTCAAGAGGGGCGGTCCTCATGCCTGGGGAAAGGAATATCTTTATCTCTGAAGAATCTGAAAACAGGTCTTGTTAAAGTTCCCCAAGTTTGTTCCCATGAGGTCACAGCCTCTCGTCCTCCAATCATACTTCTCCATAACTGTCCCTCTTCATCAAATCTAAACAAGCATGAAAACTTGCAGGTTTCCCTGTTTGTTTTTTTTTGAGACGGAGTCTCGCTTTGTCTCCAGGCTGGAGTGCAGTGGCACGATCTCGGCTCACTGCAAGCTCCGCCTCCCAGGTTCCAGCTATTCTCTTTCTCAGCCTCCCGAGTAGCTGGGATTACAGGCACATGCTACCATGCCTGGCTAATTTTTGTATTTTTAGTAGAGATGGGGATTCACCATGTTGGCTAAGATGGTCTCCATCTCCTGACCTCGTAATCCGCCTGCCTCAGCCTCCCAAAGTGTTCTTTTTTTTTAAACTTTTATTTTAGGTTTTGGGGTACATATGATGGTTTGTTACATAGGCAAATCTGTGTCATGGGGGTTTTCTTTACAGATTATTTCATCACCCAGGCATTAAGCCCAGTACCCAATAGTTATCTTTTCTGTTCCTCTGCTTCTTCCCATCCTCCACTCTCAAGTAGACCCCAGTTCCCTGTTTTTTTAAGTTTTCATTTCCTCATGAAAGCTCCTGCGTGATATAAAAACATTAAAGAATTGTGTTTTCTTTCCCCAAGTTAAACTGTCTTTTCTTTTAAGGGGCCTCAGGCATGAGTATAAGATGGGAAGAAAAGGTATTTCATTTCTCCTACATGTGCAATTACTTTCAGACATTAAAAAGCAAAAACAAAAACAATTTTTTTTTTCTATGGCAAAAGCCCAGGGAGGTCAAGGTTGAAGTAAGCCATGTTCTTGCCATTGCACTTCAGCCTGGGTGACAAAGTAAGACCCTGTTTCAAAATAAATAAATAAATAAAACTGTCTAGGGAGTGGGTGAAGGAAAAAGAAATCTTTTACCTGGATAGATATTTCTTTGACATATTTTGCAGTGGCTGTCACAGGGTCAGCAAACAGATGTACCCTTGCAAGGCTGTCTATTGTGGGGGCATATTTGCATGTACAGAGAATCACCATGAATGTATCCAGGCCTTTTCCATGCCTTTCCAGGATCTAGGAGAGCTTGAGAGGCTGACACCTTTACATTGAAGTCTGAAAAGAAATATTTACCATCTCTTCTCTCTGAGAATG
The DNA here is from genome assembly GCA_023783455.1 of Erythrocebus patas. Classification (NCBI taxonomy): domain Eukaryota; kingdom Metazoa; phylum Chordata; class Mammalia; order Primates; family Cercopithecidae; genus Erythrocebus; species Erythrocebus patas. Next base: position 10,520 of record JAKFHT010003857.1, on the reverse strand, counting down.
ATGACCTATTAGGCTTCACGCACACAGCAAAATCTGTTTTGCTAGCCAGTCCTCTTTCTTTCTTGCTCCCATTGTTACAGGAAAGGGGTCCTGATCCAGATACCAAGAGAGGGTTCTTGGATCTCACACAAGAAAGAATTCAGGGCTAGTCCATAAAGTAATGCAAAAGCAAGTTTATTAAGAAAGTAAAGTAATAAAGAATGGCTACTCCATAGGCAGAGCATCCCCAAGGGCTGCTCGTTGCCCATTTTTATGGTTATTCTTGATGATATGCTAAATAAGGGGTAGATTATTCATAAGCCTTCCAAGAAAGGGGTGGCCAGTTTCTGGAATGGAGGGTTCCTCCCCTTTTTAGACCATATAGGGTAACTTCAGGACATTGCCATGGTATTTGTAAACTGTCATGGCAATGATGGGAGTGTGTTTTAGCATGCTAATGCATTATAATTAGCATATAATCAGCCATGAGGAGGACCAGAGATCACTCTCATTGCCATCTTGGTTTTGGTGGGTTTTGGCAGGCTTCTTTACCTGTTTTATCAGCAAGGTCTTTACAACCTGTGGTATAGTTTGGCTGTGTCCCTACATAAATCTCATCTTGACTTGTAGTTTCTATAATCCCCACATGTTATGGGAGGGACCCATTTGGAGGTAACTGAATCATGGGGGTGGTTACCTCTATGCTGCTGTTCCTGTGATACTGAGTCTTCATGACATCTGAGGACTGCACAAGGGGCTTTCCCCCGTTTTGTGCGACACTTCTCCTTGCTGTCACCATGTGAAGCAAGGGTGCTTTTCTTCCACCATAATTTTTTTGCTTCCTTTTTTGCTTACTTTTCCACCATGATTGTAAGTTTCCTGAGGCCTCCTCAGTTATGCTTAACTGTGAGTCAATGAAACCTCTTTCCTTTATAAATTACCCAGTCTCAGGTATGTCTGTATTAGCAGCCTGAGAACAGACTAATACAACCTGTATCTTGTGCTGACCTCCTATCTCATCTTGTGACTTAGAACGCCTAACCTCCTGGGAATACAGTCCCCTAGGTCTCAGTCTTATTTTACTCAGCCCGTACTCAAAATGGAGTCATTCTACTTCAAAGGCCTTTGACACCATAACTTGTCTGGACACTAAACCTGGTTGACCAACATAACTGTTTTTGGCCATGCTCCAGTCTGCATTCTTTCCATAAACTGAAGTTGGTATATCAGCTTCTGTACCTTACTGTTAGGTTGGGTCTTCATTCTGAAGGCTCCTGTGTATATACATTAAATACATTTGTATGCTATTTCTCCTATTAATCAATCTACTTCATGCCACCTGTTTTTCAGTGAACTTCCAGGGAGTCAAATGCAATGACCCCCATTTGGGCATATACAATAAAAATTAAATTTAAAATGTTGCATTTTTAAAATTCACTAAATAAAATAAACATGTTTAGGAAAGGAACTCTCGTATAACTTCAAAGAGCACTCAAGCAGAAGATGGTCTGTTGTTTACTGAAATTAAGGGAGAGGTGATCTTGGACTTAATCTTGGACTTCCAGCCAAAACTTAAATTTATGTTGTTTAAAAGTCATCAAGTTTATGGGATTCTGTTGTTGTCATGGCAGCCTGAAAGGGTTCAGATGTTTACTGAAGGAGCCATAGAGCAAGGGTTTGGCCATGAGAAATGGAATCCTACAAGAGCATGCAGAGGGACTAAATATTGTTACTGCACATAATGTTTTAGGATCACATATGGTGAAAAAAATATATCCCTGGGCAACTTGTCCCAGAAGACATTTCAGAGATGCACTAGGAAACACACATCAGACCTTGCCAATGACAGAGAAATGAAAATCACACTGCACCCTGTGGCAAAACAGCTTCCAATTGAATGAGGAGAATTGGTGCAGAAAGAAACAGCTTAGCGCCGGGCCATTCCCTGCCCACCTGCATGGTCTGATCACACTGAGCTATCTGCCCCAGGCACTTGCAACAAGGAAATGTGTTAGATGTAGTGAAAAGGAAAGGAAGTCCCCTGGCAGGTGGTATAATATCCAAGACAATGTATTCTGCTCCTTGGGAGCTTGGTGAAAGGTGATGGACATGGTATTTCTGGGTCCTCCTGCAATATGACTTAGGGGGCATTGACTCTCACCTCTACGGGCTCCAGCTTGGAATGGAGAGAGGAGAGCCACAGGAGACTGAGTGTTGGGTTTCTAGCAGCATTCGAACAAGAGGAGTTAAGGACAACTGCTAGTCTGTGAGCAGGGTGCAGGAGCTCTGGAGCTTCCCAGAGAATTCCCTTCTTGTCTCTCCCATCCAGAATGCAAACTGACTCTCACCCCAGCTGCTGTACAAGACAACAGATCTATCCATCAAGGTTCCTTCTCCAGCAGACTCACATGCCAGAAACAGGCGTTATTTCTTATAGGGTGGTTTATACCTGAGACCCACTCCAAAGAAGCAGGCAGCAACAAGGCTGGGGTATGCATGTAACCAAAATCAACTCACTGATTTGACTTTACTTAGGAAAACAAAGTTAAATTAATACTAAGAAATTATTTTAACAAAAACCCATAGGGACAATTCTCATTGTCTTTGCAAAATTGTCTCTGATCTCATATAAATTCTAAGTCAAAACACATAGTATCATTTTTGCAAATACTTTTAAGATAATCAGAAGTAGTATGCTACATTTTTAAGCCCCTTTCCCCCATACTCCTCTCATTTCTCAAATCTGAGCTTGAGCTTTAAGAAATTTCCAAGGTATTTTAAATGGAAAGTCTATTGTTTTAATTCTAATATACCATAAAATAATACCTACATGCAACTTGGATTACTATAACAAATGTACAATTTATATATAACAGCAAGTGCCACATTCATTTTTTAACTTATAAACTTAATTAAGTCCTTATAGAGGATTCAATGTCTCATTATTTAAGAAGGTCCTTAACTTAGTCATTCTCCAAAGTCTCTACCCTTTGATCAGAACACCAATTAGGGACAATTGAAAGACAAGGAGGTACAGGGAATACTCTTATTTAATAGTAGCTGAAAACTTACATACATAGACATAGTAGTATAAACATATATGAAATTATATAGTTGCACAAACTGACATGAGTGTCCACAGTAAACTTATATAGATATAGTAGCATACATTTATGTGGATGGACAATGTAGCAAAAGATAAAAGAAGAAGAAAATGTCAAGAACCTTTGATATTCATGCTAATTCAGTAACAAGTTATAGGCCCTAGGTTTTAATATCTAAGAAAATATATAGCCTTAGCACTAATTCAGAAATGCAGATACATCACTCATTCTTGATTTTCCTTTGTGTTAGACAAGATCCTCTCTAAGGTATTCTCTGTCTTCTTGTAAATTTCCATGTAAAAGGAAAACCACAGATTAACCATAAACTCCTGGAGAAACGGGGTGAAGTCCCCTTAACTGTCTGTGGGCTCTAGGAGGGCAGGAACCTCAGCCCTCTGAGACTGTTCAGCATCATGGACTTAAGACAGAGGCCAGCACAGTGTAGGTGTCATGGAAGCAGTGATTGTTAGGGATTGTCATGGACATAGCTCTCCAGACAGCTGCTCAACTCTTTTTCAGGGATGCTTAAGTGGTGACTCTACCTTCTACTCTCAAACAAGAATGTGGCTGGGCTGAGGTTGCATTTGGATCCCACATTGTCCAATTACTTCCTTACATAAACCTCAGTGTTGTTAGTGTGAATCCTTCTGGATTGGTGGCCCAAGCTTATTATTATGAAAGGAAGGTGTTACCAGTGGAGGATGTCCAGGTTCTTGGCATCTTGAACAAAGAATTGGACAAAATGCATAAACAAAGCAAGGAAGCAATGAAGGGATTTATTGAAAATGAAAGTACACTCCACAGTGTGGAAGCGGGCCTGAGCATAGGAGCTCGAAGGCCCTGTTACAGAATTTTGGGAGTTTAAATACCCTCTAGAGGATTCTATTGGTTATTTGGCGTATGTTGTATGTAAATGGAGAGGATGAAGAAAGTTACAAAGTCATTTACTGGGAGTTCGCCCTATGGAGAGGATATTTCCTGTCATAGCTGAAGTGTGAATTGGCCCTATGTTCCCTGCCTCCCGACCCTATTTTCCTGCCTTAAAAGTGCACAGCAAAAATTCTACCTCTTTCTTAACTAGAGCAAATCCTTACCTGTGCAGAATTTAACCAACAAATGTGCTTTCCAAGCAAGGGATGGAAGCAAAGAAAAGTTCTATTGAGAAGCACTGCCATCCACTCTACACTCTGAAGCCACCCTTTCTGTCAACTTCTCCATCCTTGTTGAGTAGCGTAACCACAGAAGAGCCTGTATATTGTCACTTGCAGGCTATTGCAATCTGATGCACAGCTCAAAGGAAGATACACAGCTCAAAGGAAGATACACACTTCAAGCAGTTTATCTACAATTCATACTGGATTTTTGCAGGACTAAATTAAGTTCTCTTTCATTATTACTGTAACACATGCATTTGATACTGTATCAGCATGGGGATCAGGCATCATTTTAAGTCAGAGAGGAGAATATTTCAACTGTCAGCTCTGTGCTTTAAAAATGCATGCACTGTAACAGGGTTTTCTATCAATAGACATATACACATGCATTAGTTTCCTGCTGCTGCCACAGGAAAGATGCTACAGGCATCTTTGGGGAACTAGTATTTTATAGCTCATAAATACATATTCGTGTACATCTGTGATGAGTCCTTTTTGTAACATTTGTTCATAGCCAACACCTAGTTTACAATATATACTGGAACAAAGATGCCAGCTAAAATAAGTGAGATCCATGCACATTGCATACTTGTTTGTCTTCTGGTTCAGGATTCACATGGAACACAAAATGGATAACAACTTCCCCTACACACACAAACTTATGACATTGTTGTTTTATATACATATATATGTATGTGTGTGTGTGTGTGTGTGTACACATATTTTAGAAAACTTTTAAATTCACAGTAAAATTCATATGAAAGTACAGAGAATTCTCACCTACATCCACCACCCACACATGCACAGCCTCCTCCACTATCAACATTCTCCACCACAGTGGTGCATTTGTTAATCAGTTACCTTCCATGGACACATCATTACTACCCAGAGTCCATAGTTTACATGAGGGGTCATTTTTGATGATGTACATTCTATAGGTTTGGGCAAATGTATCATGACATGGATCTACCACTGGAGTATCATGTAGAGTAGATTCACTGCCCTAAACATCCTCTGTTCTCTGCATATTCATCTCTCCTCCTAACTAAGGCTCTTTTTACTCTCTCCATAGGTTTGCCCTGTCCAAAGTGTCATACAGCTGGGCTCATACACTATGTAAGCTTTTCCAATCGGCTCATTCACTTAGTCATATGTATTTAAGTTTGCTCCATGTTTTTTCATGGCTTGATAGCTTATTTTTTTTTTTTAGTGTTGAACAATATTCATTTTTGGTTGTATCACAGTTTATTTACATATTCACTTACAGATATGGACTGAATGTTTGTGTCCCTGTAAAAATTCCTGTGTCAAAATCTAACCCCAAGGATGATGTTAGGAGGTTGGAGTTTTGAGGAGGTGATAAGGTCATGAGGGTGGAACCTCATGAAAGAGATTAGTGCACTCAGGTGCAGGAAGAAGTTGCCATCTATGAACCAGAAAACACCCTCAACAGATGCAGATCTGCCATGCCTTGATCTTGGACTTCCAGTCTCCAAGACTGTGAGCAATAAATTTATGTTGTTTAAATGCTACCAAATCTATAGGTTTTGTCACTGGTATAGCAGCTTGAATGGATTAAAACACTTACTGAAAGACATCTTGGTTGCCTCTACTTTTGTTTTTGTTTTGGTTGTTGCTGATTTTTTTTTTTTTTTGGTTGCTTCTACTTTTGGAGAATTATGAATAAATCTGCCAAAAACATCCATGTCTGGATTTTTGTGTGGATTTTGTATTATTAATTTTTTCTTTGTGTTTCACCTCTTGATGAAATGTGATAGATTTTTATTTTTGAAAAGTGTACAACTCTCCCACAACAGAGAGAGGAGCTAAGAGAAAGTCACATAACCTATCTCTTGACACACATCAAGAGTGTAGATATAAGTTTGAACTCATTTGGATAAATACCATGGAAATTCTGATTAGATCACAGGATAAGAGTATATTAATTTTTAAGAGTATGTTTAGTTTTATATGAAACTGTGTTCCAAACTGGCTATTCCATTTTGCATTTCCACCATCAATGAATGAAAGTTCCTGTTGCTCCACATCCTCACCAGCATCACTGTTGGTGTTCTGCATTTTGCCCATTCTAGCAAATGTGGTATTTAGTGGCCTACTGTTGTTTTAATTTGCATTTTCCTGACAACTTGTTTTATAGAGTATCTTTTCATAGACTTATTTGCCATCTACATTTCTTCTTTAATGGGGTGTCTGTTAGGATCTTGAGCCCATTTAAAGTCAGGATATTGTTACTTTTTAAGATAGAGTATTGATCTTTTCCATCCCCAACTCCTAGTTCCTCTGCCCACAGAGATGGCAACTCTAAGGTAAGTCACTGAGTAAAAGATACCAGGAGGCTTTCAGTAGCTCAGAAGGTCCTGGGAAGTGAGTTCAGGATCTCAGCTGCTGGCAAGGTTGAGGGAGGCAGTACTCCAGTGTTCATGCAACTGGGGAGCTGAGGGATTCACCACATTAATCCAGAACGTTAAATGAAAAATAATCTAGTAATGGAATAAAAAGAACTTTCACATCAAACTGCAGCCATGCATGATGGAGCATCTGTCAGTGTGAATCCATAACCTCTCCTGTAACAAGCAGAGAGAAGCTAAGACAAAGCCACATAACCTGTCTCTTGACACACATCAGGCTTTGATAAATCTCCCTTTATTCAAATGATAAAGAAAAAAGTGAAAACCAATATGGATCTAGGAAAAAAGAAAGTAATAACAAGGGAATACAAAATCAACCTGGAGGCTAAGAAGGACTCACTTGTACTAAGATGTAATTGGAATTTTTCATTTTCTAAACTAAATGGTAAAGAGAAAAAAAAAAATCCTTCAAGCACTGAGGCAGGAAACAAAAATGAGAAGAAAAACAAGTTACCTGCAAGAAGTCAGAATCATGTGGTACTCAAATATCTCATACAGAATCCTGAATTTGAAATGTCTTTTTTATTTTAAAGTAGAAAAGTTAGTGACAAAAGAATTTTATTTCCAATCAAGAAGTGTATCATAAGTAGAAAAAAGAGGAAAGTCATTCTCAAATGTCCAATGATTCATTTTATAACCAAATAGACTTCTCACAAATAAAATCTATCTCAATTCATCAAGAGGTGAAGCACAAAGAAAAATTTAAGAATGCAAAAGTTAAGAGATACAAAGACTAGAGGTTACTACTGTAACCAAATTAGCATAGTGTTTTCCACAAGAGTTTTAAGTATGGTTCTCAAAATAGATGCCAAAAATTGTTGAAAGAGGTTATAAATATTATAACAAAAATTTTAAAAAAATATACTTTAAGTTTAAAATCACATATTGCAACCACCCAACATGTACTCCTTACCCACTGCCTAGACAAGAGCCAATTTTTCAAGACAAGGGAATTACAATAGAGACAGAGTTTAATTCAAGTTTAATTCATGCAGAGCTGACTGTACAGAAGACTTGAATTTTATTATTACTCAAATCAGTCTCCCTAAAAAATTGGGAATCAAGGCTTCTATGGGTAATTTGGTGGGTAGGGGGTTGGAAAGTGGGAAGTGCTGATTGGTCAGGTCTGAGGTGAAATCACAGTGAGTCAAAGCTGTGAGTCACAGTGAGTCAAAACTTCTTGTGCTGAGTCAGTTCCTGGGTGGGGGCCACAAGATCAGATGAGCCAGTTTATTGATCTGGGTGGTTCCAGCTGATCCATCCAGTGCAGGGTCTGCCAAATATCTCAAGCACTGATCTTAGGTTTGATGATAGTGATGTTATCCCCAGAAGCAATTTGAGGAGGTTCAGATTCTTGCAACCTCCAGGTGTATGACTCCTAAACCATAATTTCTAATCTCGTGGCCTTGAAAAGGCAATCTAGTCCCCAGGTAAGAAAGGGGTTTGTTTTCGGAAAGAGCTGTGACTGACTTTGTTTCAAAGTTAAACTATAAACTAAGTTCCTCCCAAAGTTAGTCTGGCTTATGTGCTTGAATGAACGAGAACAGCCTGGAGGTTAGAAACAAGATGGAGTCAGTTAGGTCAGATCCCTTTCACTGTCTTAATTTTCTCAGTTATAATTTTTTCAAACATAGTTTCAATATTCTATTTGGAAAAATACAAGTTAATAAAAGACAAATTCTGCTCACTCAATCTAATGAGAATTAAAAGATACCATGTCATTCATCATTGAAAAATTTAGATATTAATAATAATGAAAATAACCAATATATATTGAACAGTTATTAGGTGCCAGTCATTTTCAGCATTTTACCTATAGATTTGCAATATGGGTTCAATGTTCAATAACCTTCTTGAAATAGTAAAAGAGAACAACAAGTACATTTTACAAAGCAGAATCTGCCTTCTAATCTTTGGAAAAGACCCAAACAAGCAAGACATAATCATATGACAAAAGACAAAACAAAGGAACTAGCAAGGCAGCTTCAAAATCACTCATTAGGCAAGGAGACAGAAGTGAAGCCAATCATATATGTCATTATGTTGAATAGGAAAAGGTTAAACTACCACCTAAACAGACAAAGACACCCAAAATATGCTAAAAATAAAACCAACAAAAACAAATACAAATATTTGCAGGAAAATAACAGGCCAAAAACAGCTCTATCTATCCCCTCTGCTCCACTTAACAAAATCTATAGAAACTGAAAAAAATTACCAAAGAAAACAGAAAGAGGGAAGAAAAACAATTGCTGTCCTCACACTGGCAAATGGCACCAAGAAATGCAACCAACACAACAACAAAGAAATTCTGTTTAGAGCAAATTGGCCCAAATTAAAGAGGTCATCCAGAAGCAGCTCAACAACTCTTCCTTTTGAAAGATGGGTGTAATTTTGAGAAAGCAAATGGAAGATAATCAAATAGCATCCTCTGCTTTGGACCTACAAAGGACAAGGTTGGGGACAGTTCACAAGTGGTAGAAAGTCTCCTATCAGTGGGATGCCAAGGCAATGTGGTAAACAAAAAACAAAAAGGTTGGCCAGTGCCACTACTTGCAATTTTTCTCTAAACTGGCATGTTAACGGCAATCTCAGAGTCTTCCATTTGGGGTAAAGGAGAAGGATGACTTGAATTCCTGAATCTTGAAGCAAAGAGCCAACTGTGAAAGAGATGAGGATGGATATATTTGAAGCTATTTTCAGAGCTGTAGGATTACAGCAGAAGGACAACCCAATAGAGAAGCTAAGCCCTTCCAGGGAGTATCTGCCCCAGAAGCCAGGATACACTCCTACTTAGCTAGGCGTGGAACCCATAGGGTTCTGCCTTGGGGCAAAATGCTTGTCCTTCTGCCCCTCAGCTGCCTAGAATTGTACTACTCAGCTGCTGCCTCAAATTCTGAATATGCTGTGGAGGCCCTTCTGCACTTTCCTAATGGTTAATTCTAGCACAAACCAGAGCTGAATCAAGATCTGCCTTAGAATAAATAATTTACTGCCATCTCAGATTGCCTCCTCATGTCTCTCTCTCTCTCTCTCTCTGACAGATACACACACACACACACACACACACACACACACACTCTCACACACACACACTTCAACCAGTTAACTAAACATAATCAAGGCTTAGCTTAGTATTTAGATGACAAACTATTAAAAATGGCTACTCACGAGCAGGTTAAAAATGTTATAAATAGTAAGTTGGGTTATAAAGAAATGCAAGACTACATTTTCACTGTACCCATTTTATTTAAAAAGTTTATTTCTAATGAACACATATACTTCTAAAGTTTATCTCTAAAATTTAATATTATTAATACTATTATTATGTTAATTAAATCACATCCAAAATAATAAATTATATGTTCTAATAATACTATTTTGAAATTTTCATTTTATGCATACATTCTTTTGCATTTTTAATATTTAATATGCACATTCATATTTATGGCTGAAAACCTAAATATTATTGCAGGTTCATAATTTCCTTTTTAAGTTCCCCTCCATCTCACCCCACTTCACTAACTGTATTAATTTTCTATACCTGTTTAATAAATTACCAAAAACTTAGTTGCTTAAAATAATACAAATTTTTCATGTTATAGTTCTATAAGTCCAAATCCTGACATGGGTATCACTGGTTTAAAATCAAGGCATTGTCAGGGTTGTGTTTCTTCTGGAGGCTGGACGAAGGCATTTGTTTTCTGAATTTTCCACCTTCTAGAGGTTCCTTGCATTCGTTGCTTCATGGTTTGGTAAGATGCTGAGCAGAGAATACAACAATGTTATGTTAGATTTCTGACTTATAAACTGCAACGACTAAATTCTCCCAGTTGTCAAAGTCAGCAGTATTG